>VZRV01010661.1:0-239260 GCA_013398115.1 Falcunculus frontatus | reverse complement strand
AATTGTATATATATATATATATATATATATATATATATATGTATATATATTTAATTCTAACACATTTTACCCTTAATTTATCAGAACTGTACAACATAACATAAGTTTACATAATGGTTTTTTATTGTATGCATTCTTTATAACTGAAGATAAATACTCCAGCCTTATGGGGAAAAATGTTACATATCCACGTCTATGCTTTGTTTTGAAGCTGTTTCAAGTGGCTGCCCCAGTCGCATTATTCAGATACTTGTCTTGATTCACAGAGAAGATTTTATGCACAGAAGCTAATATGAATGAAATATACCATTAGTCCTTGATTGAACATTCTGANCAGTCTTGTTATTTTTTTGTTAAAGTATTTTCTTCAATATGTTCAGGCAGCTGAAGACAAATCCTAAGCTATTTTGCAGTCATCACTGCAAAGTTATCTAGACCACAAAATTATCATGACAGCGCAGAAATAGTCATTAAACTTGAAACTCAGACAGACATAGAGAGATATACCTTAGCAGACAGTGCTGAAATTAATACATAAACCAGAAGTAATATGGAGTATCAAAAAAGGGAACAAGGAAGAAAAAAATAAAGACAGAACATGGTTTCTTATTATTTTCATTCAATGATTTTGAATGAAAATACCCTACAGGACAATTTTTAAAAGATCCAGCTTTTTCTTGTATTTTCCCAAAATTTTAAATTGTATATATATATTTAATTCTAACACATTTTACCCTTAATTTATCAGAACTGTACAACATAACATAAGTTTACATAATGGTTTTTTATTGTATGCATTCTTTATAACTGAAGATAAATACTCCAGCCTTATGGGGAAAAATGTTACATATCCACGTCTATGCTTTGTTTTGAAGCTGTTTCAAGTGGCTGCCCCAGTCGCATTATTCAGATACTTGTCTTGATTCACAGAGAAGATTTTATGCACAGAAGCTAATATGAATGAAATATACCATTAGTCCTTGATTGAACATTCTGAAGAAATTAATCAATTCATAGCAAAATGAAGTCTTTCCCTGAGTGCAAAACATGCATGTGAACTATAGACAAGTGTCTGTGCGTTATAGCTGCCAGCTATGCTTCCAGGCAACAGTTGCTGGTCCCTGTATATGGAAGCCAGAACAAGATCTAGAAGAAGGTTGGCTCAGACCTAAGGGCAGACATCTGTCCCATCCATTTAGTGACTGTTTCATCTTCTTGCCTCACAGAGATGCTGTGAAGGGTTCAAGCTGGAGGAGGAAAAACAGTGCTGCAGAAGCGTTTGATGCTGGCAAGGACCTTTTCCACTCTGTCGCAACCTTAGAAACCTAAATTTGACTTTTTCATCCAAAGTCCCTTTTTACCATCTGCAAAACTGTCACAGAAGTAGGATTTTCCGTAAAGTAATTGGCTATTTTTATCCTCATCCAAAAGGCAGTTGAAGATGACCAGAATGAGTTCAACTGGGGTATTCTCCAAGAATCAGTTATTCCCCTAACAGCGACCTCTTCATATGGGTGTTGACCAGCTCAAAATGAGGAGTGGGTTCAGGAAACATAGGAATATTGTTTTATCTTCTTACATGATGGACATTACATGGCTGATGGTGGTAAAACACAGTATGCTCATCTGGGTATCCTTTCCTACCGTGTTTACGGCCCTGCAGGTGAAGAAGTACATGTGCTGGAAAACCAACCTTTTGAGAGCTTTGAATCACATGCATGGTAAGGACATTTAGTGCTCTTTGTTCTGATTGCCTCTGTACCCTTGCATGACTGAGAAAATGACACTGAAGACCAAGGATACCTCGGTATTACATACTACTTTGCTTAGATGGAAAAAACATGAATGTGTTAGAAAACAGCTGGGGGAAAGCATCACTCAATAGTTATCTGATAGAAATGTATTCTTATTTGGTTTTTATTTTCTAATGCTGTCCTAATTGATTTAGCATAACCAACAGATTTATTTTCCATGAGCAGTCATATCAGATACACATATTTCTTCAAATACTGATATATAGAGCATTTATGGGTAAGGTAAGCATAAAATCAACTCTTCACAGGTGCTTTTCTGTCTTTCTCTAGCTAAGAAGCTCTGTCCTTAGGGTGTGTCTCTACAGTACTCCAGAAGCAGATAAACTGATAGTGAAACTGTATTTGGTTAAGCATTTCGTACAATATAAATGTTAAGCTGCAGTCACTTTAGTCACAATGATTCTTGATTAAAAACTTTTGTCAATCATAAAGTTAAAATCCATAAGGAAGTCTCAGGATAAATGTTCTTAATTATTTGCTTTTTTCTCAGGCAAAATTAAATTAGAACTTCTATTTTATTGTATTTTACATTGCTAGAATTTCTTTCTTTTACAGGATTGGGAAAATTTATGAAGGCTAAATTCAATCAGACTCTATAGGCTGCTGTTCTGTAAGATTCTACACTGTAATAGTACATTCCAAGACATCAGATACATATTTGCTGTCATTAAGGATAGCTGAAAAGTTGAGGTTTCAAACAACCTATCACTTAGTTGAATAAATTATATTGATTTAATATCCAGAGTCACAGGTAATTTTGTTCTGGGAAATTAAACCTCTGTCTTTGAAGCTTGAGTTCTAATTGTAATTCTTCTATGTGGGGTGGGATTTGGACTAAAATGACATTTTATACTGATACTAAAAACTCTCAGCTAATAGTGATGAGGTAAAGAAAAGCGTGATTCTCCTGAGAGGAAATTTGCTTCACAAATCTTAGGGGAACTTTGGACTTGCAGTGTGCTGACAAGCTCAAGGCAGAATTTCATCTGGAGCTTGGACACCAACGTAGCAGATTGATCTGTTGGGAAGTGGGACTGACAAGTCCAGGTTCCCGTGGCTGGATTTCTTCATTTGTTTACTTTGTCTGATGGCAAGAAATATTCACTGCTATTTGCACTGCTAAGAAGAAGTTGAAAAAGCCAGGACAACTTGTGCTGTTTGTAGAGGTTGTTGCTGCCGCTAAGATCATTCTTAGTAGTCAAACGGCCTTGAATCTGAAGTGTTAACCAGAAAAAATGTAAGTTTAACATATTATTGTAAAGTGTTTAGACACACAGAATCATAGAATCAAAATCATGATGTATTCTGCCAAAGAAGAGGAACTAGCTAATATGGAGGGGAAAAAATTCCCAACAACTGAAAGCTACAGGAAGGAAACAGAATGGGTCTGTTTAAACTATCATGGAAGTCAGTCTGACACATTAACAAGCTATGTGAGAGCAATCTTTGACAGGTGACTGAGAGTTGAGTACACCATAGAAGAATTTCACCGGGTATTTGCTTTACCCTTTGCCACGCCATCATTTTAGCAGAACTATATCTTGTATATCAAGACGGACATTGAGTAAATTGGCACTTAAAAATTAAGCAGATGAGAAATAAGAGTGTACAAATTGTAAGTTCACTGTCCACAAGCAGTTATCAGTGCTATGGAAGAGCAAGGCACAGTTTTATCTGCAAACTCACAAGGAAGGCTCCTATGGCTTTTTCCCTACAGGCAAAGTGTCTCATTTCATTTTTTTTTTTATTTCACAGGGAGAAGAGGATGAAAGTTCACTTCTCTTATCCTCCTATTTGACGTCAGGAGCTAGTGTCTGTTAAATTGGCATTAAAAAGGCACTTAAATCAGAAGACTGCATTAAAAAAAGATAGTAATGCTCAGCTCTGAAATATATAAAAACAAAGCATTCAGCTCCATCAGTAAAAATTAGTCCTGACTTTGACATCTAAATCTCAGAACATCAGATCTTAGATGGGCTTTTCCAACAGGAGTAAATTCATAGAATCATAGAAAAGTTTGCGCTGGAAGGGACAGTAAAAATCAGATAGTTCTAATCCCCCTGCCTCGGGCAGAAAATCTTCCACCAGACCAGATTGCTCAAAGCCCCATCCAGCCTGGCCTTGAACACTTAAAGTGATGGGGCACAATTTGTCTGAGCAACCTGTTCCAGTGCCTCACGATGTTCCCCAAGGCAGACAGGCTGTAGGAAACTCCATCTGAGAGCAGAAGAAAGTCTGAAGCTCCACCCCTCTGGAGACCTTCACAACATCAACAATTATATGAACAATTTACACTGTCTGTTGAAACTCAAAAAGCTGAAATGCCTTCTCTTATATATATATATTGCCAATCTTCCATCTACAGACTAGAATGCTCACCCCAAGAGTGCAGTATTTAGCTTCAAAAGTCTACCCACAAGCTACTAGAAAATAGGAAAAAACTTTGCTACGACTCTTTTTCCATGCTCCTGTTCTCAGCAAATCTCATTGTCATGCTTTAGGACTGGCATACCCCAGTTTAGTGTTTCCACTGAAACTCTCCAAACCATGTGCTGCTTGCTCACTCCCCTCTTCCCCAACCCACTGCACTGCACTGGACAGGAGAACTGAAGGCAGAAAAGGCAAAGATCACATATTGAGATGAAAACAGTTTTATCTTGGCAGCTTGATCTACCTGTCTATCGTCGTGATGCTCTCCAGTAGCCCAGCCCTTGGGTACATGCGCATCTACATGACACACTTTTATGCCCAACTTCTCTACCTGTGGAGTGATATCTTGCCACAATTTAGCAGCCCAGAGGGCTTTACCTCTGTGATGCCAATTGGTCTTCTTCCATTGGTCCACCCACAGCCGCAGAGCATATGTTACCATCCACAAGTCGGTATAGAGGTAGAGTGTTGGCCATTTCTCTCATTCGGTGATATCTAAAGCCAGCGGGATGGGTTTCAGCTCTGTGACCTGACTGGATCCACCTTGTGCCTCAATAGCTTCTGAGACTCGCCACATGGGACTCCATATGGCATGTAGGTAGCCCTATTATACAGCTGGAACGGGCAGTAAAGAGAGCGTATCGCTTTTCATTTTCTGGTAGCTGATTATATGGTGGAGCTTCCTCAGGACCTTCTCATCTTCCGATGATAGTCCAAATATTTTGCCTCCAGGTCAGTGTGCGATGGCTCCCAAGATCTCTGGGCAATTGGGGTTTACTATTTGAGCTTGCAGTGTGATCAAGCAAGACACTTACTCCACATAGCATCAGTGGCATGATGTGTTGAAGAGACTTTCCCTTTTGACATCCAGCCCAGCACTGGTAGTCAAGGTGTCAGAAGAGGCTGTGCTTTGGTGCCAATCCCTTCTGAAGAGGCTCAGACCCCTTCGTAAGCTGACAGTATCTCTTTTTTTCAATACAAAGGCTCCAGATCCTTTATATCTCCAACTCCAAAACCCTGGGAGCTGTCCTCAAGTGTCCCTGGGTACTTTTTGCCAAAAACTCCATGAAGGACTCTTCTGCCCAGCTGCAATGTAGGGCATATTTCTCACATCTTGTCCTGTAATGATTGGCCCAAGGGCCACTGCATGTATTATCTCCTTTTTAATTTGTTCAAAATCTTGTTATTTTTTAGGACGCTGCTTAATATCATTCATCTTCCGTTTCACTCGATGGAGAGGTATACAATCTGACTGTACTCTGGAATATGTATTCTCCAAAAACCCACAGTACCTAGGAAAGCCTGTGTTTCCTTCTAGTTGTTTGGTGGGGACATAACTTCTATTTTGTTGTTTCCTTTTCTTAAGCTTTCTTTATTCTTGTCTTTTTTCTTTCCAAGATGATTTCAGGATTTTTCTGTCAATTACTTCCTACAGATACAACTACAGCTGTAGATGTATTTATTGTAGATGATGCAAGCAAGGGAAAGACTACTGTATCTTGTTTAAAACTTTGGTCAGTTTCTTATCCCTAATGCCAATAAAGGGACAGCCCAGGTTGTGTTTCATAGATCTGAAGAATCTGGCCTTTTTTCAAAGTAAAAAACTTAATAAAAATTTAGTAATACTCCACCTCTTTCAACACCTCTTGCAGAAAAAGAATGCCAAGTTACATGGCCAGTTCTGTGATTCAGGTTTTCTGATTGAATGCCATGTCATAGAAAATACTGTAGAGACTGTGTATGTGTATATGTATGTACTCTGACATTTGTTTCTCTAGAAAAGACAAAAGCAGTTAAGCAGTTACTGATCCTGATCACCACTTTGAAAAGTGCAATTTCCCCACCCCAAGATAATATAACGTTGATAGATGTATGTATATCTATCATCACCCAGGGGCTTGAATTTTTTTGAAAATTGCAGGTGTTCATCTGCTAGAAAGCAATTAAATTTAGATATTTATATTGCCAGTACCTGATAGCTGCTTAACATATATACATGGGTCAGTGTCATGTTTATATGTCCAACCTTAGCAATAGAGTTGCATGTCACTGAGTTTTCAAATCAATGCAGTTATCAGTTTGGCCCAGACCTTTCAACCAGGCCTGTTTGTACAGATTTTGGCACTTATGATGCTCCACTGAGTTATGAATGAAGGATATAATCTATATTTTTCTATTGTCTTGACTGTCTACATACTTAATGCCCTAGAAGTTTGACTAAATTAATATATATACACATTTTATCTACTGGGGAATGAAGACTTGCTGTGCTTTAAAGATGCATAAACATGAATTTTCCTGTTAATTACCAATTCATTACAGTAAGGGCTGATTAATTGTATGCAAGAAAATGTTTCTGTGGAGTAGAAGATTGCACTAACAATTGTATCAAACAGATTACTCACAGTATTGGAGCATTTCATTTTGTGTATAAAATGATAGAACCCAATCCTTGCTGTTGTATCTTTGCATGTAGTGCAGTACAATGTTAAATGGCCTCATACCATTTCAGTTGCAAACATTATTTTTTCAGTGTCAACTTTATCTTTAGGGACTACCTTTAATTTGTGTTTGCATTTTTCAGCCAGTATAATTCAGAAGATTTACAGATTCACTTTCATATGTATACACACTTAATTTTAATGGTGAGCTAAGTTACAGCAAGATATTCTGTAGAAATGAGTGGAGGGAATAAAAATTTGTTCAATGATTGTATGCTTGCAATAATGCTCTTTTTAGTAAAATAACACAGAAAAAAAAAGGACTTTTTTTAATATTCTTTTGATTATACTTAGTAAAAAAAAAAAATTTGTTGGTGAGACATTTAAATTATGGATGGATGCAATGGTAACCTCAGGAGAATGATAGTGTCCATTCATTTGGCGGCTGTAGGATTGGCAGTGGAAGAATAATCTTTTCTTATAACTTTAATCAAGACTACTGGGGTGGTGAAAAAGACATGTGATTCAAGAGGTATAAGAGACCAAGATGGTGAAAGGGACTACAAAGACAAATACTTCAAGAGGAAATTTGGTGACAGCAATCATATTTGGAGGAAGGAAGAAGGAATTTCTCTTACACTGAAAAGAAACTGGAATGATTCTGTGTTGACCCTTCAAGTCAGTCTGAAACCAGTGAACTCACAGGATCTGATGAAAAAAATTTTGAGGTGTTCAAGGCCAGGTTGAATGGGACTCTGAGCAACTTGATCTAGCAGGTGGCATTCCTGCCCATGACAGAGGGTTTGAAACTCGATGATATTTATGGTCCTTTCCAAATCTGTGATTCTATGATTCTACAAGAAAACATTCCTGCATATTTAACAGATTTTTTTCAAAATGTACTAGCAGTAATATAATTTATTCATGCTCTATATGCTGTGTGCATACAATAAATATATTGTAAGAATCAGACCTCATTAAATTAAACCTTCAATTCTAGCAACCAAAAGATGTAAAGGAGGACTGAAGCTAAATTATTTAAAATGCTTTATCAGAAAAATATTCCAACTGTACCTTTTTGTGATTTTAGGATATACTACAGTTTTATGAAAACTGTTCTTATGATGGTTAAATGCAGAGCTTATTGTGTCTCTGCATTACACAAAGGGCTGCATAAGCAGGGTCTTCCACATTAACTGATCATGACAAAATGCCTAATTTTCCATATATGTATTCTTTACTAAACACAGAAAAATTATAATAATTTCATCAGGATGATAAATTAGTGTTATGAATTATGACATAGAATCACAGAATCACAAAATATGCTGAGTTGGAAGGAATCCGCAAGGATCATTGAAGTCCAACTCCTGGCCCCGCACAGGACAACCTCAAGAGTCACACCAAGTGCCTGACTGCATTGTCCAAATGCTTCTTGAACTCTGTCAGACTGGTGTCTGCACTGTTCCAGTGCCCAGACACCCTCTGGGAGAAGAACCTTTTTCTAAAATTGAACCTAAACCTCCCCTGACACAACTTCAGGCCATTCCCTCAGGTCCTGTCACTGGTCACCACAGAGAAGAGATCAGTGCCTGCCCCTCCTTTTGCCCTCACAAGGAAGTTGTAACTGCGATGAGGTCTCCCCTCAGTCTCCTCTTCTCCAGGTTGAACAGGCCAAGTGCCCTCAGTTGTTCCTCATATGGCTGCCCCTCAAGGCCCTTCACCATCTTTGCTGCCCGACTTTGGATGCTCTCTAATAGTTTAATATCTTTCTTATATTGTGTTGCCCAAAACTGCCCCCAGCACTCGAGGTGAGGCCACCCCAGTGCAGAGCAGAGTGGGACAATCCCCTCCCTTGCCTGGCTGGCGATGCTGTGCCTGATGCACCCCAGGACAAGGTTGTCCCTCGTGGCTGCCAGGGCACTGCTGATTTATATTCAACTTTCTGTCATGACCTCCAGGTTCCTTTCCATGGCACTACTTTCCAGCATCTCGTTTCCTAGTCTGTCCACACGTCCAGAGTTGCCCATCCCAAGTGCAGAATCTGGCATTTTCCCTTGTTGAACTTCATACGTTTGCTGGTTGCCCAGCCCTCTAATTAGTTGAGGTGACTCTGCAGGGCCTTCCTGCCTTTGAGGAAATTAATAACTCCTCCCAGATTTATATCTTCCGTGAACTTGCTTAGTATCCCTTCCCATCCATTTATGAAGATGTTGAAGAGCACAGGGCCCAAGATGGAGCCCTGTGGAACCCCTGAAGTGACAGTTCGCCTGTCTGATGTCACCCCATTCGCTACAATTCTTTGTGCCTGACCCCTGAGCCTGTTGCTCACCCATTTCACAATGTGTTTATCCAGGTGAATGCTGGACATTTTGTCCAGAGGGGTCCTGTGAGAGACATGATGAGGAAGCAATCTCTGCAGAAGTAAACCAGCAGTAGACACTGTTTAACTTAAATTTGTCTGTAGGTACTTTAAACAAATTGAAAAACAGATGGCTGCAAAAGTTGAATTAAAAGCCCAAAATATTTCTTTCCTAAAAAGTCTTCTCTTCAGTAACATGAGCAAGAACCCGAAGGCAGCAGCTAAAACCCCAGGCACTGGATGCCACATTGAAGAGAAGTTTGAGGAGAGTTTACTTGTCAGTTGACAAGTGCTGTCTCTTTAATCATTTTATAGTGGTTAAAGCATCGAGGGTTTATTTTGTATTGTTTTGGTTTTTGTTTGCCCTGGGCTCATCTTCTTGGTGATATACCAGAGAAGCAGGTATGACAAATTCTTTTCTCTCATGGTCTTCCCAGTATCCTAGGTAAAGGATACTGGTTAGTCGTCTACTTAAAGTATACCACTTACAAAGAAATATTGCAAAATGATTTTTTACCAACAAAATTTGAGTGACTTAATGCACAACATATCCTACCCATAACTCACAGTGCCAGAAAGTCCCCTATTTACTCACCTGTTCTTTTCTGTGCATATCATAGCTTTTAATATGTTGAAAAGGGACATGAGAAAGCCAGTCCTACAGCCAGCAGTGAAATTCTGTTAACGATTATCTGAAGTAAAAGGGATTACTTACTCTGGCATGAACAGGATACATAAACCTTACCTTACTTTGAATGCAACTGGTTTCTCCAAGAGGAACTTAGTAAACAAAAAAATAACAATCTGAAAACCACTGTTTTCAGCCTCAACAAGGGATAGCTCACATAGGACCTTTATTTTGCTGACACATATTCTTCTAATCTCTTGGAACACACAGTTACTTCTTACAAATATTGTACAACGCACTAGTCAGCAACAAGCATAAATCAACAGGAATTTCTCAGTATTTGTCTAAAGTGTCCCAAAGCCAGTTATTGTTTATTAATTACTTGTGCTAATGTGTTTGAACACCAGCCTTATAATCTTCCAAAGCCATATTTTGCATTCTAACCCTTCCAAGTTATATGAAATGAAAAATAGAATCCAAATTTGGATTTCTAAGCCTGGGTAGTTCTTTGAAATATATGATGCTGTCACTAAAAAGTCAAAATCCAACAAAAGTTAACAGACATACAGATATCTGAAACAACTACACAAACTCAGATTCCAGTACTTTCTAATATACAGTAAATTTTGAGGTTTTAGAAGTGATTGAAGTAAATATATTTGTTGGGAATTAAACAGAAAATCACATCCTGAGTCATAAGAAAATAATTTTAAAAAACCCCTAATATAAATAACTTTTTAAAAAATTTCCTTTCTTTGACTTGTCTATGGGTGAAAAGATGGGGGCGAGGCAGAAATTAAAAGCCCAAGAGAAAAAAAGTATTAGTGGAAATGCTGGACTCAAAATATATTTAAATATCATGGGAGTAAGTTCAAGATTGAAGGCATAATGAAGAAATAAACTAATTATTGACAGTAAATGTAGGAGGGGAAGCAAGAAGGGACTTAAGAAATAGCTGCCACTTTCATCCCTTTGACCCTTTTTGAAATCTGGCCTTCAAATATCCAGATGGGTTCTTTTAGGCGTCTATTACTAAGCTTAGTATACTGTTTCCATCACTGACACTAGTATATATTCTCCGGGATAATTATGTGAGCATGGCTACTTTATGCAGTACATTTGCCTGTGTATTCCTCTAATACACAGAGTTCTTTTCTGAGGATATTTGTCCTAGGTTATAGCATAAGATGCAACCAACAGCCTGTATTATATTATCATCTTCACAAACTGTTAAAGCAGGGGGAGCAATGTTTGTTATCTCCTACCATGACTCATCCCTGATAACTCTCTCTGGGGGCTATCTCTCTTTAATGGGCTATCAAGGACCCTGCCGCATGACTCATAGAATTACATCAGCCCATCGTGACATGCTCCACCCAGGGGGACGTGTTGCAGTGCACTATGGCCAGCGCCATGGCCAGCAAGACCAAGGCCAGCAGGTGCAACGGTTTGATCCCACACAGCCCAGGAATACTAAGGTTGCCATGAAACTGTGTAGGGCATGCCGATCAGGTGCCTCTAATTGGCCACTGCCTTCTCCTCCCCTTTTACCCCATGTTTGGTTCCCTTTCTAGAAGGTTGTTGTTCGGTCCCCCGTTGGCCCCTGTTAATTCTCCCCTCCTCCCTGTGTTCCCTATTGGCTTTGTACCCCTTTTCACACCTTAGTGCAACCCCCGTGTCCCTGCATTATTGGCTGTTTCATATTTTCCCCTCCCTTTTCGAAGGGGTATGAAACCCCCTGTCAAAAGCACTTCTTGGCTTCTTCATGCCCTTCCCTGGATTTCTGTTGGACCCCCGCTCAATAAACCCTCTCCTGTTTTCCCACGAAGAAGTCCCTCCGCTTTCTTTCTTCCGCGTGCCCTTACCACCGGTGGGTCGGGCGAACCTATGCTGGAGCTTCACCGACCCTCTCGCACCCTGTGAGCAGCCTCCTTCATCCCCTCCCATGCGGGCGGGTGCCCGGCACTTGTGGTCACCTCACTAGATGGACAGATAGTGCCACGGAAGGGAGGAGCCAAGCATTCCCACCTGGATGTAATCTGGGATTTGGAACAGTACAAACTGCTCTACCTACTGGATACCCAGAGGACAAGAGCTACCACTGGACCTTCAGGTGAAGACCAAACCCTTTTCTACAGGATCCCCACTTCAACAGGACCACTTCATCTGGACTGCTACCACCACCCTGACTAATGGGTTGTCAGGCTGTATCCTGACTCTGTCAGTGTTCTTGTACTGTTGCATTTATATTAATTTTCCTATTAAATTATAATTATGACTTACAATCTCCCACTGATTTGTTTTTAAACTAGTACAATACTCCTGCTACTTCTCCTTAGTAGCTGTGTATAAATCTGCTGTTCAATAATGTGTTGGGATTTTTCTCAATTTAATTTTTTTATAATCCTACTGGTATTACTGGCCTCCATAATCTCTTGTGGTACCACATTTCAGAAATTCATCAGGGAAAGAAGTATTTTCTTTTCTCTATTTTAAATTGATTATTTATTTTCTACGAGTTTTACTGAATTTCATTTAGTTTGAATATGAAGAGATTTGGAGATTAAGAGTTGTGTTTTAATCCACCATTGCACAATTTTCTACAACTCTGTCTTATTCCTCAGTCTTCTCCTATCAAAATTGGAAAGTTACAATCATCTTAGTCTTTCCTCATAAAGCAGCTGTTACATCTCTGTAACTATTGTAGTGATACCTCTTCTAAATCTTCTTTGCCTTTCTTGGGATCCTAACAGCTGCACACAATGCTCACTATTCAAAGTTCTTATATGTGGCAAAATTATACCCTACTTCTATTTTCATATCTTTTTTAATGTAGTACAGTTTCTGCTTGACTTTTTGGTGGTGTTGTTCTGAAGGAATGTTTTCAGAGACCTGTCAAGAATGTTCCTAAGATCTTTTTCTTGAGTTTCAACAGCTAGTTCAACTCCAGCATCATGAAAGTATGGCTTACTTATTTTCCCCTATCTTAGATTTGAAACTCATGAAAACAGATTTCCTACCTTCTCGTTTGTTCATTCCTTTTTATCAGGCCCTGTGCATTTACCTTATCATCAATATAAAGTGTGAATTTAAAAAAAAATCCCATGGCATATATTGAAATTTTGTTGCATGCTGTCTTCTCCTGGTCATGAATGATGATGAATGAGTGTTAGTACCAAGGCAACACTTGAAGAGCGGTGGCAGCTGAGTGATTTGGAATTTCCCTCTACTGAACCACCTATTTCTTCATAACATAGTTTTCTCTCTCTAGAAAGAAGTTCTGTAACTAACGGCTGTCTACTTTGAAGACTTTTATAGTTTCACAAATCCAAAATGTAAAAAAGGTTTTCAGACCCTGAGGAATATGCATTTCAGTGGGATGCAATGGTGATTTAACACCCCAAATTGTTTAGCTTATAGCTATTACAGAAGAAAAAAAATACAAATCTAAATATGCAGGAAAAGAAATAAGAAATTCCATACAGTAAATACAAACACTTTTGCAGAGAAGTATCATAGAGGAAACTCTTGAAAAAAAACAGAATACCTAATGTAAATCCCATTTCTTACTACATCAGCAGGGCTTTCAGTTGTGAGCAATACCGGTTCCCCATACAGGCCTCTGAGGGACACCACTTGTTATGGATATCCATTTGGATACTGAGCCATTGACTGCTACACTTTGGACATGGTTTTCCAGACAATTTCTTATGTAATGAGTAGTCCATCCATCAAACCCATATCCTTCCAATTTAGCAACTCACATGTTCTGTGGGAATCGCGTCAAAGGCCTTGCAGAAATGGAGGTAGATAACATTAGTTGCTCAATGACCAATGCAGTCATAGAAAGATGTCAGTCAGAAGTCATTCCATCATAGAAAGATGATCAGATTAGTCAGGCATGATTTGCCGTTTTTGAAGCCATGTTGGCTATTTCAAATCACTTTCCTCTTGCATACATGCTTTGACATAAATTCCAGGAGGGTATTTTCCATGCTCTTATCAGGCAAAGAGGTGAATCTGGCTGGTCAGTAGTATTCAGGGTCCTCCTTTCTTTCTTGTTTTTAAAAATGCACATGATACTTCCCTTTTTCCAGTCACTGGTGACTTTCCTGACTGCATTTTTGAATATGGTCTGATTTTTTGAATACAATGTAGACCAGCATAGCAACTACATCAGCCAGTTCTCTCAAGACCTTGGGATACATCTCGTCGAGTCTTATGGACTTGTGTGTGTACAGGTTCCTCAGAAAAACAGATAAAATAAATTAAATATGGATTTTAAAATGCTCAAATTAAATACAGATACAGATAAAATAAATACACTTACTAAAATAAATAACCCATTTTTAAAATAATTTTGATATCTTTAGTAAATGAATGTGTTGTTTTAAAAATAAGATCAGTATTGTTGCAAATATTTATTTTAGGCCCATATTATGAAATATCATGAAATAGCCTTATTTTGGAACTTTCTGAATACACAGAACTTCCAGAGGCTGGCAGTTATATGAGAAATTCCAAACAAATTCAATCAAGCTTGTAGAATCTCTGGAATTTCTTTAAAAGTTTAGTAGGGTTGTTTAGAGGCTTGTTTATGGGTTAAATTTTGTTCAGACTCTCTATGTTTTGACCTTAGTGCCGTGTTTGAGACCTCATTGAAAATTAGTGGCCTAGAGAAGAGTGGCATTCATCTCCTGATCCATCCATGACATTCTGCTACTGTCTATGTGTCAAATTTAATCGCTTGTGACAGGTCAATTAAACTTAAGGAACTCAAGGTTTGTATGACAGATTGGTTGTTTATGAAGTGAATTTATATGTGTACATAATGTAATAATTTGCATAGTTAATTTATTGTTGTTGTGAGCCTTACATTTGCTTGTGTAAATTATACCAGTTTGCTGTTCAGATAAAAATGGATATTGATGGATTTGTTTTGACTATGCACAGGTTGGATTTGACTAGAAATTCATCTGGATGCAATTCTTTGCTGTCTGGTGTCAGATGGCAGAGTACATCTGCATGTCAGATCTGAGTACCAAAGTCAGTGAAAGTAGGCAAAACTGCTCAGGTCTCGGTACTAGCAGAGTTCAAACTTCTGTTCACTTCTTGGGAAGAATGAGTCAGAGAGAGGTTTGACTGACCACCTCCACAGCTCAGTGCTCAGGGTTGTCACCAATAAATGTTGGGCAGTTAGCATGGGCATATATTCAAATTTTATAAATGCATATTTCTGGTAAAAGAGTTTCCTCAGAAAAGGTTTGAAGCAGTGTAGTCCAAAACACTGCTGTTTAGTGCAATTTCCTGGAATGTGGGAGATTGAAATTTATGTGTGTTTTATAATGTGATTTTAAAATAAGTGTCTGTTTTTGTTCTGTAGCCATTATAATCACTACATCACTGGACAAATAGGGGAATGCATCTTTAAATTTTGTTTTCTTTCTTTTATTCCTGTCTTACAGCTTTCTAAGTTTATATATTTAATGTTGATATGGGATTATCTCTTTTTCTATTGAAGAATTAGGCTTCTGTGTTCCTTTTAGGTGTACTTTTCAGTATTTATACTTAGATATCTTAGATAATTCTTTATTGAACTTAGCACAAGTATTTATGAATTCTTTCCAGAGCCGATATGAACTTCTGAGAGACCTATAAATCTCTTCTGAAATAAAGGAGACATTGTGGGGGATAGTTTTGGAAAAACAGGTAGAAGATTTGGTAGATTTTTAATAATACTGTTTTTTACAGTTGGCTTAAGTGAAATTAACTCTGCCTGCTGCTGAAAGGTACTCTTACCAGTTCTCATTCTTGTATCAGCACTTGCAATCAGGCGAGTCAGATAATTTATCTTTGGTGTTGGTTATTTTTTCCCCCATGATTGGTTTTCGATCATAGCTAATCTTGACTTGCTGTAGGGCTCCATGACGCTAGTGTTGGCCGAAGGGAGGCAGGAAAAACTGTAGCTGAGAAAGGTGAGAATGTTATTTTGGAAAAAATACAACCTTATTTTGGCTAAAACAGGTCATGAGGTAGTACCCTAGGATGTACGCAAGACTTCTCTTTTGTGACCAAATAACTCTAGCCAAGTCCAGAATTTTAATCTCTGTACAAGAAGAGTGTATCCTGTTCACTTGAGACACAATTTAATGTTCCCAAGTCTTTGTTATTCCTTTATTATATAGGTGTAATGAAATATACATTGGTCACCACCTTGAGGCTACTCAGAGAATCAAGTAATATAATGTGTGAATCATGCTTGTTAACCACAATTTTCGTGTTGTGACTACATCATACCACTTTCTGAAAAGTAATGGCTTTCAAAAAGCTTCTGCAGGCTATGCAGGGTCTTTGTATTAACCTATAATATACCTATTATGTCTCATCTCCTCTGTTTTGCTCACTCTCTCATGAACATAATCTTGCAGACGATGCCAGTGGCAACTTCTGAGCTGGTGTTTCTTTTTTAAAGTGGGAGGCAATTACTGACAGAATGTAATCTGTTGGATTTTACTCCTCACTGTGACTCATTAAAGCGTACTTTACCTTCTGTGAATGCTAAAAAGGCTAGCCCTTCCCCAATACGGCCTTAAAAAAAAATTAAAAATATTTGCTAGTGACTCTCTGTCAAGTAACGCAAGGTAAACAGCCATTTCTAACTCATCTTCCAGTACATTTTTTTTAATGAGACTGTGCCAGAGAGATGAGGATCTGGAAAAAATTAGCACTTGCATGAAAAATACATAGTCTATTTGCTTTAAGATGAAGAAACAACAATTAGATTTGGCTCATATTTTTCTGTAATAAACAGAAAAATATATATGTTTAAATTTAAGCCTGTTTGTTTTCCATTTCTTACCTTCTGCTGTTCATACAAATGCAAATAGACAGTAACTGCAGTGGAGAAAGGGTGATAGGTAAGAATCTGCCTATATGTAGTAAACTTGCATACACTTTCTAATGAATTTAAATAAATGAATACATCATGTATGTCAACAAAAGCAGTCTATTGCACTTCAGAAAAATGAAATGCTAAGTACTACGAAGTGAAAAATTTCAAAATGGCACCTTCAAATGGCTATAATCAATTTTATGCACTTTTTAACTTTGCCAAGCACAAAAAATAACTATATAATTTTTAAAAACTTGCAGATTTTAATAAGCTGTAAGTAATCTCATTACTGTTCTTTAAAGTTGATCTGTTTAATTGAAGTAACTAAATATAAAAAACTCTTTCAAAATGAGGGAAAAAACATGGTTGTTTTGAACTGTATGTGGAGTTTTCAGCATTACATGGCAGAGGCTTTTCACAGAAATTTCTTTTAATGCTTATGTATTATTATTATCATAGCAAACATTTGACCAAGTAAAACATAAATAAATGTACATAAATCCATAGCAAGTATGTAAATAACCATTCAATGAAGAGTCTATAGGATTTAATCCTGGGACCAGTATAATTTTCTCATGGCATTTGCTAAATATTATAAACACTCCCTGAGGTCAAAAGGAGAGAGTTGTTTAAATAAACCATATGGTATTTCTATAAAATAGCAACAAAATAACATGTAAAAACACCTAGCAACAAGCTTTCTAAATTTTATTTAAGATTAGGAAGGGATTTAAGGAAGCATGGAGAAATGTGTATAAATACCTGATCGGAGGGTAAAGAAGGTGGACACAAACTCTTCTCAGTGGTGTTCAGCGACAGGACAAGAAACACTGGGCACAAACTGCAACACAAGAAAGTCCATTTAAATGAAGAGGGTACTCTTTCACTGTAAGACTGGTTGAGCACTGGAACAGGTTGCTCAGGGACACGTCACTGAGTCCTAATCCTTGAAGATACTCAAAACCCAACTGAATACGGTCCTGAGCAAGCTGCTCTAGCTGACCCTCCTTTCAGCATGAGGGGATTGAGCTACAGCCTCCATAGAACTCCCTGAGTTTCTACTATTCTGTAATGCTGTGCATTTTTGCTCTCTTATGTGGCCTTCATTCAAGACAGATGCAGAGGTGTTCACTGAAGGATTTAGGGAGAGATTTTCTGAAGCACTAATTGTTTCCACTTCTCACCATTTACCTCACCGATGTAATGTAGCTAATCTACAATAAGGAAATATACGCAATTGTAGTCACAAACCCATCCACTGATGCCCGCAGCTCTGCAGTGTAACTTTCTCATGTTCATTAACGTAACACCAATTTAATTGGTTTTGTACACGACTGAATTTCTTTTTCTCCACTTTAAATATCATTCTTTCAATAGCTTTGTTCTACCATGACTTTAGTAAAGGAAACAAAGGAATATCCAGCTGTGCTGCCCATAATGAGCATCATGAAACGTCACAGCATGTTTTAACAGAGATATTCTACTGAAATAACATCAGATACTCTAAAATCACACTTTTAATTTCATTTAAGTTAAATATATATTTAAAAAAAAAAAAATAATGACAACAAGAAACCCCTAAAAATGTCAGGCAGTTTCAGGGAATTCTGAAAAGGCTGCTTTAACATTTCCAGGTGGAAAAAGCGTTTTAGCATTTCCAAGTGGAAAAAGATCTCCGTGGTGTTCATGATCCACTAAGTGCTGAAGGTGAGAAAACTTTCTAGTGACATATCATCACATTTCTGCCTTTTATAGAATTCTCCAAGTGATCTCAGTGGTCATTGTCAGAGATATTATATTGTTCCCTATGGACATAACATTGGATGTGCTGCAGTCTTTACGTCTCACATAACTGATTTATCATTTTAAGCCAAATAGTTTATGTCTTTTATTGAAAAATAAAGTCTTAAATCTCTATTCTATCTTTACAATACTCTGTTCAACTATTTTCCAAACACTTTGCTTTCAGTTCCTGGTCTGGTCTTAGTGTTTGCTGAATAAAAATTCTCAATATACTAGCTTACTGGCAAAAATAATTAAATTAATAATATGTTTTCTTAAGACCTCTGCCAGCTATCTTTTCTGATCCTAAAGGATAAAAGGATAGTTGAGTATGTACAGAGGCTCTGAAAGTCCATACAGTTTCACACCTTACTGATGGCTGAATGAACTTACACAGGTCCCTATCCACAATAAAGTGATTCATCATCTATAAAATGATTTGAAATGGGAGATGTATGGACAGGCTGTGAATAAGAAGCATATCACTGTCATTTATGTTCATATTTGTAAAATCAAAGTGAACCAAGAAATTTTCCAGGCGAATAGCACAGCACAGTAAAGGAGCCATTCCTGAATAAAACATTGAATTGGCATCATTTTGTAACTCCTAAGAGGAATTAACACTCTTAATTATCCAGATAAATAAAAGTATGGAAAAAAATTATTTATTCATGATTATGTAACTTACAAAGCCGGAAATACTAAGATTAAAAATCCTGAGACTATTGCAAAAATAAATCTTGAGTTTTTTAAGCACACAAAACTGCTTAATACTGAATTACTGTTATTCTCAGGACAGCTTTATTCTGTGTCTGAGTTAAATTTTGTTTCTTGAAGTCAGTCATGAGAACGTAATTATATACAACTGTACGGAAAAAAAAATTAAGTGATATAGGATTTTTTTTATCTGATTTGGAGATCAGATTTCATATGACCTATAATTTGTCAAGAATAAAAAGAAGACTAATTACAGTCATAGCATTGAAACTCTGATGATAAAAGGAAGAGACAGAAAATAAAGTGTAAATCAGCTCTAAAGGACTACTCCTGAGATGCCAGCATTCTATCTTCCCCAATAAATTTTCTGTGCACAGAATAAGATAGACTATTATCCCTAATGATTAATTTCTTACTATAGTCCACAGATTAAAAGACATGGAAGAGGAGATGGAATGGATAAATCATTCTGTCTGCTTAGTAAAAATTTTATGTGTATTTGCATATCTAAATATATGATCCCATCACTGTAAGACTATGTCGAAAGCTTCAGTTTTAGTTCACACATGTATCGGTTACCAGAAACCTGAAAATTCAAGGTCAATTGTGAGGAAGGCAAAGTTTGATTAGACAACCTTTCAACTCAAAGTACTTCATCTGCCCTTAATTCACCAAATCCACTCAAATAATGCTATAAACAAAGCTATTTCAAAGATCTGCTAGTCTTCTGGACTGCATGAAATAGTATCCCATAAAATTCTCAGAGTAATGCTCTGTGGGTGTGGGCTATCTAGAAGTGACTTTTTATTTTTCACGTATGTTTATTGATGAACAAAAAATGGCATATTAAAGGATTAATTAATATTTGAAATTGTACTCCTGTAGCCCAAGAAATATGTCATTGCTATGAGTAATAAAAGATAAAGGCTTTTGCCACCATTGAAGCCTGAAGAATTGTGTAGACTCATCTTGGCGTGAGCTAAGTTTAGGTTGTTTAAGCTGTCATAATAATTGCTTAACGATCGGGTAATGACTGAGTGTCTTGGGAGTTTGGTTATCCTCAGGAATACGATATATGATAAATGTTTAACAAATCTGTGCAGGGGATGAGTGTAGAAAGAGCAAGTAAGACTGCATTAGCAAATATATGGAAGTCACACTAAGCAGATCAAAGAGAAGAAGGAAATCTCTTTCCATCAAACCTGCTGTCTCCCAGTGAAGAACGTCTGTCATTACCAACTCTGGAACCCCTGGTATCCATGTGGAGTAAGGTGGGTACCATCAGCCTCAGGACTTCGGCAGTTTAAGATTAAATATAGCACCAGAGATAAAAGGGCAAATAGAGGAAAAAGGGTTTTTTGTGTACGGCAGCGATAAACTTTGCTGAAAGGGACATTAGTTCATTAATTATCTAATTAGAATTAGTTTTACAGTAAGTTCATTGATATTCATGTAAGGCCATCCTCTTTTACCCATAGTATAATTTTGAACGCAATAATATATGTAGGAAATGTATGCACTACATGAATGCTGAATGTTGTCATTCAGCACACTGGATTCCCTCAGGTAAATTCTTTACTTAGTGAGATTTTGTTTATGAGCCTGTTGGCATTATTCTTCCTTTTGATCCAGAGCTATATTAAAAGTTTATTTACCACTAAACAGTCAGTCAGAAACATGCTTATCTAGAAGTACAAAAATAATAACACCCTAACCCCCCCCACCTCCTCTTTAAAACATATCTTGTGCATAAACAGCTTATTAGTCTTTTCTTTGTATCTGTTTTGGTTTTGCACGGCCTGGTTTTTAGTAGCAGGGGGGCCATAGAGGTGGCTCCTGTGAGAAGCTCCTGGAAGCTTCCCACCATGTCCAGCAGAGCCAATCCCTGGATCTGAAGATGGACATACTCAGGCCAAAACTGGGCCAATGAGAGAGGTTGGTAACACCTCTGTGATAATATATTTAAGAAGAAAATCAAAACAAAAGGGCACACAGTTTTTCTTCTCGTCAGAGAAACAGAAGAGGTGAGAAAATGTGAGGGAAAACAACATGGCAACACCAAGGTCAGCAAAGAAGGAGGGGAGGAGGTGCCTCTGCAGGCCATGGTGAAGACCATGGTGAAGACCATGGTGAAGACCATGGTGAAGCAGTTGTCCCCCTGCAGCCCATGGGGATCCACGGGGAATGCAGAGATCCACCCACAGCCCGTGGGGGAGGTGCCCACACTGGAGCAGGTGGATGCCTGGAGGAGGCTGTGATCCAGTGGAGAGAGAGGGCCCTTGCTTCCAGGCTGGAGCAGCCTGTCCTTGGAGGAAAGAGAGACCCATGTCTCAGCAGTTTTGAGAGGACTGTCGCAGCATTTTGCCCGTGGGGGAAATTCACGTTGCAGCAGGTGCGGTAGGACTGCTGCTTGGGAGACTGGACCCACACTGGAAGGTTCATGAAGAACTGTCTCCCAGGGGAGGGACCCCACTGCCTCACAGGGAGACAACTCCTCTCCCTGAGCAACAAAGAAAATCTCAGTGATGAACTGACCAAACCCCCAAGCCCTCTCTCCCTGTGCTGTTGGTGGGAAGAAGGGAGGGGCTGGGGGGTAGAAGGTGTTTTAAGGGCTTATTTTACTTCTAATTATCCTCCTCTGATTCTGTTAGTAATAAATTCACATCACAACTTTAAGTTAAGCCTGTTTCGCCCTTGAAGTGTTTTCTCCCGGTCCTTATCTCAACTCACGAACCCTTCGATAATTTTTTTTCTCTCCTCTGCCCAGTTATGGCAGGGGAGGATAAGTGAGCAACTCTCGTGGGTGCCTGTCATTGGGCCAGTGTCAAACCACAACAGTATCTAGCAATATATTAATATTTTCTTTGATTATATTAATCAGCTTTTTGGATAACTCACCTTTAGTATCCTGATTCAACTTTGTCTTGGTGTACATGGTCAAAACATGTTACAAAGAGGTAAACTACATATTTACTGGATGTATTCCTGGATTTGTATACACTTTGTTAAACATGTTAAACACATTTGGAAATATAAACACAAATAAGTTTTAATTAATATTTACCCCAGTTATTTTTCTTGAAGTTCAGTGCAAACCAGTGCTTGTCTTTCAGTACTGAGTTTAGTATAAAGTGTGCTATTTAGCAAGAGTTACTCCAAATTTTTAAATACATTTATAATGTGGTCTGTGGTTCCATTGCGCCTGTGTATTATATGTATCTTTATTGCACGGGTTTGATTCTAATCCACATTTGGAATGTTTTTCATAAGTCTATAGGGTCACAGGAATGGAAAGAAAATGATAGAAGCCCGACAGCTCAGTAGTTGTTTGCTTTTTATTTTTTCTCCTCAAGTTTAGCAAAAAGCTTATTCAGATTGGTTTGGAGCTCTTTGTGAATATTAAAAGCTTACTGATCCTGTTCTCTTCTCTTTTGCACTCTCAAAGGGCGCTTTATGCTTACTTTTGTAATTGACAAGGTGACTATGTTTAATTAACAAGGTTCTTTGATTCTGTTAGTCTTACAATTTGCAGTTAGAAATATGTTTGCTTCTCTTTGGAGACTCAACATTTAGTGTTAAATTAATGAAGACTAAAGACCTACTGATGACAATCATTATTGCTTATTTAAGAACATATGCAAGTAAGTAATTTTTAAATTCTTGTTCTAATTTCAGCCTAGGATGTGAGGGGGCAGAGCCTTGAGCTCTGTGGGCGTGTTTAGGTTGTCATTCTATACCACGCATATCATTGCTGGGGTGCAGAACTAGGGGATTCTCACTTCTGAGAAGAAGGGGTCCGCAGGCCAGCAGTGAATGGAGCGGTGGGGTAATGCTGGTCCTGACTGAAAGGTTTGTCTGCAATTGTTTTTCTCAGTCTCGGGCTTGGGGGGAAAAAAACATATGCATGGAGGGTCCAGGGGCCATTTTGTTCTTTGTCTCTTTGACCAGCTGTGGTCATGTCAGGTCAGACTTAGTGAGCATTTTGCATGTAATTGCTCTCTTTTATACACTGATAGTATTTGCATTGTTGCGGTTTTCTTATCTCATTGCTGTTTCTAGTAAATTGTTATCTCAAGCCGTAACATCTCTGCCTCATAATATCTCCGTGTTTTGTCTCTCTCCCCTGAAGGGGTAGAAGGAGGGCTTAATTTCCAGCTGGGCATTTTTCCATAACTCATTATTTTTATTACATAATGTATTTTTCTTTTACCTAAGTTATAGGTCATATAGCAGGCCAGACATTAGCACTGGTCTTTAAAGTGCAGGTCTTTAGTGCACTTCAGCGAGAGCAATAGAGAAACTTAATATTTATGCTGCTTTGTTACAAGTGGCAGACTATATTGGCCTTTGCAAAAGAAAGTAAAAAAAATAAAGAAAAAGAGGGGAGGATGCTCTTTGGCTGACAGTATATCACTGAACTTTGATTGAGAGGTAATTTGAATTATTTAATGACAGAGTATTTGGATTTTTATTCTTCACTTAAATTTTGAAGTTGCATTAATTGGCATGTCCTGTACATACTTAACTGTCTTCTCCCTGCACCTAGACAATTAGAAGTCTGATTTTGATATATAATATATTGGAGACCAGGTTTGGGACTGAAGCAGCAGTAAATAATATAATACATTTTCTGAGCTTTTCTCTGCATTTCTAAAAATATTTAATCAAATATCAAGCTTAGTGGACTGCATTAATTTTTTATTATAATTGTCCGGAGAAGGTATCCCTTTATAGGATAGCATGAAAGAAGTCTTCAAAAGTTTGATTTAATATTTATTAATTTTTGCTTCTTAAAAATAAATTATTTCTACTTACTATTCATGATTTGCAATAGTTATAAGCATAATTAAAAATAGATCTTTCAGCAAAATCATTTCAAATCCTAGTCATAATAAATTAAATAGGGTTTTTTTATAAAATTGGGCTTTTTTTTTTTCTTTTTTTGCCAGGTACAAGTGTGACTTGGTTGAGATATTCTGCAAGCTTCTTTGAATTTCTGCCCAATGTTTCATCTGTAGATTTAAAAACAAAAAACCCACCCAATTTTTCAGTTTGAGTTTTACATTTTTGTTTAAGAACATCTTTTTCTTCACCTTAACATAAACATATTGTTCTGACCCAGTATCTTTTTAGTAGTACAAATTTAATTTTGTTACCCACTATTGTTAAAGATATTAATTGTAATATTTGGAAATTTAAGTTCTGGACTCAAATGTGGCAGGCAGACAGCTATGTACAGGCCTGTGAAAGAGAATCAGTAAATTACAAGAGAGAATTCTACCCTTCCCAAAGGAATATAACGCTGAAATTTACTTTGTAATGTATATTTGAACACCAAAGGAAGTTATTGACTTTGCTGGTCACTTTTCATTGAGCTGATACTACTGTAAATGCATTGATTCCGGGAAAGCTAATTCTGACACTCCTAATTTTACAAAAGATAGTAAACCAGCAATTTTACCAAGTCAATGAACTAATGCTGTGAAAATGCTTCCTTATAATCTGAATTTTATTCTACAATTTCATCCTCTCTCTCAGCTCTTTCATTCATTCCTCCTTTCTTCAGTTTGTTTTATTTTTTGGAGAAGTAGTTTCAGAGAATGCTTTGTTCTTATATCAACTTTATTGTGACTCAGTAATACAAAAAAAATGGGATAATGTTTTCTACCCTGTAGTCCTGACTTTGACCTTTCAATTCAGATGCTAGAAGTTAACAAAAATTTACTTTTGTTAGAAGTTACAAGTCTTCTACTTAATAATTAGAGACAGTGATATCAGACTTTTACTCATACTAGGTGAAGTGACTGCCCAGAAGAGTGAATTTTTTAATTATATAAATCACTGCTCACAAATGCTCAAGCAGTGATTTGCTACCTGGTTTTCCTGTTAGCACATTAGGGAAGATATACTATAATGTTAATATTTTTTTATTTCTACTTGATTCATTTTCCATTACCTTGAATTGTTATTTCATTTTGCTTTTCCAGTCCCACTGAATGTTGGTTTCTCAGTATAGAAAAATGATTTCTATAATGGATTTCTATTTGCTCTAGAACTGGCAAATCTAGAACTGGCAAAAATTCTAACACGTAATTAGCTCTTTCATGTTTGGTATTTAACTTCTGTACACAATTAATAACTTATTGTCCTTCTAATGATTTTTTTTCTTCCCTAGAGTTCCATTTTTTGCCAGTAGCATTGACTTCCCTCATTCTTTGTGATCCTGGTGAAGGAGGAAATGGTTCTGTATACTACCACAGCTACCCAGAAATTATTCAAAGCATTTTATTCTCTCCTTTTAGAGGGCTCTTCAGAGAGAGGATAATTTTCTCCGTCCTTGGTTTTCCTCTGTGAAAACTGCCTTGCTGTGTGCAGCCAGGGCTCAGTGGGTGCCAGCAGCAGCCTGGGGTGGAGGCCAGGAGCAGTGGGGGCTCATCAGGGTTCCATCAGGGCAGAGCCTAACTCCAGCCAGGAGCAGGGCAGCCAGGGGCACCAGAGCAGACCCAGCTCTTGGGAATCAGGCACATCCCTGGAGATGGGGACAGGCCTGGATTTGGGGTCACTGACTGACTGGGAAGTGGTGAGGCTGTAGCTGAGGCTGGGCCACGTATTTCAATGTTAGCCAAGGCTCTTCACAAATAGATTAAATGTTCTGGTAAACAAACAAAAAAAGTTGTTCATAACAATTACTCTACATAAAGACGTTAGGAATGTTTTCTGTATCCTTTTGGTGTTCAGTAGTTGTCATACTTGGACAGCTGTGCTCTTTGGTACAGTACTGTTACGTAACATCATAAAATCATGTTCAAAAGATCTGGTGTGGAGGTTTTCATAAATGAAGAATATTTCTGCTGATAGAAATTTCATCATGCCATCCTGCTTATGGAACCTGTGGACATGGGTCCCTTTGGGCATCAAAAAAAGGAATGAGGATTATTGAAATTTTTGGCTTAAATGAATATTCTGTTTAATCTAAATGAAATTTTTTACTTAAATGACTGTTCTGTTCAATCGAAACAATTCACTACACTTGGTTCTAATGAAACACTTTTTGTAAGTTGTTTTCAAAGGCCAACAGCTTCCAGTCTTTTTTTTTTTTTTTTAAATGAAAAAACCCTGAACCCAATAGTCATGTTCCACAAATCTGGCCCCATAAAAGCAAGTCTTGTAGTACAAACTGCAAAAAAGTCTGTCTGGCTTTGCTCTGCCGTCTTACATAGTGGCAGGTTCTACCAGACGGCTGTTTATTCATGTGCATTAGCTACAGGTAGAACATGAACAAAAAACTTACCCTAGATGCCTCATTACTAGTTTTATAAACTGATTTTTACAAACACTGGCAGAAAAAAATGGACAGAAAAACTGACTAGCTAATATGCAAACCTTATTGATCCCCTAAGCTGTTTTCATGATCTTATTGAACTATTTCAATTAAAAATAAATAACAAAAATAATCGAAATTAAGTGATCAAACTTTTACACTTTAAAAAAATATAAATTCTTTTCTTATAAACAGTTTTAGCATGATAATACTGGATTATGTCATTGGCTGCCTTTTTCATTAATAGCATTTATTGAGTTTTTCACAGAGTATCTACGTTTTGGACAGCAGGGAAACCACTGGATTTCCTGGCATGGGAACACCTATAGAACTTTTTAATGACAGTTAAAATTGCTTTTCCCTTTGTTTCAGAGGAACTTGCAAATCCTTAGAAAAAAAAAAGTGCCGAAATATGTACAGTAAGCAAGGCAATATTACTGTAGATTATATTTACAAGATCTCATTTAAAATATAGTTTCTTTAAGAATTCTTTTTTTGTTTTTTGTGGTCTTCCATCAAACTGTATCATCTGATTGGTTCATGTCTGAAAATTGTCAAAATAATAGAATTAATATTTGAATGAGAGATCAAGACTGCCAGATGATGTGAGGCCCAGTAGATGAGCAGGTGGATATTTTTTTTCTATTCTGTGGACAATAGCTTTATGCTAATGTCCAGTATCTTATATGAGGTCTTTAAATTTTAAAGAATAAATGTTAGAGAACTAGTCTCTCTCACTTGAGAGTTTAAGTACAGCCAGTTCAAACAGTCCCTCATATAAGTATGTAGGTATGAAGCAATGTTTGTGATGCAAATTCTGCAATACAATAGGAAAATTATGTATTTGTAGGTGTCCTAATCAGCATTTCCTGCGTGCAAACAATTGCAAATATTCTTAAATGTATAAACAGTAAATCTTTATAGCCAATTATCAGAAGCTCTAAGAACAGTAATTAAAATTCAGTATATGCCTCTCCTCCATTAGGATTATTCTGCACCAGAATTTTAAAAAGAGATTTCACAATTCCCAAATAGCAAAATGCATTTAAAAAAAATTACTGAAAGAGTGCACAACTTACATTAACTAATTAACAGTTCCTGTCTCGTTTTGTCATTCCATTGAAGATATGAGCTACTATACCAAATTTTTACTCATTAGGTAATTTGGTAATGACAGTAAAATTCTGAATATGAACATTAATTAGAGAATCATTCTGAAAGTAGAGAGATTATTTTAAATTTATTTGTAAACAACATACAATAAAAGGTGTATGAAGTTAACTAGTGTTAAAAAATGCAACCTCACAATGACATATAAGAAAGCTGAAGGATTTGTGTTTGTTTGACACTGGAAAACAGGTCTGAGATGGGATCCTATTGTTGTTCATTGTTACCTACTCTTATCTGATAGAAGGGTACAGAAAAGATATGATTCTCTTCTTAAGGGTGAACAGTGATAGGACAAGAGGCAACAAATACCAGATAAAACAGAGACGATTACAAAAAGATATTAGGGAGTGGTCAAATGCTGGGACAGGTTGCCTGTAAAGGTTATGGAGTCTCCATCCTTGGAGTTATTCCAAACTTGACTGGACACAGCTCTTTAGCAGCATGCTTTAACATGGTCAGCTTTCAGCAAGGAGTTGGATAAAATGACCTCTGAAGATCTATTCTAACCTAAAATATTCTACAATTTAAAAACTTTCAGTTCTAATAACTGTAACATTAATTAAAGAAAAATTTGTGTAAACTTTAATCTCTTTAGCCATGGTAGTGGCCAGTAGTGTTCTGGACTTTCGACAATAGGAAGAACTTATAAAAGAGTATAGTCACATTTTAGGAATCCAAGCAGTTTTCAGAACTGAGGTGGTTCTTATTCAATTCATGGGTAGAAGTAAAATGCCAATGTCTACACAGACATCCTTCTAAATCTATTTTTAGATACATGAAGAAAACCAATTCAATAGCCTTTTAACTTTAAAGTTAATTTTTAAAAGCTGCAAGGAGCTAACATCCTTCATTGTGGTCAAATTTATCAGTATTTGGATAAGATTAGATACAACGTTGAATATTTAATAAATATCTCACTCTTCACGCAAACTCTAAGAGGTATCTTGTAATTCACTCTAATAATCTACACCTCAGAGATACAATGAAATCACATTCTGTCTTACACTTTCTAAGTTAAATATTACAGCTATTATATTATATTACAAGGAGGAAGCAGTTTAGGCTGTTACTAAATGCTGTTTTGCACATGAAAAGAATCTTCTAAGGTTCAGCTAGAAACCATTGTTACTGAAAAAAGAATTCGTGACACCAAAATGCTGCATTGAAGGTAATCAGTAAAAAACCATGATGAAATGAAAATGTGAACATTCATTGTTTAATAATCTGATTCTTTAAGACAATAGCCCTAGAATTAAAAGACTATCACTATATATATTCTGTAAATACTGTATCATATTTTATTTATTTATTTATTTATTTATTTAGTTCACTAAGATATCAATATTTAATTTAGAATCATTGCCCAAATCTTGTATTAGGGAAAATATATATTCTGGAGGTCCGTACATTAAAGACACAGTTTGCTCATTCTCATGTATATACAACAATGTATTAAATAGTAAAAAAAAGGATGCTAAAATATTGATACTGTTATTGCTTTAACAAAAATTATGCTATGAAATATGAGATAACAAAGCCATTATACCTTGATACCTCTTTTACTCAAGAATTTCTCTGAGTTCTGGGTAATTTTTTCATGCTCTAGAAACATCACAGTGTAATGAAATATTTAATTCAAATAAACAAAAAAAAGTAGGCAAAATCCACATTTATTTCAAAGTGCATCAGATTTATTTGTTTAATTTTTTCTTAGCCGAAACTTATAAAGAATTGTTTGCCATGATATATTTGTAACATCTGTGTAATTATAGTCTATGTCTTTGCATGAGCTGATTTCAAAGAAAACAATTTTAGTTGGGGCTGAGCTGGTTTTAAAAAATGTATAATGCACTTAACAAGTATATAATATATTCATTATGCTGGTTGTGGCTTTTTTCCTCACATTCACAATTATTCCTGCAAATCAACATACAGGAGCAGCTTATCCCTGAAAAATTGTACCCCATGTAAATGACATTTGCCAGAACAGTCCTTGAGGAACTGCAGCCTCATGAGAAGGACCCACACTGACGAATTCCATAAAGAACTGTATCTGTGGGAGACACCTTACTCTGGAGCAGCTAAAAATCAGAAGGGGGAATAAAGAGACAACATGTTATAAACTGATTGCAATCCCCATTCCCCATCCACCATCTAATGGAAGGAAGCAGAAGATGGTAATGAGGATGAGCTTAGGAAGAAGGGAAGGGTGGGAGGAAAGGTCTTTGGGGACTTGTTATTTCTCATCATCCTGCTCTGTTTAATTGGCAATAAATTAAATTAATTTCCCCAAGTTAAATCTATCTAGCCTGTGATGGTAATTTCTGTGTGATCACTCTGTCCTTATCTCAACCCAGATTTTTTTTGTCATATTTTCTCTCTGTATCATGTTGAGGAGGATGAGTGATAGAGCAATGAGTTTGGTGGGCACCTAGTGGCTTGCCAAGGTCAGCCCATTACAGCTATGAATTAGATCTAATGTTTAGGCTTACCAGTAAAGAAGCTCAATTAAAAAATCCCGTAAGAACTTTTTACTTATAGCTAAAAAAATAATGGTAACTTTTTTCTGGCAACTGCTAGGCTACACAAAAACATGACTTTACCCTTAAGCTTAAATTGAATGTATTCTATCCAAATAAACAGCAGAAGAAAAGACTTCTTACTACCATTGTGAAGGCCACTAAATGAATAATTTAAGAGTTGTTAAAAGAAGAAAAAAATACTAACTTTTTATCCATCAGTGGAGTGAAACATAATTCATATACTCTCTGAAACTGTTATTGCTGAAAGAACAAAGCATGACAGTTCACAGTATGTGAGCAAGTTCAATGTCATGGCAATAGCTGCAATGATGACAATGTGGAAAACGGTGTGGAAGTTAGGATGGAAAATCTGAAGTTCTGTATTACAGTGAAAAATAGAGCAATTCCAAATGTAGCACAAAAATCCTAAAAACCAGTTTTAGCAGAACTGGTTTTGTGACATATTCTCATTGGACCGCTGTGTTTCTAAACACTGTCTTTGCCTTACTTTACACTGCTGACCAGTCTTAATCCTTTATTCATGGCTGTCTTTAGTTTTGGGTATTTCAGTGGTTACAAGTTGTGTTACAAATCATGGCTGCTTAGTTTTTATGCCTTTTTTCTCACTTTTTCAAATTATTTGTATTCTCTTTTCAGTAATAAATGGGGAATTCCTCAGTCTGGAGTCTCTACACTTTCAGTGAAAATACTTCACAAGATAGCAAAGATTAATTTCTCCTGGAAGAGATCATCTCAGTTATGTCCTCAAAACATCTAGAGATTTCCTATTTTTTTTTTTCATGTAGTCTTGTTTGTATAAGTCAGATAACTTAAGTCAAAAGCAGACAATCATGAAATTTCAGCAAAAAAGCAGCCTGCGGATAAAAGGTCAAAGTCCAAGTAAGGAAAATTTAGATGGGTACCTTCACAAAGAATTTTGATAAATGTCACACATAACAAATATTTTAAAGAATGCACATGTAGAAGAATGAAGTAACAGGAAAAAAAAGTTTAAGGAGTTAAAATCTGTTTTTCAGTTCTTTTGGAAGCCAGTGGAAAAATAACTTGCTCATGAGCACAAACACTCAAAAAATACATGTATATGTGTGTGCGTACTATCTGAAAGAACTGTTTTAGTTCACCTGGGAACACTGTGATTGTGTACATTGAGTTGATGTGGCAAGGTTTTGGTAGCTGTGGGATGCAGGAATGGACTCTCTGAAAAGCTCTGAGAAGTTTCCCCCGCATCCAACGGAGCCAATGCCAGACACCTCCAATACCCACCAGACCCACCTCTGGCCAAGACTGAGCCCAAAAATCATGGTGGTAGGGCCTCTGGGATAACATAATTTAGAAGGGAAAAAAATGTTCCATGCAGCCAATTGCAGCCATAGAAGAGAGGAGTGAGAATTTTGAGATAAACAACTCTTGCAGGCACCAAGGTCAGTGCAGAAGGATCAGGAGGACATGATCCACGCACTGGAGCAGAGATTCCTCTGCAGCCTGGTGAAGACCGTTGTGAGGCAGCTGTGACCCTGCAGACCGTGAAGGTCCACTGGGCAGCCCCTGGAGGATCCCACACAAGAGCAGGTGGATGCTCAAAGGTGGAGGCTGTGAAACCTGTAGGAAGCCCATGCTGGAGCAGGCTCCTGGCTGGACCTGTGATCCTGTGGAGAGAGGAGCCCACACTGGAGCAGGTTTGCTGGCAGGATTTGTGAGTCCATGGAAGGCATCCACATTGAAGCAGTTCATGAAGAATTGAAGTCCATGGCAAGGATTTGGAAGAAGTCACAGAAAACTGTCTCCCATAGGAGGGACGCCACACTTGGGCAGGGAAAGAGTATGAGGAGCCCTCTCCCTGAAGAGAAAGGAGTGGCAGAGACAGCATGTGCTGAACTGATTGCAACCCACATTTCCTGTGAAGCCAGGGGCAAGGAGGTAGAGAATTTAACGAGTGAAGTTAAGCTCAGGAGGAAGGTGGACATTGGGAGAAGAAATGTTTTAAATATTTGATTTTATTTCTCATTATCCTACTCTGATTTGCTTGTTAATAAATTAAATTAACTCCCCAAGTCAAGTTTGTTTTGCCCATGACAGTAACTGGTGAGTGATCTCTCCCTGCACTTTTCTGGACCCATGAGCCTTTAGTTTTATTTTCTCTCCCCCGACCAGCTGAGGATGGGAGCAATAGAATGGGTTTGGTGGGCACCTTGTGTCCAGGCAGGGCCAATCTACCACACCGTACAACATATTTAATTTACGGTTGTTGTACTGACAGGACTTTGTCTGTGGTAAATTTTAAGGTCCAATACATGAAGGCTTTGGAGGTTGAAACCCATTACGTATATTATTATAAATTTGATTCCTGAAAGACTCTTCAATGATGCATGTTTCCAGATCTGTAACTACCTGATGCAGATTTTTTATCATTTACATAGAAATTGAAGCTGAATAGCATATAAGTAGAAATATGATGAGATATTTCTTGTTTTATTTCTATCTACGTCTCCTTAATATCTACTATTATTTTCTTATTTTACATAGATGATGCAGTTCTGCTTTCTTTATCTCCACTAGGCCTGTAACACTTCCCTGTTTTTCTTCTAAGCTTATAGCTTAGATTCACTGAGAAATACAAGAAGACCAAAGTTACTAGAAGTTACTAGAAGTTATTAGACCTACAGTAACTATGAAGTTACTGGACTGAAGAACTAGTCATGCATATATATGCCATACTCAGCAGTAAGGTGCAAATGAGTGTCTGGGGAAAAGATACATTAACTGAAGTAAACACATATTTATTTTTATTTTGTCGAGGAATACATGCCCCTCCATTTATAGAGATAAATTCATAACTTTGCCATCTCCACAAGTTCTAATGTTTCCTTTTGCATGTTCTACAAGCATACATATCATAGTCAGATGATGCCTTTTAAAATTTTAACTTCTATAACCTTATTTAATACTATATTCTCCCACCTCTTGTTTATGTGTTTAGTGCTATTTATTCAACTAACATGGAGTAATTTCAATTTGAAAAAAAAATTAGTTTTGCATTTCATGATGTACTCTCATACCAAAACTTGTTACTATTTTAGGATTTAAAGTATATTTATCAAAATAAAATATTACCCAAATTACTTGATAGTGTTAGCATGTTAAAATCACTTTGTTAAAAGCTAGTTTGCATTATCTGGTTTCTGAATCTTCTATTATTTCAATTAGATTTGGCAACTTTACATGTTTCATTTCTCTGTTTCTTTCCTATGTTGAAAAACATTCCTCACAATTTTTGTATAAAAAATACTTCAATGCTTTAAGGCCAGCATGACTAACAAACCTAACTAGCTGCAACCTGCCATTTATCAGCATCTTAATACACACTAAACTAGCAAATAAAAAATATACATAGCTTTTCCACTACCAAATAATTATTAAACATTCTAGGATTTCACATACTACTATAAGAAGAAATTAAAGCAGAGTTGAAGATTCGTCTTATTGAGGATTTCCTTGTTTATGCTTATAAAAATCCCCTACGAAGAGCTGAGAAAATGCCTGTATTAAATTTTAATGAATATTATCTGTGACCTTTTTTACTCAGTTTTGCATTTCTGCCTGTCTGAAGGCATAAAATTAAGTCAAAGGAAGCCACATATGTGTTTAAATCAAGAAAATCAGAAACTATAAACAAAGTAAAAGAAAAGTGTGAAGTGATGGGCTGTGTAGCTTGTGGCTATGAAAAGAATCCTTCTAGCTCCCATCCTCTAAGAGCATTGTTCTGCATATGCTGAGATGTGAGATCAAAAATTATCAGTCTCTTGGAAGGCTGAGGTGCTAGAGAAAAACTGAGCATACTGCAGATGAGGCTGGGCTGTTTTCCCAGCAAAAATTCTAGGACCTGAAAGAGTTATGCATCAAAATTTGAGTTTAGCTAAAGAAATAGTCTCTAGAGGAAATTTTTTATTTTAAACAATTTATTATTTTCGCTCTTTTTCTGGATATTACCATTTTTATTTTATGGAGTAGGGGAGAAGTCTGAAACAAGAAAAGAAGCTACAAAGGAAAAAAAGGAGAGTGGAAGAGAGAGCAGTTGTTTAATTACTTTCTACTACAGTGTCACCCAAAGATATAAACCCTCTTTAAGACTAATCTCATTTGAGTTTTGTGAGACATTTATATTAGTACTACCAAAAAGAAGGCTAGATATACAACTCCAATTTTAAGAAAACTTATGAATAAGGACCGATTTACATAGTTGAGAGAATATCAGTGAAAGAACATCCTTGGATATGATGATAAAATTCCAAGTTAGAGAAGACTGTAGAGACAATATGTAACAAACACCACAAAACCACAAAAAAAACGAGGCACAGAATTATTCAGAGCTCAGTTTGATAAACACATGCAATTTTGTCTAAATTTAGTTGCACATTTTCTAGATAAATGGAATTAGAACTCTATTCTGTATTTTCTGTATAAATTGTTGTTCATTTTATTCAAGTATTTAGACCACAACTGGTCTCTTTAGAGGCACAACTACTCTTTGTAATCCACCTAGGATTCCCTGATTGGCTCCCATCATCCATATGAGGAAAATCTTTGAGGTCATGACTGCAATCTTTATCACATCTACATTATGAGGTTCTAAAACCAGGTGGAATTCCTTCTTCAAGGATGAATTGTGAGAATACTTTTAAGGCAAATTATAAAAAAACCAGACAAACAAACAGGTTTATAAGAGGCTTTTCACAGGAATTACACATCATTGTTGCTCAAAAAAAGCTATCAGTTTGTGGGTATTTAGAGTTAGTTAAATGCATTGCTAATCTTTTACCCCTTTTACATATTTAAAAAGCAATATGGAAATGAAGTCATAGAACAATTTATGCATTTAATGAGTTATGTGACAAAACCTCACTGTGATCCAGTAGATATCGGCTGTTAGAATTCAATTAAGAAAGGAATTTTCATCAGTTTTATTTGATTTACCCATGCCTTTACTTAGGAGTTTCTCAAATTGACTACATGTCTGTGGCTGATTTGATTTACTTTTTTTATCTTTTTGTGGCAAAACCACAATTTTGTATAGGTAGCAGTAACAAGCAATTATCCTCTGTAGAAGAAAAGAGAAAAGGAAAGAAAAAAGAAAAGGAAAGAAAAAAAGAAAAGAAAAGAAAAGAGAAAGGAAAAGAACCTCATGTCCGTGAATGCCTGTCAAAACTTTAAAAAAAACGTGTGATAATAGTTTAAAGACTGTGTTGAGGAATTATCTGATTCTCAAAAAATGCAGCCGTACTTGGTTCTAATGAAGATATAGAAATGTGTTTCAGTATTCCTTGGTTGTCTGGAGCTGCTGAGGGAGAAATGATTCTTTTAATTCCATCTTCTGATGTTGCGTAACAGTGTTTGGAAATTTCGATATGCTATCTTTGGACATTTTTCACACTCTAGTAGAATAAGCTTATTTTCATATTTGGGAACAGACTGGTTGAAACAAAGCAAGTACTTGTGCAGAGAAAAAATAATGGAGAAGGATGGGAACAAGAAGCAACATAGGATGGGTCATGATATAAAAAGGGACATCTCAGACGTACAGTATCACTGGCCTAAAGAAAGGAGAAGGGAATACACTTGATCAAAAAAAATCTTTATTTAGCTAATCATTCATTTTTGGTCTTCAATATTTTTTTCCTGGTAGTAAATTTAAATGGAAGCGTAGAGTACAATTGTCAGCTTTAAAAATAAAAAATCACATTCCTTAACGATAACTACATACCGTTAATTACAAACCAAACATTTTCCACCTGCTGAGATTTTTACTCTCTGGAAAATATCTATGGTGACTCCATTACATCCTCTGACTTTAATTGGGAAATTCTTTTCACTAATGCTTTGCAGAAAATGTTAACAGATGCATTTCCCCCAAAGATTAAATATCAATCTATTTTATGAATGTACAAAAGTATTTGGAACTAGCGATTTCCAGAAAAAACAAGTTATTTGAGGGAAATTTAAAAAAACACACCAGCACAAAATTTTCATCCCATAGAAGTCAATGAAAATTTAATTCCTTAAGTCATTGCAAAGACAATTTATGTCTTACTCATCCTCTTTCATGCTGGCCACTGCATATCTAGGTATTCTTCCACCGCCTAAAATATCTTTGGCTCTTATATTGAGGATAAATTCAAACTGGATTTTGTCATTTCCAATGTCATCATATCTTAGTTTCATTCTGCGTCTATGTTCAGTTTAATTTTGTTTCTCTCGTTAATTACACAGATTTTCCAGATATGCAAAAGGCTTGAAGGCTTGTCACTGGAGTATACTTTGACCCCAAAGACTGTACCTATTTTTTAAGTAAATGTGGTGGATTAACCTTGAGTGGCTGCTTTCTCACTCCTCCACCTCAGCAGGGCAATGGGAGAAAATAAGACAAAAAAATTGTGGGCTGGGATAAAGGCAGTTTAAGCAAAGAAAGCAAAGGTTGTGCAGAGAAGCAAAACAAAACATGTTTTTTTCTCTATTTCCCATCAGCAGGTGACATCCAGTGACTCCCTGGCAAGTAGAGTCTCAGTATACATAGCAATTGCTTGGGAGAGCGTCACCCTAACAACAAACACTGCTCCCCTTCCTCCTCTTTCCCCTCAGCTTTTATTGCTGAGCACGAAGTCATATGATATGAGACATCCCTCTGGACAGTTTGTGTCATCTGTCCCAGATGTGTCTCCTCCTAAACTCTTGCCTGGACCCAGCCTAGTGGCTGTTGTGTGGGAGTTTGGCAGAGATAGCCCTGATACTGTAGGAGTATTGCTCAGCAACAGTCAAAATATTATCAACATGTCCAACTACAAGTAAAAGCAAGGTACTATATGGGCTGCTGTGGGCAAAGTTAACTCCATCCCAGCCAAATCCAATACAATCTCTAGCCCTTATTCCATACCGTTTGCAAAATGCTCAGGTCCCCTTTAATTTTATATATTTACATATATTCTGACTATCAAATTGTATGTTTCTTATTCCTGAAATCCCCTTTTACCAACACTTATAAATTATACTACATCCTTAAACCATCTTTATGATTTATAGATTCTGATTAACTACCCTGTGCCTTAATAGAGAAAGCTAATTTGTCCACTCTGTTGGTCTCTGTTGCTCCACAAAATGTCCAGAAGAACAGACTGTGATCTGGGACTCATGTATCACAGTGGTTGCTCAGGACAACAGAAGCAGTATGTTTGATTGCTGAATGCCAACACCAGCTTGATTTGGGTCATCACTGCACTCACCCAGTTCCTTGTGAAGTCCACTCTTCTTAAGTTTAGGTAGTTTCTGCTACATTACTTCCTGTGACATACAACTCACATCATTGGTTATTTCTTCCGAAGGAAGAAAAGTCTCCAGAAAGTAGACACTGGATCTCCTCATCCTTCTGCATTATTTACCGAGTACACCCAGGTCCTTGAATGAAGACAATCCCACAGCTGCTTGCCTTTTCACAAGCGAGGAATAATCCACTCTGCCTTTCCCAGTCTCTCACTACAGGAGCTTTATCTTCTTCCACAGTATGTAGGGTCTCTGTTTGGGCAGGACTAGGACAATTAGGAGTTCCTCTGGTGCTAACCAACCAAGTACACGCAGGAAAGAGTACTTCAAGGACCCAAAGAGTCCAAATGGACTTTTTATATAGCCATCAGGAAAACAGAGATCAAAACTGTTGCCTGCTTTGCCTGCTCTCTCCATTTGAAACATTCACCCTTAGCACGGTGGATGTTTCAAATAATGACTTTTCCATGTGCCATAACTGTATGGTCTATTACTTCACATCATGAAAGATGATGAAAATATATCTTGGACACTTGTTTCTGAAAACACATGGAATTCACAGTCCCAGATCAGGCACCTTCTTCCTCTGTACCACAAATGGAGAGCGTCAGATGCTTAATGATAGAATATGTACAGTCAGAGCATGAAATGAGGGGGCTCTCAATCCCGTAAGTGGTATGAAAACAAACTCTAAAAATTTCCATGTGGGAATGTGAACAAGTATATCAATAGTCATCATTCTGATTAGAATTTATAATACATTCCATGCATATTCAAATTTAAAATTAAACTAAGGAAGTTGTTAAAATCATATTATATGCTAATGAAAGACTTATGAAAATGAACGATCCTGAAACATCAGATCAGTGCGACTTCCACAATTTGAAATACGGCTACAACAGGAATAAATCATGTTCCTTTGTGTATAGAATGTACAAAAGCATTCTTAACAGCTGCTTATTTAAATTTTGTGAAGTCAAGATGAGCTATATAAGGCATACATAGAATCATAAAAATATAGGAAGCTAAGATTTCTAACCACAATTTTGGGTCTCCTACACTTTCAGGTTTAACAACATGAGTAAGTATTCAGATGCTTAAAGGTTTTTGCTTCTTTCATTCATAATGAAACACCAGTTATTCCAGCTAAAAGCATGTTTTATTTTCCCAGAGTGTAAAAATTACTAATGACATTTTCCTATCAGAAATTCTTTTCACTGGGATGTCAAAATTTCATTCTTAAGGCATTCTATACTAGTGAATCTGCGAGGTCACAGAGAACTCAGTCAGAGTCTCATGAATCAGTCATTCACATTAGTACCTCAAACCTGGTTCCTATAAAAACTGAATGTAGGTTTACTTACATTGTTCATCTGCAATTTCTCATGTAATTCCATAGAGCAATTCAGTATTGGGTAGTACTACGGTGGTATAACCATCTCTACTGGAAATCGGTGAGTCTACAGTCTTTAAGGAAGAGCAGAGGGCACAGTCTACAGTCTTTAAGGAAGAGCAGAGGGCACAGCAGTAAGCAAAAAAACCTTACGAAACCTTACGAAATTATTCTAATCTAATTTCACTTTTGTTTCCACTTTGTAATTTGAATTATTACCTGAATGGATGCAAGAGTCTACCAGATACACACCTACATTTAATTTAGTTGGCTAGACTTTTTGCACTTAGGAGGGAAAAGTTGGTACTTTTACCATGTTATTCTTCCCATCAATACCAAATGTTTAAAGTCAGATCACTCATGCATTTGAAAGTGCTGTCTTCTCTTCTCTGCAATGAGAACACTGACATTTAACACAGAAGAGAGAAGTTAGGCAAAATAAGTCCTATCCTCAGAGACTGAATCCATTATTTGCAAACAGCCGTCTAACCATATATTCTATCAATAGGATGGAATTTGCTGTATACTTCCATTTTAACTGGGGTATCTAATGTGATGGGTTGAGTGGCATTTTTCACTGGGTAAAAATGATCCCATAAACAACTGTGCTATCTCTAGATGTAAGATTTTCATAGAATCATAGAATATGATGAGTTGGAAGGGACCCATCAAGATCATCAAAGTCCAACTCCTGGCCAAGCAGAGGACACCCCAAGAATCCCACCATGTAGCTGAGAGCATTGTCCAGATGCCTCTTGAACTCTGTCAGGGTTGGTGCTGTGACCACTGCCCTAGGGAGCCTGTTCCAGTGTCCAACCGCCCTCTGGGTGAAGGACCTTTTCCTGATATATAACCTACATATATATATAGTTTACTATCTTTCATAGTAACTCTTAATGTCACAGGTAGATATCAAAATACTTCACAAGTGTGAAAAAATCTTCATCCCTTTAGATGATATAAAATCATGTAGGGGAAATAATTTTTTAAAAGGAACGAAAATAGAGGCAAGAAATTGGAATTTAGGAAGTAGATTTCCTAAAATTGTCTCTATGTTCCTGTAGGTTTTTCCTTTTAATGCTACTAGGGGGAGTCCCTGGCAGCATCCCGTTAACAGTAGAATCCATATTAATGACTGCATCCATATACAGAGGGATATAGATACACAAGGAGAGATATAAATACATCATTTATAATTACATTAAACTGTAGGAAAAAGACCCCACAAGGCATTACAGGTTTGCAAGGACAAGGAAGAACTTCTGTGACATATTTCTAATATGGAAACTGAGCTACCAGCAATCTGTACCTCAGCAAAATCCTAAAATGGAAGTTGTATCTTTGGTTTCTGTTTTTTTTCTGGGTTTTTTTCTGAGAGTTTTCATTGACTGGATACAAATTCACTCTACCTATGATTCAAGTAAAGAAATTAATAAAGCTGCTGAATCTTGAGATAAAAATCTCTGCTGAGATTATGTGTCAGATTCTTTTTTTAATTCTTTCCATACACTGGTTTTTTCGTGACACTACTTTCTTTGAGTGGAGATTGTATGTTTAGGTGCTGAATGTGAGATAAAATGAGACGGAGTGGAGGCATAAAACAAGAAAGAAGCACATCAGGTGTAGAGGGCTAACATGAATGTCAGGTTGTGATGCAATGGAGAGATCTTTACATATACTTGTTATGAGAAACTGAAACCTAGAGATGTACATGTGCTTATCCATCATGATACATGCAGAGATGAAAGTGAAAGTTGCATAGTCAAAGGCTAGTGTTTTTAGAAGAGTCAAAAGGATGAGGAATTTATTTATGAAACTTTTGAATCACAGAATCACAAAAAAGAGGAATTTGGAAGGACCTCTGGAAATTATCTGGTTCAACCCTCTGTACATAGCAAGGTCAACTAGATTAGCTTGCACAAGACTTTGAAATGACTGTGAGGTAGAATATTGTACTGTACTTACACTTGTCTACATTAAAATTCCTTTGTTACTGTTTTGGTCAATCTCTGTCAGAATATGCTTTGTAGTCATGAATAAATGACTTAATTTTCTGTTGCTTAGTGATATTACCATATTATTGTTTTTTATTGTGGTTTATATCATCATTATATTTGGAATAAAATTTACTTTCTGGAAATGTGAATAAGAAAAAAGGAAGTTTTTTTGACTCAGTAACCATTTAAAAATTAATTCTATGGGTGACTTGATTGGAAAGATTCTGCAATCTGTTTTATTTACTCACAAATGACTGATTAACAAATCAGTGGGACATTACTCTTGAATTTCTTTTCTTTATGTGTGTGTGTGTCTTGTGATTAGTTTATAGTCCAGAAATCTGTCAGTTTTGACTGATGGAATCAGAACTAATACAAGGATCAGGCAGATGCTAGGATGAGGCTGCTTCACAAGGACAGACAAGCCAGGAGCCAAGCGTGATCCCTCAGCACAATCTAGGGAAGTACATCCAAGGTCAATCCCACTGTCTCTCTGACATGGATGTGGTCTACCACACCCCCAGAAAAGTGAGGTAATGAATCAAGAGTGGTAGCCATCCACAAAGGCCATTCAGTGCATGAGAGTAGCCAGAGCAAGGTTGAGCACAGTCCCACCTGTGATGTAGCTCAGGGATGTCCATCCATGGTGAGGCTGCTCAGGGTGGCAAAGGCCTAGTAGTGCCTTCTGGCCCTAAATTTGCAAATGCTGTAAATAAAAACAATTTAGAGATATTTGTAAAAATAAATTCAGTGCTAGGACAAAAACAACCAAACAAACAAAACTCCTAAAAAGCAAACCAACAACTTCCATTACGTTTGTTTTGGCAGATAAAAGTCTGGGTTTGTGTAATTGTCAATACCTGTAAAATTGCCCAAATATGTGCAAAACTAAAGCAGTTAAATGTAAATCCTCCTCCTCACTGGAATATTATTTAAGCCAAAGCTTTTTAAAATTTTTTTCATAGCTGGAATTGCACCTATATGCATTTAAATGTAAATTCACCCTCATATTACTAAGAAAAAAACCAGGATTTATGCATCATTTATAAATAATCTCATGATGCATTCAAATAGTGCACCGGTAAGCAGCAAGAAAAAATCTTGGAAAGGCAGCTAAGTGGCTAGACATATGAATAATGAGTTCAAAAACTATCTGAAACGCTAAAAGGAAGTTTGACCTTGACAAAAATGAAGAAAAAAATATGAATAACACTGCTTATATATTATATACATGTACAGTGCCAAACATAATTCTAGAAAGGTATCACCTGCTGGTTAATGAGGGATATTATAGGCTCAACTAGGATTGCACAGCTTAGGAACAAGGATCCCAAACCACAGTGCATGCACTACTGGGAAAAGCAAGACTTGAAAGTCCTGTACAACTGAGAGCTGCTCTTACTCCTGAATACCTGATATCACTGCTTTCAACTGCTCTGCAGTGACAGATGCTGATGATGGCTGTACTTGACAAGAAAAATTTTGCAGATGACAAGCTCAATATATTATTTTTATCTGACTTTAACAAAACATTCTAGAGAAAAATGGTAGAACTTTGTCTTATTTCACATAAATAAAATGCCACCGTTTCCTTTGCCAGTTCTGCAGTAATTTCATTTCTGAAGGACATCTGTACATAAATATTAGATACTTATGCTCATATTATTCTTGCACTTTTCTTCTGCACATAAAGATATCTGTCATCACAAAGGAAGATCTTATATAAAAAATGTGAAAAATATTTAGTAAAGCATTGCATATACTGTATTTAATTTTTTACTGTATGTGGGCTGTTTGTGCTGATAATATTGTCCTTATTTCTTAACCTGTCCTAAAATATCAGATCTGAAAGGCTTGTGTGGTTGAAAGGAGGTTTTTTTTATTTTCAGCCACTGGCCTAGTAAAATGTGGACTCTTCAAACTCTTCATTGTTAGACCCTTAAATCATTAGAGTTACAACCACAGAAGTACATGCAAAAAGCATTAAAATTAAGGTATTTTATTTCATCTGGAAAATCATGTTTCTCATCTTTTAAACTCAAACATAGAGCTGTAGACCAAATTTAACTTTTCGGTTTCATAATAGCTTCCTTCATGCAGTATCATATGCATTAAACTTCCTTTTTCAACAGTGGAAAGGCTTATTAATTTTTAAATAAGCTTTCTCCCTCTGAAAAGTCTCATGTCTCCTTCCAGTTCCACAGATCTATCAGCACTGCTGATTGTGACAGTGCTGGTGATGCCATTCCCATCACAACTGCTGGCTCTAACAGATGACAAAAGCAGCAACTTTTTTTGCTCTGTCACTGCAGCAGCAGCAGCAGCTTATTTCTCCATCTGTGAGGAAGGTTTATTATATATTTAAAGCATATATTCATTGCCCTGTAAAGAGCTTTCATAAATTTGGCTCTGACAGTTCTATTCCAGCTCCTATCATCTACACCAAAGAGACTTTATTTAGGTGTGCTGAACATCTTTATAATTTTAATATCTGGTATACTGACAATATTTGTAAGATCTCTATGACACAGAAGTTTCCAGGAATTGATAAATCATATCCTATATAAAGAAAACACATAAATAATGCCACAGCACTTTGTTAAAGGTGCAAACAAGCTTAAAATAAAAATCTTTTAATATAGACAGTATTTTAATAGTTGCACACATCTATTCCAGGAAAAGGCTAAGAATATTCCAATTATCTGATAGGCATTGTAGTTTGTTAAATGGGTAATATGTGACTTCACATTTAAAATAGCTGGGCAATTTTTTCTCCTCATCAGAAGACTGCATACATGTCACTGCCTAGAAATAGCCACTTCTACAAATAGAGGCATCTGCAAATAGCCACAATTAGTGGCCTTTCCATTCATTTGAAAAATTTTATTTCTAAACATATTTAGACAAGTATGCAGAAACTACTGAACTTACACAAAATTCCCATTTGAAGATTCAGGATATGTTGGGCTGGTTAGCTTTTTAGCTTTCAATTTGGATAACAGCCTGTGTTTTGGAAATCAAAAAGGAAATAATATGGAGTCATTCTGTTTTAAAGACAGCATGGAGGTAAATACTAGGACGTCAGAATGCAATTAAATATCAGGCTTTGTCTCAGGCTTCTGTTTTAACTGCATATTTATCACTTCTGCAATTAAATCCCAGAGGCAGATGTCTCCAACAGGTAAGACCCTGGTTAAAAGGACACTCATTGACCTCTTGCTTGGCAAACGCAGGCAGAGAACACTGGTATGGAGTCATCTAACTATGGTGATGGTAAAGGACAGCAGGTGGCATATAAAATTGTACTGTCCTTCACAGGGGACTGTGCTGGTTCTGGCTGGGGTAGAGTTAATTTTCAGGACAGTTGCTAGTTATAGGGCTGCGTTTTGGATTTGTGCTGAACACAAAACTGATAATATAGAGGTGTTTTCGTTATTGCTGAGCAGGGCTTACACAGAGCCAAGGCCTTTTCTGGTTTTCATAGTGCCATGCTGGTGAGGATGTTGAGGCTGCATGGGAGATTCAGAGGAGACACAGCTGGGACAAGTGACCCAAACTGACCAAAAGGATATTCCAGACCATGTGACATCATGCTCAGTTTATAAAGTGGGGGAAGAAGGAGGAAGGGGGACATTTGGAGTGATGCCATTTGTCTTCCCAAGTCACTGTTACACATGATGGGGCCCTGGGGATGGCTGAACCCCTGCCTGGCCGTGGGAAGTAGTGAATTAATTCCTTGCTTTGCCTTGTTTGTGTGTACTGCTTTTCTTTTCCATAATAAACTGTTTTTATCTCAACCCACGAGTTTTCCAGCTTTTACCCTTCCAGTTCTCTCCCCCATCCTGCTGGTGGGGGAGTAAGCAAGCAGCTGCGTGGGGCTTGGCTGTTGGCTGTGGTTAAGGCAAGACAGGGAGATGAACAAAACATTAATGAACTACACAGAACGTCAGGGCTGTAACAGTGATTGGGGTGGCTGGACCTTTTTGTTTTCATTTTTCCCTTACTTTAGATCATTACTAAAAGCCACACTGATTTTGGTGAAACGACTGCAGCTGAATTTGTCCCTGACAACCTTAGCAAAAAACTGAAACTGATGTGAAAATATGTGTTTCCTAGGAAGACATTTGGCACTTTTCTGAGGAACTACAGGAGCAGTTCTTAATATACATCTTGCTTTTATACCTCAGATAAAAAGCACTTACATTTCTATTGCAGGAGAAAATATTCACTCAGAAAGTCTAGGTGTATATTTTCCTATAGCTGTGATGTAAAGCAATGGGAGGTAAAGAGAAAACATCCAAGTTCATATTTTCCAGGCAAGTTCATTAAGGCTGTTGCTTGAAGAAGAGAGATGGGAGAGATCAATTTCTGTCTCTGTGTTTAAGGTGACTTACTGCATGGTGGTCAGCTCAAATCATCGGGGCAAGGACAGTAATCCTAGGAAGCATCTTAATACAAGCCTATTGGCTCAGGAACTTGCTTAGTTGAGAGATTCCTTATTTCCAGATTCTGAACCTATCTTGTAGCTTTCTGGTTTTTGACTAAGATGTTGTGTTTTCTGTGCACTGGCAGCACTCAGCTCAGACTTTTCCCTGGGTAGGCATAAATTCACATCTTGAAAAGGAATTCGTATCTTGAAAATATCACGGAGCCCAGGTAAACAATCCCTGCAGAAATGTGTCTGACATCTACTGCAAGAAAATGCAAAATATCATCAACAGTATGTTTTAAAATCAGATCCTGAAATAGCTGCCTAAACTTCAACCCAAAGTCTAGACTGAAGTGGAAGTTCTGAAACAGTTTTTTTCGGTGTTACTTTACCAGCTGCTTGTTCAGCATGCTGACTGTTTTTGACCCTACTCTGAGACACATAAATCTTCCCTAGTTCTGTCCAGGGAACACAGGCCCCTGATTCACTGCCAGATACAGTGGCAGCCATGCATAAAATTCTTTCCCCTTTGGGAGTCATGCATTTAAAAGTAGCATGGCTGTGCCTGTTACTGGATATACCTTTTGGCTGGATAGAACTGTGGGAGGCAGGAAATGAATTGTAGGGAAGTTCATTCTGACAGTTCATTCAAGCTAGATTTTTTCACAATTTTTTTTCAGGCCACAGACCTTGAAGAAAAGCCAAAAGAGAACCACTATGACTCAACTTGGATTCTTTTTTTAGGGTTGTGCTTTGTTTTGGGGGGTTAGCAATTCTGTCTAATCCTTCACTGTATCATTGGTCAGTTGGCTTGGTCCTGGCGTCTGTTACAAGGTGTAAGTAGCTGTTAAGTTTCGGAGTTTCCTTTGTGTTATTAGTGTTTTTATGGGGGGTTGGGTGGAATGTTCTTAGTTTTTGTTAATTCTATCTCTTTAGTGGCTGATCCTTTTCTAGAGGCTAGGGGGGATTGACATGTTGTGGGGTAATTCCTAGAATCATAGCTCCTGGCAACAGAAGGCAACACAGAGAAGGATAAATCCCATGACTGGAGTGCAACTGTTGATGGTACCTCCTATGCATAAGAGACAGGCAAGGAAGGAGGGGCGGAAATGTTGCCTTCTACATCAAGAACCGGATTGAATGTGAAGAGTTGGCTCTGAAGAGCAGCCATGAGCAGGCTGAAAACTTGCGGGTAAGAATCACAGACCGAGGCAACAAAGGGAACCTACTGATCTGTGTCTGCTACAGGCTTCCATTGATCAGGCAGCATCATGTTCACTGGCTCTTGTCTTCCCGGGGGGCTTCAACCACCCCAGCATCTACTGGGAAAGTAGCACAACAAGCTGTAGGCAATCCAGGAAACTCTTGTAATGCATGGAGGTTAACTTCCTGACCTAGGTAATAGACAGCCCTCATGGAGGAGTTACTGTACCTGACGGTCATCAATGCAAGTGAGCTCATTGATGGCATCAAAACTCAAGACAGCATGGGCTGCAGTGACCACGCACTGGTGGAGTTTGCAGTCCTGAGGGATATGGATCAGGTGAAGAAAAAAGTACCCTGAATTTTAAGAAAGCAATATTTCAGCTCTTCTAAAGTTAGTCAGTAAGATCCTCTGGGAAACTGGCCTCAGGGACAAGGGAGCAGAACAGAGCTTGCGGATCTTTCCATAGAGCAGGAGAGCTCTTGGTCCCAGGTGTAAGAAATCAGGAAAGGAAGGCAAGAGCTCAGTTTGGCTGAGTAGGGAACTGCTGATCAAACTAATGGGCAAGAAGCAAATGCACAGAGAAGCAGGGACAGGTGCTGCTGACACACCTGAAGGATGGGATACTGTCCGGAAGGACCTATACAGTCTTGAGAAGTGTGCCCACAAGAACCTAATAAGATTCAACAAGGCCAAGTGCAAGGCTCTGCATATGGGTCAGGACAACCCAGACATGAATATAGACTGGGAGAAGACTGAGGAGAAGGACTTGAAGGCTCTGATGAATGAAAAACTGCATATGAGCTGCAGTACGCACTTGCAGCACTGAAGGCCAACCACATGCTGGACAGCATCAAAAGAGGAATGGCTAGCAGGCTGGGGGAGGTCATTCTCCCCCTCTACTCTGTCCTTGTGAAACCCCACCTGGAGCACTGCTTCCAGGTCTGAGGGCCTCAACATATGAAGGACATAGGGAGCAAGTCAGGAGGAGGGCCAGAAAGATGGTGAAAGGGCTGGAGCACCTCTCCTGTGAGGAAAGGCTGAGAGAGCTGGGGTTGTTCAGCCTGGAGAAGAGAAAGCTCCAGGAAGACCTCATTGAAACCTTCTAGTACATAAGGCTTATAATAAAGATGGGGACAGACTTCTCTACAAAGGCATGTTGCAACAGAGGGGGCAAAGGTTTTAAACTATAAAAAGGGTAGATTTAGACTAGGTAAGAGGGTAGTGAAACACTGGAACAGGTTGCCCAGAGAAATGGTGGATGCCTTATACCTGGAAACATTCAAGGTCAGGTGGGATGGAGCAACTTGGCTGAGTTGGAGATGTCGGTGTTTTTTGAAGAAAGAATTGGACTAGATGGCTAGAAGACCTAAAGGTCCCTTCCAACATAAACTATTCTATGATTCTAAGGTAAAGGGCTGTTTAAAAATAAAAATGAAGCAAATTTTTAACGTCAACAGAGAAAGGAATGTGACAGGTCTGGATGTTACCATTTGGATGGTGGTCTTTCAGACTGATTTAGGAGGGAACTCTCCTAATCAGCACTACAAAAGTCGTTTATTGGTAGTGGTGACATTAGGGTCTTTAGTGGTTCTTTGCCAACACACAGAAAAAAACCAAGTTGATAACTGCTGAAGTTACTGCTATACAAACATATCAATAGCCCCAAATCAGACGGATTAGGTTTACCTTATTCCATAGAAAATAGACTGCAAAAGAAATGTTGCTGAGCTAGAGACAGAACTTTTGCTTATGCAATAGAAATATAGGAAGACACAATGAATGAAATGAACATTTGAAAATTCACAGATCTAAGTCACTATTCTGTTTTGTAGTGGATATTAAAAATACCACCTTGGGCCAAAATCTCTGGTTGTGAAACAATGTTCCATTGCCATATCCTTCAGAACCTAGTATGTCCTGTAATGGATGAGAGCTGAACATTACTTCAAGATTGAAGAGAGAGATTGAAAATATTAATCAGATAAATTGACCTTCTCCTTCAAACTTCAAAAAATACAAATAGGAGGAGTGGCTTTATAAAGAAAGGAGGATAATGAACATTTCTGGAGCTGCTATTTGACCAAAGGATAAAAGAAGAGATAGACATAGGTGCTGTCATTAAGTGTAGAATCTGGATTCAGCTCCTAGCAGGCTATTTTCATTTTCAGAAATACGTTAAAGTCATCCAAAAGAACCAGAGTAATGTAATTGGCTTGAAAATATGATTGAGATAGCTCTTTGAACTCAAGAGCTGGTAAGAAGAAAGGGAAGAGAGGGCTGTTGCCAGAACATGAATCTCAGTTCACTAGTAGTTCCAATAAAGACTAGGAACTAAAATATTAATATAAAGGCCTCGATAATGAAAAAGAAAAATGTGATGTCTCACTAATCAATGGGAAACACAATGTCTTAGCAAAACAAAGCATGTCAATAAGTGTCTAGCTCATATAGAATATTATCAAGACTGTTTGAATTTGTCACCAGAGTGGAAATTATTCAAGATCTGTTGTAAATGTGTCTTCTCTAAAATAAAAATATCCATATATGGCCTTTTGCTTAATGCTGCAGTTTAATATGATAAAATACCTTTACAGTACTGGGCAAAAGCAGGGGTTTTTGGTTGTATGCCAGCAATGCCATAACCTTGGCAATTAATTTGAAATATGAGTAGTTAACTTTGCTTGACAAAAATCTGCTGTGCATCTGTAAGTCTCTCTCCACATCCATTCAGACACAGTGGTGGCCTGATGCTGTACTTATAAAACATGCAGATCTTTCTTAATGACACTCCAGAAACAGATCCTTACATAAAATTAAGAAAAAAAACCCCACTCCTCTTAATTCTCTCTGTCAATCATATTCTTTTTAAACGTGAAGGAAATTATAAAGGAACAAATATGCTCCTCAGGGTATTTCCCATAGAATTTTATATTTCTAATAGAATTTCATATGAAGCTTAAAGACCAATTGGGGAAGTTATTTCTGCTTTAATGGACATGATACTGACTTCTAAAGCGTTCTTGTCACCGCAAATTCTCAAAAAGCTATTAGTGTTGGTATATCCACTTTTCATCATATGTCTTGAAAAGACACTGGTTTTTCCCCAGGACATTGAAAGCCTGTTTTTCATCTGGCTCTGAGTTTGGTAAGCACTGGTTATTAGATTGATAACTATTGTCCCAAAAGATAACACTTACTGTGCTGACTGATTGCCAAACAGTGACAAAACAAAACACAAAACAAACCAAAAGAACCCACCAAAGAGGCCAACAAATTCCTCTACTAATGTAAATATCATCAAAAGCTTCAAATGACCTGAGCAATCATTGGTATGGCTGCCAAGCTGAGAAAGAGTGAATGGCTCCATTTTTATTTCTCAGATTTTCCAGAGACTTCTGCATATTGGACTGTCATTTCCTATAGTGAAAATTACTATAGTAATTTCCTGAGTATAGTGAATGCACTCTCATATTAGGCACTGCAGAGTTCTGTTTTATTTTCCCTTTGTTAATCAGTTAATGAAGTTACAAGAATCGCAGGGGAAGAAGCAGAAATTATAGTTTCTTCAATACAAGGAAGACAAAATAGAAAAAGCTTCTGAGGAAACAAAACACTGTCTGAATTCAGTGTATGGCTTAGGCAATAATACTAACTACCCGTTGTTAAAGTTTTTCTTTTTACTTTGAGTCCTTTTCAGTCACTTTGCACAAGAGTGATGGCTCATCTTCAGGTCAAGCAAAATGTTAGTTTAAAGTGAGAAGAATGAAAGAATTTAAATAATTCCATATTTGTAGGACTTCTTTCAAAAATCTTTAACTAATGCTTACAGTGTTGCAAATGTTATCAACCCCTAGTCTGACCATGTGTCTCAATTTACTTCTAAAAAAATGCTATAGCCCTGTACAGAGCCTATCAATGTAACAGGCAACAAGTCAAAACTGAAGAGTGGCTGGGACTAGAACCAGGCCTTTCACTTGGAAACAAATGGGGATCATATTGAAAGAAATATAGGAAGAAAGAATGAAACAAACAAACAAAAAAACAAAAAGCTCCCCTAGGGCTATGAGGTACAGTGAAAAATATATAAGTAAAAAATCCTTTCAAAAAAACCCAAAAACCACAAAACCAAACCCCAAGACTCAAAACTAACTAAATATTTTTTTATCTTTCTTTTCTGGTATACCTTTAAACACTGTCATGATCTTTTACATAAAATACATTGACTAGACATTCAATTTTACATGCAAGAAATTCCTCTCTAGTTTAGATCTAGCCATGAAACATTTTGAAATTGTTGTAGCTTTTACACTTATGTTTGATTAAACGTAATTAAAATCCAATCACATTCAACTGATGGGCTTTGAAATGTTAAACATAACTAGTATATGATTGCACAATGGAATAAATTTGAAAAGCAAAATTAGTAAATTTTTCAAGCAAAGGTGGATAATTCTGGTTTGTTTTCCTGTTCTGTCACTGATTTTTTTAGATCTATTTACTGTAATTAGTGCCCTAGATATTTACCTTGTTAAACCAGGGTGAAGTCTATCTGATTTAGCTCCAGCATTGGTACATCCTTACTTGAGATAATGTGTTGTCACTCTGCTTTGCTGTTTCTTGTATAAAAAAGAAAATGTGGATTTTAGAAAAGATCTATTGATACAAATCGCAATTAATAGTGAAATATGCAACAGATGGTGAAACTTACAATCATTCTATCAGACTAATAGTAGACTGCCTTCATTTTGGAATTTGCTTTTCCCAAAAGATGCTGTTGGGCTGAAGCCATATTGACAGCTGGTGTGTTCCTAATGTAGTTAGTTTGATATACCTCATCTATTAAATTCTGTGCATTTTCCAAAATAACAGATGACAAGTGCAATTGACCACCTGGGAAAATGCATTTTCAGTAGAAAGCTTAAAATGATCTTTACTTGTGTGGAATTGTAGACCTATGTAATGCTTTTCTATTTTGGGTGACATCATAAACTACTAGAATTCTATCTGCCTTCCAAAAGTACAGTAGTTTTTGTACACACCTAATGGTCAAAAATAATCTCAGGACAACTAACAGATGCTATAACTATCATGGTTTTGGAAAACCATGACATGCTTATCAGCTTCTCTCTTCAAATGTGATATTTAGGAATCATGTTGCAGAGACTGAATTATCAGTCTCAAGCAGTATTGCTGTAAAGTGAGTCCAGAATTTATCCTGCAGAAAGCTGTGTAAAAGATAGACATTTCAAAGAATCAATAATTTTTCTCTCAGGTAATGTACAGTGATATATTTACTGGAAAACATTGTGCTGGTTTGTTGTGTGTTTTTTTTTTCTAAATGAATGCACCACTGCATCTTATTGATCTCATTATTAAAATAAGGAATCAAAATTGTTTATAGTTTTGAAGTCATGCAATGTAAAATTTGTATACATTGTACATAACTTAGATTTGCTCATATTCAAAATTCTCTGACTTTCAAAAGTAAATTGTTTTCAGGGGTTGTTCAGTCAGTTTATTGATGATGCATTTATAAATATTTATATTAATATATTCTATCTATCTATTTGTATATAAAATAAGCCTATGTAATTATTCATTCAAAAGTCTAGTCCCACCAGCAGGCAAGCCTCTACTACTCAGCTTCCTCAGCTTTTCCCATTATATATAGGATATATGGGATAGGGATTTTTTTGGAGAAGGATATAGAAAAATACACAAGGCATTGGACTGGTATCACACATTGGAAAAAACAATTGGTTCACCAAAGCAACGCCTACTGAACTGTTGACTCTTGTATGGGATGGTGGACCCATGACTGAGGTACACACGTTTTCTGAGGACCAGTCCCAAAGTAAGATGCTGACCCTACTCATTCTTCAGGGAGTCACCCGAAGATTAGACAGAGAAGTGTGTTGGTGAGACCAGTGGCAGGATGTACTGCTGGGGCAGGAGTGTGAGGTGTGACTGAACATGGGTGGGGAAAGATGATCTTGGATTGTGGGAATAGAGTAGCTAGTGTTTTTTAAAGCTGAAAAGCTGCTTGAGTAGCTGGGACCTGGGAGTTGTTCTTGGGATACATAACCCATAACAAGGGGAAGAAAGGCTGTGAATTAATGTATCACTCCTGTGGGAGGATGCTTGTTTTGATTCTGGACGGTCAATCACAGTTAGTGCAGGTGAAACGGAAAGAAAGATTGTCTGGTGAATCCCACTTGAATTTTAGAACATGATTTTATGCTAAGGAAGTACAAAGTCTGTAAGAAAGGGGGTTGTTTTGCTATTTAGAGCTCACTTTCATTATTGTGTTGTGAGGTGCAGGTGGGGGAAGAGAAGGAAAGAAGATTAGTACTGAAACAATCCAGTAACACAAAAAAAAAAACAACCAGTAAACCAATGAAATCAAAGGCCTTTTACAAAACTAAATTACCAAGAAAGCATTCTAGAGGAATTATCATTAAAATTAATGTCAGCAAAATCACAGAGTCAGTGAATGGGTAAGGTTGGAAGAGAGTACAGTGAGTCATCTGGTCCAACCTCCCCGTTCAAGCAAGTTACTGTGGAACTATTGCCAAAGATAGCAATAAAGTATAAAGTCTGATAATTAAGCTCCTATGCTATCCAAAGTTTACCCATGAAAGTAGTTTTCTAAGAGGATGATTTACTCAATTAAATACCAATAGGAGTCAGAACTGAATAATGTGGTCCTGAGTAACTGCATCCTATTTAAAAAAAACCAACCAAAACAACAAAACAGTGAGAGTTCCCTTTTGTGAATATAACCTAAACCTTCTGCTCAAGATATTTCAACAGAGACCCAGAACTCATATGACAGTCTCATTATTTGATGGATGTTGAAGGGATATGCTTATTTATTTCTCATTTCCCTTGACAAAGTCTGTCGCAAAACTGCATGACTAGTTCCTCATTGTCATGCTTTCTTCTCTCAGTTCTCTGCAGCACTATGCAGCACATTTACACTAAAGCAGTAGTTGGAAGTATTATTTTTCTCCCAAACGATATCTTTATTTAAAGGCAGAAATCTGTTTTACTACTTCATATTGTTATCTGAATAGGTGAATACAATGAAACAGTCTGGAAGGTAGGGATGAAGTGGGGTGTTTCAGGTCAAATGTTTCATATAATTTTCCTTTAATTTCAGTCTTTCAAAAACTTTGTTACAAAGAGTAAAGATTATCTAAGTAATACCTGAAAAGACTTTTGAAATATCATTATACTTCTGTCATATATAACATTTTAATAAATATAGCTGTCATTTTCTGAACAAATGATAATTATGTCCTAACCATGTATTTTATTAATAAGCTAATTTTTAAAATATTAAAAATAATTTTAAAATGTATTTTTTCCTTCCTGTATTTTTAAAAATTTTATTATCTACTGTCTTTATAGGACATATGTCTCCACAGGCTCCATTTATGCAAAATAACATTTTTAGCATTTATTTTGAAATCTTTTTCTAGACAAGCAAAAAATCAGAGTGTAATATTGCATGGGTGTAATATTGCATGGGTGTAATCAAAATGATACTGAGTGGCATGCTTCCACTTTCACTTGTATCCATCCAGTATTCATAGCTTATTAGAGTGAAGAGAAGTGTAAGTTAAGAACAGTTAGAGCTGCAAAAATAAAACACCTAAGAAAGAAGAAAGGTTGGAATCCAGTCCGCAGTCGCTTAGGATTAATAACCTAATATAGTAAGTAGTGCTCAGACATTATGGAGGCACTCAGATACTGTGGTGAAGAATGCCAATATGTGAACCTGTGTAGATGAATGATGGAAAACACTTACACTTTAGATCTGTCACTTCCATAAGTACAAACAGTATTCAACAGTTTTATGAGTAGAGTGTCTAATAAGTTCTTTATTCACAATCATCTAGCAAAATGAATCAAAATGGCATGGATATTATTGCATTGAAGTGAGTATGGAAAAAGATGGCTTTCAGGTACTTTAATGAGGAACTTATGATACAAACTTGGATGGATGGATTGTTAGATAGATCAACTGTTATTCATCCCTGTCTGAAATACAGCTTATTGTGATGAAGATTAAAGTGTATGCATTCTGCCACTGCGTGAATTTTAGCAAAGTAGAAGTACTCAACCAAGCATAACAAAAAAAAAAGGCGGCTTATTTTTCCATTTCAAATCTGTGCCTTTTCCCTCTAGCATAATGACACCACTGCAAAGTGGGTACAATATAAATGTGCATATATTACAAAAACACATTTGGAAATTTCATTTGAATCCCAGTAATTCTTTTTCTTACGAACAAAAAACCTGGGCCTAATACTTCACTGCATTGATCCAGGTTTTTGGATTTTGTCTTTTTGATTTCCCATAGTGTATTCCATATTTGTTTTAGTATTGGCTTACAGGCGTTTTTCATTTCTTTGTTTTCCATAGGAAAGGCTCACAAATGCTCTCTGCTGCACTTGATAGGATTGCATCAGGCTTAAAGACAGAGTACTGCAATATAATGTTGAGTTATTTCAAAGTCCTTTCTAATAGAAGCAGAAAAAATAATTATATTGAGCACCCTTCATTAAGGCACGTCTAAGGAGCCTACATATAGTATGAAGGATCTAACTGTGGTTTTAATAACGGAGCTACTTAGGGAATTATCACGATTTGCTTTCCTACCTCTTATATTCTTTGCCTAGGGTTCTGCTCCTGGCCATTCTCAATGACTGATTTTCAATACCCCATAGCAAGGGAGCTGCTCAAACACAAATAAAGCCCCAATTTGTGCAATTAGCACTATGTTCTTCATGATACAAAATGAGCTTCATCCATTCCACCTGTGTCCAGTCCCTACTGATTACCAGAAGTGGCTAATATCAGACACAATGCTGGATTTAAAGTCATCCTTATTTTGAGAACAGAAGCAGCTGAGGGGGAAGTGCCCTCATCTACCAAAGGGGAAATTAAAATCATAACTGCCTAGCATGGGTAACTTGTGGCCAAGGAAACATCTGGCTGGAAGAAGGAAAGCCAGAGGCAACACAATTACCCGTAAGGGAGTGATGTTTACCTTGACGATAAGAAATCATCACAGCATTGTCTTGTAGCCATCCTGGTATGCAAACACTCAGGGGCCACGTTTGGGCAGCAGGTGTGGTGATGAGGATGGACCAATGCCAGACTGAGGCATAGCTATATTCTAACTTACAGGACTGATGTTGGTGTAAGAGTATATAAGGAATCGGCTTGTGACATAAGGTCACAGACTCCTCACAGAACTGCTAACAGCAATAAGACTCCATCCAGTGCACTTTTCATTATTATATTTTTAAATATGTATTTAGGCAAAAATGTGTGTTTACTTTGCCTCAAAGACTAATTTCTGAAAGTAGTCCTAGCTATCAAGGGACTCTCTCTTTTTTATTTTTTTCTTCAATAAATAATGGGAAACTGTGTTTTGTCTCCAGCTTTATGTTAACTTATTATGGCTTCTCTGCCAGAGGTTACTCTGATGACAGGATTTGGGCTTTCCCTACAGAACTGAGTTTGCAACCTGTATAGAAAAAGAAGCAATTGCACAGCATTCTCATTTAATATCCCTCACATGAGCTATCTATCTCTTTTGCAAAAAAAAGAGTGAAAACTTACTTTTATTTCAGAATAAGTACTCTCAGCTGATTAGGAAGCCAAAACTTTTTCTTAGGTAACTGAATATAGAAAATTTGCTAGCTATAGGCATAGCTACAAACAAGTGAAAAGAAATATTTTATGTTTTTGTAGATCTTCTAATCAATCTTAAACTTTTGTATGTTACCTGCCTTCCTTACACATCCTTCCACAATGCATTATTTTTTTCTTCCATTTAATGCAAAGCTTAGGTCCCCACCAGTTTTAGAGCAAGGAATCTACCAGGAATCTACTTCTACACAGAAGTAGAATGAAAATAAATATTTGGATGATAAAAAAAAAAAAAAAAAAGGAAAGGAAAAGTACCTGGTCTGTCAATATGTTTTTGTGGGAGAGATGTTTCGTTTGATATGCCACACACACAACTCACACATACACAAATAGTGAGAAAAATGATTCAAAGATACTGAGCAGCTTGACACATATACATATGTCTATACATAAAGAAAGAATATCAGTAAGATCATGAGCTGAATTTTCCATCAATTATCAAGTTATGATGAATGCAAGGACAATATTTCTTAATGACTGCAATAAAGAATTTTAAAAGGATAAAAAACTGTCTACATCCGGTAGAAAGTTATATTGCATCAGCACCATGTTAACATTTCGTTAGTTAAATTATACGAAGAAAAAAACCAAGAAAATATGTAAATGACAATACCAAAAAAGGCGGGCTAGAGTAATTTTAAAACCCCAGTGTTTGGCTTACTTTCTATTCCTTCATTTGAGCCCTGACTGCAGTCTAAGAATAGCTTACAAGTGCTGCTCAGTCTGGACATTTGGATTGTGAAGTGTCAAAAAGCAAAGTGTTTCATTTGGCATTGAGAAAATCTTAGAGGTACCAATTTACTATGCTCAGAAGTGACTGGAGAAAAATTTCTTATCTTCTTATTTTTATTCTACTGCTCTCTCTTCTTTAATCCTCCCTAATCCACTCAAAAAATTATCAGCTAGGATTTTGCCCATGTCAAGTTTTTGAACTGAGGGTGGTTTTACTCTAGCTTTGTTCTCAAAAGCGTGACGGCCCTTGGATCACTTTTGCAGTAGGAATTGAATTTTTTCCCCACTCTCATAACTCAGAGAGAATTGCAAAAGGATTTTGGATTAAAGCCACAGAAGGACTTTATCAACCAAATCTTTCCTTACCCTTTCAAGAAGATTTCCCACTCAGGTGCTGTCTGACCCTCCCACTCAGGTGGTGTCTGACCCATAGATGTTGATGCACATAAAACTTAAAATTACCTACATGGTTAAAGGCTTGCTGGCAGGACCCAAACTGCCTAACCCCAAGCAGGTGATTAAGCATTGCTGCAATACAGAAACTAGATCTCATATAGAAATAAAAAGACATACTGTAGCTTTTGGCACTGTAAAGATCATACCTAAAAATCCTGTGAGTATTGGACACAGAACTTGAAAAAATTCCTTAAAATACTAAAACCAGATTTCTCCTGTCACAGTCAATTAAATGATATAAACATAACTTTAAATAAGCTGGTTTTATTCCTGCCACTTCTTCAGATCTCACTTGCTGGTGATTAGGAGCCTTTGTTTAATTTCCTGTGTTTCTTCTTGGTGAATTTACAGCTACTTGTTTGTTTGCCAGCATGAATTAGCTCCTTGGTGTCCTTGTACACTTGCAAATACTAACCTTACCCTTTTTTCTTCTATTCAATAAAAATTGTTCCTAGAATGTATATTTGACTGAGGTCTGAACCCAAGAGCTTACCTTCATCTACACTCCCTAACATGAAATCCTGACAGGCCTGAGGTGCTGATTATACCATGCTGTGTTGTAGCCTCCTCTGTGCCAAGCTGGGGATCATGTTGATAAACACCACAGCCAGAATGGTGAATAATTAAAAATGCTATGATTGAGGACTGTTTAAAGAACTTTTGTTCTCTAACCATCTGTTTAGGCAGCTGTTAATTATCCCAATACCATGTCATTCACTGTCAAAAAGTCTCAATGAAAAGGCAGTACCGTTCAGGCTTGGTATTAGGATTGGGGCTGTTTAACATCTTTGTCATGGCAGGAACAGTGGGATTGAGTGCACCCTCAGCATGTTTGATTACACCAAGTGCAGTGCAGTCGACAGTCGGAAGGAAGGGAATACCAGCCAGAGCTAACAGCACAGGCTTGAGCAGTGGACCTGTGTGAACAACATGAAGTTCAACAAGGCCACATGCGAGGTCCTGCACACGGTTTGGAGCAATCCCAAGCACAAGTACAGGCTCTGCAGAGAATTGAGAGCAACCCTGAGGTGAAGGACTTGCAGGTGTTGGTTGCTGAGAAGCACAGTGTGACCAGGTGATGAGCATTTGCAGCCCAAAAACCCAAACACATCCTGGATTGTGTCAAAAGAAGTGGGGCCAAGAAGCTGAGGGAGGTGATTCTCCCCCTTCGCTCTTGTGAGATCCCACCTGGAGCACTGCATCTAGTTCTTGGGCCCCAGAATAAGAAGGATGTTGACCTATTGGAGCAAGTCCAGAGGAGGGCTACAAAAATTATCTGACTGGAGCTCCTCTCCTTTGAAGACAGGTGGAGAGAGTTGGAGTTGTTGAGCATGGAGAAGAGAAGGGTCCAGGAAGAGCAGCCTTTCAGTATCTAAAAGGAGCCTACGAGAAAGCTGAAGAGGGACTTCTACAGGGGTATGTAGTGCTTGGACAAGGAGGAATGGCTTCAAACTGAAAGAGGGTATGTTTAGACTGGATATTAGGAAGAAATTCTTTTTTATGAGAGTTGAGGTATAGGAGCAGGTTGCCCACAGAAACTGTGGATACCTCATTCCTGTAAGTATTTATGTGGCATGCAGCTTGGAGCAACTTGGTGAAGTGTAATGTGTCCCTGCACCTGGTAGGGGGACTGGAACTAGATGATGTTTAAGGTCTCTTCCAATTCAAACCATTGTGTGTTTCATTGCTCCATACCAGATATAGAGGGTAAGAGGAACATTCCCAAGGCATCTTATTTTAGAAGGTTCTATTAATCTTTTTTTCCAGGTTGAGACTGATGACCACTAGTATAATCAGCTTTACTATATAGTCAGGAGGAATTTGATGCTGATGGCTGGCTTCGACAACATCTATCCGCTGAAAGGTCATAAGAAGTGGTATCAGCCGTGGGAAACAGCTGCAAACAGCTCCTGCATGCAAACAGGTGGCCTTTAATTGCACACAGAGTAGAGAAAATGAAGTGTTCCCTCACAGGTGTTCACTGGAAGTAAGCAGTAGTGATTGTTGCTTTCAGGTGAGTGGTGAGAGGCCCTAAGTCTAGTGTTTGTCATTGAGTGCTCCTCCCCTGGAGTTAGCCCATCTGACTGCAGATGAAAGAGGCTGATGCCTTTTAGGGAGCTTTGCAACAGCCACCTCCCTGCACACCTGGGTACTCAATGTGTTCTCATTTATATTCAAAGACGGTTGCCCAGGTACTTTACAAAGCCTACATCTTGGGCTCATTTCTTGATCACTGCAGCTGTGAGACATTCCTGCCCCTGTTCTAACCCGCTGGCATCTTCACAAGCTATTCGGTGGGACAAAAAGTGTGCATAGTAATACAGAAATGATCCTTAATACATACAATGAAATTAATAATTCCTTTATTCAGTAAGTAAAACCTAATCTTACAAATTATAAGATTATTTTTCCACTTTTATTATGTCACACTGGCATTCTGTAGACTTTCAATGACTAATACATGCAAACTTTTCTGTTTCTCAGCAGTTTTCAGCTAATGAGACCACAACTTCTTGAAAAATTTCTTCTCATTAGTTCCTAAATGAAAGATATTTTAGTCTCCAATGTTTATTCCATTTCTATTGCTATATTTCTCAGCTAAAAAAAAAAAAATCTTCCTCCCAGTGTAACCTATCAGAAAAATTTATCGACATATACATAATTTTTGTGCCAGGAAAATTACAAAGAAAGCTATATTGCATCACTCCATGGATATTTCTTGAGGGGTTCCATAGCTAGGACATATAATTTTGCAATTACTGATTAAAAAATCATGACCTTGACCTGTCGGTGCCAGATTTTAGCCTGTTCATAGCCTGAGCTGGGTGCCACTGGTTTAACCCCTCTGCCATGGGCAGCAACTGCTGGTTCCCCTGCTCCAGCTTCAGCTCTAGAGTGGCCCCACTGGAGACACTCACTCCTCCCCAGCCCTCCAAATAATTTTCTGTCAAACAATATCCCTCTGTGTACGTGGGGCTGGGGGACAGTGCCAGGCTGCAGTGGGAGAGGAAAGTGAGCTGTGATTAAAAAAACTAAGAAAACTAAACCAAGAAAACTCACATCCAGGCAGGAGGAAACCTCTCCACCATGACTACCTTAGGCCTTTCTGCAGAGACCTCACAATGCTGAAAATGTGCTGTGTGCCTCCTACACCAGCTAAAACCACCCTTCTTAGAATATAGAGGAATATCTGAATGATGAGCACACTGTCTGGGGAAAGGGATAGATAATTGCAGGTTTGTCATATACAGCAACTTCTACCTTTATTATTACTGGTAAGGTCTATATTGTATTGATTACATAATTTGGAAAGTGAGTGTTAGCCTTATTGTAGCTGGACTAATAATAACGTCTATTGCATTTTGTCTACACTGGTAAAACTTTTAGAAAACTAAAAATGAATTCTCAGCTCCACATATGTGTTATACTCCTCTTTTTCTTTTGTCCATAAGAATGTTTCAACTGTTAACAGCTTCACTAGGTGCTCACTTTAGTAGCCCTCTTTCATTACGATATATCCATGAGTATTGTTCAGTTCATTCTCTCCCTATACTTAGTTTCTCTTTCAGTCCCTTCTTCCACCTTCACTCACCTTTTCCTATTTGGTACCTTTGCAAGTATATATCTGAAATCCAGACTGCTTAGATATGCTGTCTTCTTTTATTTAATAGAAGATCAGTAGCGCCCTTCAAAGGTGAATGAAATTGGTCAGGTGTGATCCACATTCACTAATCTTTATGCCATTTTTCATTTATGTCTCCAGCCCTTTGTTCAAACCTTTTCTAAAGCAGGAGCATACAACTCAGATGAGTGGTCAAGCTCCAAAGAACTTTGACTTATTAGACTGGATATGTCTGTAGTTCTCAGTGATCTCCTTCAATTTCCCCTAGATACTGTCATACCTAGAAAGCTCGTTTCCTTTCAGGATTCACTCTACTTGGCCTTCATACTTTCTTTTCTGCCTGAAAGACAGAAAACAGGGAAAACTGCAAAGTGGAGAAGGAAAGGCAAACAACATATGCAACATTTGGATGTCATACTAAGAGCATCTGACGTCACCTGGCTTGTTCAACCTGGAAAAGAGGAGACTGAGGGGAGACCTTACCACAGTATACAGCTTCCTCACAAGGGGAAGAGGAGGGGCTGGCACTGATCTCTTCTCTGTGGTGAGCAGTGACAGGACCTGAGGGAATGGCCTGAAGTTGTGTCAGGTCAGAAAAGGTTTAGATTAGATGTCAGAAAAATCTGTGTCTTTGCCTGGAGGGTGGTTGGGCACTGAGACAGGCTCCCAGGGAAGTGGTCACAGCACCAAGCCTGACACAAGTTCATGAAGCATGTGAAAAATGCTCTCAGGCACATGGTGTGATTCTTGGGTCTGTCCTGTGCACGGACAGGAGTTTGTCTTCGATGATCCTCATGGGTTCCTTCCAGCTCAGGATATCCTATGAGTCTAGATTTTTTTTCAATAATTTTCTGGTCTAATTGGAAAACTCAGCTCATACAGTTCAATCAGTATAGAAGCAATTTTTCAATATATTGACATTATCTGTCCACCAATAAAAGCAGAACAAAAGATACACCACAATACTTGACACGTAAAATGTTATCAAACACCTACGGTTTTATAACAACTCTTCTGTAACTCGTCTCTGAAAACAACAATCCCACACTGGCTGAAATGTAACCCACCTAGTGTGTAGGTGAGGGTCCACCACATGCAGATTGTTCTGTGACGATGTGGATGCACTAGCTGAGCAGGTACCCCTGCCACTGCTGGCACCCCGCTAAGGTACCATCTGTGGGCAAGACTCCCATGTAGACCCACACACATTGGAAGTAGAGATGGCCCCACACTGTAACTGTGGTGTAAGCAAGTTGCAAGCTATTTCTGTGTCCCAAAGGAAGTGCTGAGTCTGGTCAAGGTAGGGTTGGGGATGCCACAGGTGATGCCCTGCAGTACCCAGCCAGGATCACTGCTCCTCATCCTGCTCCAAGGCCTCTACCCCCATGTTTTACAAATTTCTTTGCTTCTTTTATATTTCTTTCCTGTTGAATCTTTTGTACCCCTTTGTAATTCCCTGGTTAATATTTAAAACGTCCTCTCAGTTTTGCATGTTTGATTTATGCACTCTTGCTCTTAGATGTCTATCTTAAAGAGTGGACTCTGCATTCTTGTCATACACAAATGGAAAATACTAAGACAAAGAAGTATTTGCTTTTCTCAGTAGCCCAGCTACCAAGTAGGACACGAAGTGAGAACAGCTGTGATGCTGATAGTGATAGGCTTTCCTGATTTATTCTACTTTCTTCACACTGAATAGTTTGCTTTTTGTTTAAAGCAATGGACTGCAGGCCACATTTGGTCTATTTTACTACCAAGGGCAAACCGAGTTGTCTGATGTTTCTTAAATGTGAGTGGCATATTTGCTATTCTAAAATCACACAGCATTAGCCCTGGTTCAGCAGACACATTGAAGATCATTGCTTGCTATAACTTTGATTGCATGAGTTCCAATTCTTACAAACTATACGATTGACATCGTCAGGCTCCTCAACTGAAAAATATCTTTTAAAAAGCTCAAATTGTATTCTCATTACATATGAGAATTTTCTATCTTCTTTTGTATATGAACTCAATATCCCACTTGTCTTTGCTATGCAGTCCTCCTTACTAAAATCTGATGCAAATTTGTTTGGATATCTTTAGACAGCTGAGAGGCATACTATCGTTGCTACCTGGCTTATCGTCAGAATTATCCACCCCCATTAGATAGCAAACCCAATTCTTTTATCTTTTTTTTTTAGGGGAATAAATAAGAAAAAATTACAATGTTATTATTTCTTTTGCAAACAGATATTTTCATTCTTGCCAAGCGTGTCTTTGTTTCTATTTTTGCAGTCTCTAAGAGTGTTTTTAGACAAATCCTTTTTTCCAATTTCTTTAGTCTCTCAGCTTATTCTTGATACTTCTTTTGTCTTGGGCTCTTACTAGTATTTTGTGTCTTTGACTAAAGATCAAACATGAAAAACATTTTAGAAGGCTTTTAAAAGTTATAAACCCTTTTATTTCTAATGAAGAAGTAATTAAGGTGGAAAATGGCTTTATATTATTTACTGCTTTGTACATTTTAGGATACATAAAGTCTTGTGCTAGTTGAGATATTAATGTTATTGTTACAAAGAGCATAATTCTACACATGCATTTATGACAAGTAGCCATCAGAGTTAACTGTCCTATACTGCTCCATACTGGAAAGCAGAGAACTAAATGGACATCAAAAAAAAAAAGAAAGTCAAACAAACAGTGTGTTTCACCAAAGTTATACAACTAACATGCAACAAATCCAGCAATGGAGACTCGAATTTCTAAGATTCTTTTTTATTCACAGAATCACAGAATAAACTGAATTGGAAGAAACCCTCAAGGATCATCAAAATCCAACTCCAAGTGTTTCACAGCACCATTCCCAAGAATCCCACCGTGTGCCCAAGAGCATTGTCCAAACACTTCTTGAACTCTGCCAGGCTTGGGGCTGTGACCACTTCCCTGGGGAGCCTGTTCCAGTGCCCAGACACCCTCTGGGAGAAGAACATTTTTCTAAAATTGAACCCGACCTCCCCTGACACAACTTCAGGCCATTCCCTCAGGTCCTGTCACTGGTCACCACAGAGAAGAGATCAGCACCTGCCCCTCTTCTTCCCCTCATGAGGAAGTTGTAACTGCAATGAGATCTCTCCTCAGTCTCCTCCAGGTTGAACAGACCAAGTGCCCTCAGTTGTTCCTCAGATGGCTTCCCCTCAAGGCCCTTCATCATCTTTGCTGCCCTCCTTCGGATGCTTTTTAATAGTTTAATGTCTTTCTCATATTGCAGTACCCAAAGCTGACCCCAGCACTTGAGGTGAGGCCGCCCCAGTGCAGAGCAGAGTGGGACAATCCCCTCCCTTGCCTGGCTGGCGATGTTGTCCCTGATGCACCCTGCTACAAGGTTGGCCCTCCTGGCTGCCAGGGCACTGCTGACTTACATTCAACTTTCTGTCAACCGGGACCTCCGGGTTCCTTTCTGTGACACTGCTTTCCAGCATCTCATTCCCCACTCTGTACATTCATCCAGGGTTGCCCTGGCCCAGGTGGAGAATCCAGCATTCATTTCTCTTGCAGCAGTGAAACTTCCACTTAAGATCAAGATTAGCTATTAGGGGACTTAGTGAAGGTTGTTCTGGCAGATGTCATAGCCAGACAAAGGTAACTGCGAAGCAGTTTCAGACACTAAGAATGAGTTTCAGACTGAAACACTAGGAGATGAAAGACAAAAGTTGCTTCAGTCCTACAGCATTTGTGTGCATCAATAACATCAACAGAGCTAGGACAAAGAGAAAAAGAGGATACTTGGATTGATGTGTTTAATTTTTTTCAAGGGTAAAACCCTGGAAGAAAAAATCCCACCATATCTGCCTTGTTGGCCTTCCCCCCTGCCCTGATCTTAACCATAAGCACTCAACCCTGTCATCACCATCATTAAACTCCAGACAATCAAAACATTTCCTAACATGTAGGACTACCCTGCCTATCCCACCTGAAGAGTTCATAGCCATCTGTTGCAACACTTCAGTTTTGAGAGTCATCCCACCATGTTTCCATGACGGCAATTTTTTCATAGTTTTCCTGCTGCTTGATGGCTTCCAGCTCCTCCTGTTTGTAGCTCATGTTGTGTGCATTGGTGTAGATGCACTTCAGTTGGGCTATTGAATCCACCACCTTTCTGGGGGGACTAGCCCTAATTCCTATGTGACCATTCTCAAGTGTTTTTGTGGTTTTGTATCACACTAATAAACCTAGGATCTTTACCGTGGCAGGGACCTACATCCCCTACTTACACTGAAATGGCAGACTGAAGGATCTCAAACACTGATGTACTGCTCCCAGGTTTATCCGTAACAAGCCTGGGTTTATCCCCTTCCTCATGCAAATCTAGTTTAAAGCTCCCTGCTAATTCCTGTGCAAAGATTCTTTTCCGCCTTTGAGACAGGTTCACAGCAGAACCCCTAATTTACTAATCAGGCTCCATCCAAAAACCTTAAACAAATATATCGCTTACACACTAATCACATCACTGATTTAGAGTTTTTACTGATTTGTAGTTTATATTCCTTCAGTCTATAGAATCAACTCTTTCATCTTTGATTATAGCAGTGAAGTGAAAAAATTTAGAACCTTATGGGTCTGATCAGTCAGAAAAGAAAAAAGAAAAAAAGATGTTGAACATCACACAGTGGCTTCCTACTCTTGTTTGAGAAATTAAATGAAAACTAGATGTCCTCTACTGCAAATCTTTGAAATTCTTTCAGTCAGGACTTCATGACTCTTCATCTTTGATAGGCCCCTTTAAAACACAACCAAAAAGCTTCATAACACCAATGTTAAAACTTTTCTGATTTTTCATAGCCTATGTTTGTAATTATTATTACTGTAATCCATCATGACTTATTTGAAAAATGTATACAATTTCAGGTTATGCATACCAGATATCTTCACAGGTGCATCACCATTTTTTCTTTAGCTGCTACCTCATGTTTTCTTGTGTCCTTCGGATGATGAGTTTCTAAAAGTGTGTCTATATCATGGAAGCTTACGAATCAAGCTTGTCCTCCAGCTCAGACTTCTTGGTGTTGTTTCTGTGCCAACTTTCATTAAGGTGGCAGGATGGAGGCGGATAACTCTTTTTATAGATAGACAAATTAGGCTGAGAAATTAAGGCAAAGGTTCACACTTGAGCTGTGCCAATAAGCTGAATGTGGTCTGTGCCACTGTAGCCCAAAAAATAAGACTTTTGCCACTGCTTACATAAAATCCCCAGCTGTGCACTGACCTGACAGTACAAGGGCTCCTCCTTGTCATGACCAGGACTGGGTGTTGCTTGTTTAACCCCTGTGCTAGTGCCAGTGGCTGCTGCCTCCCCTGCTCCAACTGGAGCTCTGGGGGTGTCCCTGCTGGGGTCAGACACGCCGTGTCTGTCAGTGTCTGACAAACCCCAGGGGCAGAGTCGGGAGGGTGGCTCTGAGGGCCAGTGCCAGGCTGTAGCTATGTGGGGGAAGCAAGTGAGCTGAGACAGTGAAACAAATAAACCCAAACTCAAACATACTGCAAACTTGAACTGGAAGAAATTACCATTCCCATACTTCTCCTGGCAAGGAGTAGGAGGAAAACCCTAGCAGACAAATCCTCCTCTTCCTATTAAAGCCACCAGGGTGCTGACAACTCGTTGCAGACTGCCCTAATTGTCCCTCCTTCCAGACTGACAATGTTAGGGTGCAAGGGGTAGTGAAGGGAGAGCACAGCACCAGGACAAGTGGTTTGGTTTGTTTTCCCACTTTCCCTCTGTGCAACCTGTTAGCTATATTACTGAGTTAACTCAGTTTCTCTGAGTTAATTTGGATTATTAGTGACTATTAGTGTAACTGAACTAACACTTTGGGCTATTATGTTTAAACATTAATTGAGCTAATAATAAACTCTTTGCTCCGTGTATGTGGTCTGTGCCCTTTTGTTTATAGCAAACCCATGACCACAGCACCATTTAGTTCTGGGAATGTGAGCCTTATATTGAACACAGGTGCTAAAGCAGTCTAAACAATCTGAGTACATGTTGATGAACATAAGAATAGGATGGCAGGATTGGATTGTCTCTACTCAGTTGTGTATCATTCTGTTTGAAGGGGTCTGCAACAAAATTTTCAGGGAGTATCAGAAGCTTAGCTGACTCAATAATTTGGTTAGGATTTCTGTCCTGTTTTTTCCCTTGGCATTACAAAGTTGTTGGGTTTTTTCACTTGTTCATGTGCATTCATGTATTATATTATGCATGTAAGTCTCAGACTGTAGCTATTTTTATCTATTATTTATCTTTTCTTTTCTTTGTTGTATTGCTTCATCCAATGCCTTCAAAGTTAAAAGTGCATGTTTTTTTGCAGCAACATAAAAGCATATATTTCACACTTCAGTGCACTGAACAATAGTTAATAGCATTCTGATTTAGTCTTACATTTGAGTAAGCTTAATTGTATTCTTATTTTATTTAAGCAAGTTGCAGTATTAGGGAAACTCATTAAGATTGTACTTGCTTCTTCCTTGGGGAAGGCTGAGCTATATTTCTCCAATTACAATAATCAGCATGACAGAAATACTAAAGATCTACCTCACATGGTGTCATTGTCTTCCTATAAAATGGGTCACAGAAACTAAAATATGTAGAGAAATTATTCTTTGGATAACTTTTAGATGTAGCAGTGCTGGCTTTTATTTTTAATTGGAGAATGTGATACTTGAGAGCTGTCAGTGTGGCACCTCCTACAGTCTGAAGTTTTCTCTTTATGAATATTAAATGTATATTGCTCCAAGTAGGTCCTCACAATTTCATAGTCTGTGAATCTCAGCCATGGAGAAATCACCCTTAGATCTCAGAACTATAAATCAGATCTAAAAGTCTTTCAAAGAGAAAAGCTTAAAAATTATATAGACTAGATAATTTATTTTAAATATGGGTTATGGTCTGTCCAAAGGGGTCTGATATCTAAGCCCTTCTGTTCTCAGTATGAAAAAACCCAAAAAAAATTTACTGAATCTGATCTTCTGATCTTTTTCTCATCAAATGCAGAACTGTAATGTTCTTTGAGGATGACCATTTAAGTCTTTGTGTATCCTAGTATTTCCCAATGTTATAGTATTTTGAAACTTAAAGTCAGCTCTAAATATCTGCTTTCAAGTACCCAGATACCTGTATTATTCAAGTGACACTGCTTACACAGATTGCTTAAGCTTAGCCCACTGCACAGAGAAGCATTCCTCTGCTTTATGTTCTTGCAGCAGACAGTGTCTGTCAGAATGTCAAAAGCAGAAACTGAATAAATTTCTGTTCATAATCTGTTTTGAGGTCCTCAGCTGAAAATTTTAACACAAGAGAAATTTTTGCTTATTTCAAGGGAGCAACATACCCATGCTGGTTTTGTGGAAATTATATGCATCTCTATAAGTATTTTGTCAGGTGAGACTCCTACTCTTCACAAAATAGAAGAGGTATCTTTTTAAATATCTTTTTCATGCAAGTTTACGCTCAATTTTGCCAGACTGTTTTTTTTTTCCTCTGCCTATTAATGAACAGAGAAGTAGGAAAATCTTGTAAAAAAATTGTTTTAATACCAAATTTTTGTCAATTTAAGTTTTCAGTGAAGACAGCTTAAAAGACCCAAGAGCTTGACTCCTAAACAATCCCACTCACACAGAGCAACACACAGGTTTTAATTACTTTATAACTTCAGCAATTAAATACATTCATATTGATTATATAAGGACAGTAAAATCAATAGAGAAGAGACTATACAGCTTGTTGTTTGTGCCATTGGTCAAATTATCTGTTGTTAGGATTCTTTTCACTGGACATCTCTGAACAAGGTAAAAAAGGTAGTGTTGGTCATGGTAGGGAAATCTGTGGGAAAACAGTGTCATGGGCATAAAAGCTAGCCTAGTAAGCTTGTATTAAAATTAATATACAGCTGGTTAGGGGAGCTCACTAAATATAGCATCATTAGTTGATTCAATGACCATAATGTACAAGTAATTTAATCTCAAAAGTGAAAAAAACCCAAAAGCATATTCTACTGAGGCTACACATCAATCACAATATAATTAGAAGAACTGTTAAATTTGCATAATGTTGCAATGTCCTTTATAATAGCCTGAAGGTTTTTAGATAAATATAGACAAATTTCCATAATGAGCTGTTATTATTTTCATATTTGTATTTTTCTTTTCCTTTGAAGTAATCTGGGTTTGTAATGCTAGTTTTTTAAAATAAATAAGTAAATATAGTCAAATTATACACTTCTTGTTGGGCAGAAATTGCTGGAAAACAATATAATGCTGCTTATCTGCCCTGATATTTATATGTAGTTATTGAGTATAATAGTCACCTGAATTATAATTATCAATTTGAGATATAGATATATTCCTGTACTTGTCCCAATTTTTAAAGAAATATTATTGGGAAGAAAGTTAAAAAGCAGCTTGAAGTAAAGCAAAGCTTTTTTTATATATGTATTGCTTTTCTTTGTAATGAAGGTTTTATAACTCTTTTTTTAATAATTTTGATGTCGATGTCATTGGTTGGTGATCTTGTTAAGTGTCCATTTATTTAGAATATTTAGATATTCCAGAGGAACTTATTATAGTCTCAGTTACACTAACATTTTCATTGAAAATCACTTCAAAGCTTCATTTCATGCTGAAGTATGTAGATGCCCGTCTATGAATATTATAGTTCTAGTCCAAAACTACTATAGCTATCAGCTTACCGCCTAATAAAGTTTAATATATATAATAAGTTAAATTTCATTACATATTTAAAATTTCATTCTATGTATTAATTATAAATTCCATTATATGTACACATTTACCCACTCAGATTAACACCAATTTTGTTCCCACTGGCCTACGCTACTGGTATGAGCTGCATTCAAGGTTTGAGGTAGACTCTTCATGAAAACACCTGTTTTCATTTACTTCTGTGTTTGCCATCTTCCTTATCCATCAGTTGGGCTCCTCTTTTGCTAAGTCTTATGGCCTGACCACATCATAACTATGTAACAATATTCACTTCTTTCTTCGTGCACAAGGGAGCACACCTGAACAACATTCCATTTATAAATTCATTCTGCTGAAAAGGCTGAACAGTGAAGAGGAAGAAGCAAGTTATAATATTTTTATCTTGTGAGAAACAGTGGGTCAAAACTCCAGAGATAATTTCCTGAATTCTATGCTTCAGCAGTGTTTCTCTTTACAAGCAATCTGCTGATTATATTCCATGGGTTAGGAGAATCATGATGTGGTTCTCCAAGGGAGTTATTTATTAATTAGTGCTCAATAGATCTAATTAATAAATACAATACACATATACCATAAAACAGGGACTGGATCACCAACTAGGGCTGATTGCTGAATAGCTTATCTGCATTTATTTTTCAGTGTTGTACAACATGAGGCATACTTTTGTGATCTTTTTACCATTGTATTCATTAAATTCCCTTTTAACTTTTGTTTTTATTAAAAGAATATCAGTGAACAGCATCTTCATTCATCTTGTTTTGGTTTTAGCTTTCTACTGTCTTACAGAAACCCTAATGAGTATGTGAGCAAGTTCTGATGGGTATGCTTTGGTATTTTCTTTTTGAATACTGACACTTTATTTTCCTACCCTGTTGGCAGATGAAACCTATTTGATTAGTATGATAAATATTCAATACCTTTCTTTTGCTGACAAAACTGGAGCTGGATTATATTAATGCACAGCTCATTAGTAAAGGGGCTTGATTCTAGTTCATGTTTTTGCCTTCATTCTAGGAGTCCTAGACTTCCAACACTGAAGCCATTCAGGTCAAGTCAAGGAGAAACTGACTGTACTAGCTGGGAATCTAAAGTGCATACTTCATTTCTGTGCATGAAGGTCAGGTCAAGCAAATTGGAAGGTCAATTTTTCTGTATTTTAAACTCCTCTGCACCATAAGGAATGTAATCTTACAAGATGGATTGTTGTGTTAAACTGTGACTGTCCTAAAGGCAACACAGCACCTTAAACTTACATAGCTCAAGGGAAGCACTCTTAATTCCAATTACCTTGACATGATAGCCATTAGCTCTTTAATTATTTGTGAGAAAGAACTCACCTGGATTTGATGCATAGTGTAGTAACTTTCTCTGCCAGAAAGAAAGTATTTAAGACTTCTCTTTACTTCTAGCCGACTAAGATGGTGAGTCTCCTAGTTTTAGAAAATCTCATTCTCTGACATTGTCTCATTTTATTGAGTATAGAACCTAAGTTCACTTAGAACAACAGAGAGGAAGACAAAGTTGAATGTTAAAATAGTGTTATAGATCTAGACACTATAGATCTAATAGTCTGATGGGTATGCTTTGGTATTTTCTTTTTGAATACTGACAGATCTAAAGAGAAATGAGGAAATGGAAATGGAAATGGAAAGAGGGTGGTACTTAAACAAATGCTTGAGCAAAAATTGGTGATCCTGTATATTTCTCAAACTTTCTTATACTTTGAGAGGACTAAAGATCCTTCTTCCTTATTCGCATCCCTCTCTTCTGCAAATGACCAGGCATATTTTAAAAATTTCAATTCTTGAAATTTTGAACTAAACAAATTACTCTTCATGAGTTAAATAATTTGGCTCCTTGCCTTTCAGCACTGAATATTCTTTTCAGCCATCAAATATTCTTGCATTCTTCTCTGAATTTGTTCCTGTTTATTACCACCTTCTTGAACTATAAACACTAGAACAGAACATAGCATCTCAAGAGTATTTATTTGTGTTGGTTTAACACAGTCTAGCTTATGGTGGGGGCGGGAGAAAATCTTCTTGAAACTTCTGTGTCAGGCAGAGAGCCAGTCGCTGAAGGCTCTGATGATGGGCAGCTCACTAGCCCAATTAGACAAGTTGGTAACGCCTCTGTGATGACATATTTAAGAAAGGAAAAACTGCGGTAAACTCTCTCTCTCTCTTCTCCCAAGGGGGCGTGAGGCAGCTTCCAGGGCCCGTCCCAGCGGGGACCGGCAGGGGCTGCATGGCCAGGGCCCTCTCGAGGCTGGGACTGAGTGGCTGGGGCACTCCTGAGGCCAGGGCTGCCCGTGTGGTGCTGGCAAGGACCTCATGGCAGAGGCCGGCCATGTGGTACCAGCAGGGACCATGTAGCCAGCAGTGAGGGACATGGAAAGCAATTCCCCAGTGCAGAGCCTGGACAAGATCAACCTCTCAACTGCAACTTGCAGACACCAACTTTCTTCTAAGTCAGAGAAAAAGGAAAAGTGAGGACATGTGAGGAAAAAAGAAAATTTGATCATATTTTGTATGTTATGGTCCTATGACCATTAGGGAGAGGTGGATCCTAATGATATGTGCACTTTCCTGTCAATCCCCAGAATGATTCATTGACAATTATATATTAAACAATATGTACACATTTGCTGTCAAGTATTATTAGGCTGTACAAATATTTATCTGCCATAATACTGACCATATTAGCATAATCTGACAAATGATCAATAATCATCTGAAGCTCTACAGTCCTGACAGCTAATCCTAAATAACGTAATTGGATGTAGAGTGATGAAAAAGATTTATATGATATTTGACCTACTTCCAAAGTTCTGCATATATTCTACAGGGTTTCCAAGACTGACAATTTCAGATTAACTCTTAGAGTTCCAGAATTTCATCTGAACAAAGATTTCTTCAAGTGGGAGGGATACTTAGTGCTAATGGAACTTTATAAAACCAAGATTCTCCATAGGAATTTCAATAAAAGGAGTTCTTATTTTAAGAGCTCCTTGGAGGATTAGCATGTTAAAGAAAATATTACTTTTATTAAATTAGAAAATATTACTTTTATTAAATTAGAACTCTTTTGCAACATTTATCATTTTTAACAAAATGTCTTTTAAGCATAGAAGGAAATGCAGAAAGAGAAGAAGAAGTAGAAGAAAAAGAAGAAGACAAACAAGAAGAAAATGAGAAGAGGGAAAGAAAGGGAAGGGATACCAAATATTTAAAAAATAGTCATATTTAGCCAAATAGCGCAGTCACTTAAAATAATGGAGAACAAGATCTTTCTCTCTAATTTTTAAGGTGAAAGTCCATCCAAATAAACTTGTTAATAAAATAACCATATTTCTCATATTTTTGTATTTGTTTAGCAAAAAAGATTTCTTGTATTTATTAAAGTATATCAACCTTTCATATTTAGGATAACAAATTTATCTTGGAATCAGTATCTGAACAGTTCTGAAATATTGGACTTTGTTCCTACATTAGCAGGAAGATCTTACTCCTTTATACTGTTGAGCTTAGGCATTTTTAAAAGTTATTTGAGGAAAAGATTTGAAATTTACATCTCTGGATGTTTCTTGCCGGAAATACATATAGTTTACTATTGTGGATTAAATATGATCCAGTGGTAATTTACTCTTTTTTTGTAGCTACTAGAAATGTTTAATTAAAACAATCCCCCTAAGTCTCAACCTAGAAAATAGTTGAAATTAAGCCAGAATGAGTCTTATTTATTGTGCATGTGTATGATACTGCTGGGCCTAAAGGCTGTTCCATAAATTATTTCCAAATATCGTGTAAAAGTAAATGTCAGAGATTACAAACTGAATAACAAACTTGCATGCGCATGTTTCTCAGATTTAAAAGAGTCACAGCAATACCTGAATTTATATAACCTTAAAGTCCCTGCTTCTATACTTAGCCTAATCTAGTTTTCATTAACTTGAATGCTTAATTATTTCATTATTTTAATCAAGATAAACCAAAACACTATCAAGAGTGCTGTCAGGTCATATTTTATAAAATCCTTCTTTGAAAAATTCTGTTGTTTTTGTATTAGTAGCTTTTCACGGAGAGGAAGCAAACTAAAATTTGTCAGTTATTGATTAAAACTTTAAACTAGTTTCTCATGTGAGATAAACTGCTATTGAAAAAGAAATTACCAATACATTCAGTAGTATCCAGTAGTTCTTATTCTTAAAGTAAGAGTTTCTAGTATTTTTATTCCTGTTAGGTACTTCGTGCACTTGGGTCCCGAAAACACCATGCAGCGCTACAGGCTGAGGGCAAAGTGGCTGGAAAGCTGCTCAGCAGAAAAGGGTCTGGGGGTGCTGGTTGACAGCAGCTGAACATGAGCCAGCATGTGCCCAGGTGGCCAAGAAGGCCAATGGCATCCTGGCTTGTGTCAGCAATAGTGTGGCCAGCAGGACCAGGGCAGTGATTGCCCCTCTGTACTCAGCACTGGTGAGGCTGCACCTTGAGTGCTGTGTCCAGGTCTGGACTCCTAAATACAAGAAGGACATTGAGGTGCTGGAGCATGTCCATGGAAGGGCAGTGGAGCTGGTGAAGTGTCTGGAGAGTAAGTCCTATGAGAAGTGGCTGGGGCTGTTTAGCCTGGGGAGAAAGGGGAGGACCTTATCACTCTTTATAACTACCCAAAAGGAGAGTGTAGCAAGGTGAGGTTTGACCTTTTCTCCCAGGAAGTCAATGACAGGACAAGAGGATAGGGCATCAGGATGCACCAGGAGAAGTGCAGGTTGCACATCAGGAAGAATTTCTTTGTGGAAAGGATTGCTAAGAATTGGAACAGGGAGGTGGTGGAGTCACCATTCCTGAGGTGTTCAAGAAATGACTGGATGTGGCATTTAGTGCTACGGTCTATTTGTCAAAGTGATGATCAAAGGTTGGACTCAATGATCTTGGAGGTCTTCTCCAACCTAAATGATTCTATGATTCCAAAACACAGTGTCTTAACAGAGGTGGATATGAATCAAATCTTCAGATGCTGACACCTTCCATTTTGAAAACTGTCGTCACAAGCTGTCATTAACTCTTAACTTTTGCACCTAAGTTCTATACTTTTTGTAAGCTCAGAGCAAGATAAAAAGACCTAAGCAAAAGTCTGTGAAGCTACAGCAGTCCCTCACTGGTGGCCAGCTCAAAGCTCTAACTCCATCTCAGATTTAGCATGCACATTACTTACTGTGACTGACACACTGAGTTCAAGGCCAGTAACTTCAGGAGTAAATTTACTAACTCATAATTCTGGACAATATTGTAGTATGTGTCATAGAGGACTCCAGTTAATACAGTGAGTCCACATGTCTTCTAAGCCAGGGCAGTATTTGTGCTCTCTGCCTATTTTAGTATGTGTTAAAATGTCTTTAAATTACAATAGATTTCTTTATAATTCAGCTTTCAATATCATTAACTAGGTTAAATATATCCTTAAAGTGTTTCTTATACGCATGTATGTCTGTCTTTCCTAAGGTATTTAGTGAAACCTAAGTTAATTCTCTCAATAGTGCAGGAATAGGGTTCTTTCATTATTATTTCTCCATTTAGCATTTTCAAATATTCGCTATACCAGGTAAGTCCCTTGTTGTACCCTTTGAGTTAGACAATGTGATGGTAGTTGCCTTACTACTTACTGATAAATGTTTAAGGAATTTAACATTGTGTTTTGAGGCATATAATGACAAGAAAATTTTCTAGGAAAGTGAGTCTATGTCCATTTGTAAATTAATATGGGATTTTTAAAAACGACATACCATAAAGAGAGTCTGAAACTTGTTTGGCCTATAAGATATCTGCCACCCTTTGTCTTTGAGTAATACACATGATTAATTCTTAAAAAAAAATTACTAATAGCATCAGAAAAATATGAATTATAAAAATAAAAATGTGATCTTCTCTTAAATATAAGCAGATGGTGTGGGTAACCTGTGCAACAAACCTCTGTGTCTGCTCTTGAATATAATATCCTCCAACATGGTGGAAGGACAGATATAAAAGAACATTTTTTATATTAATTTAATTCTTTAAATAGCATGTGAGAGTTTATAACTAGACTTTTTTGTCAAGACATATTCCAGTACATACCCAAGTTTATGCAGCAGAACACTAATTTTGACTTCCGAGGGACCAATCTTTCCCCAGTCTACTGAAAGATCTAGACGACCCATGTTCTCACCTAAGAAGCAACCTAGTGTGAAAGAAAATTGCTGTCACTTAAAGTAGATATGTTGTAGTCCTTTTACACATTTGTTTTAAATTTTATCTGAGAACTTAAAATCTGTGGCCCCATTCAAAAGTTGGAAAGATGGTAAATAATATTGCATCTTGGTACAATGTGTTAGAAACACCCTTCTAGTGAAAGCACGAGAAAATTGAGTTTATGTATGCTCACAGACATATAAATAAGTTTCTGCAGTGATCTGGTGCAATGAAAATCTGAATGAGTTGTTTGCAGTCTGTACAAGATAAGGATGACTGACGTCTAGCAATAGTCTACAAATGATAATATAAAATATTGAGCAGGTATCAAATGTAATGTTCAAAATTTAATTCAGATTCTCCAAATAAATCAGGTTCCTTACTGTGATCATAGGCATAATTCATCAACATCTAGCAGTCATTTAATACCAACTTTACGTTCACAGTCTTCTAAAAATTCATCCAAAGTAGCATGGAATGAGTGCCATTTTTCAGTTATAGGTAATATAGCTGATAAACAGTTTTACTGAATAACTATTCCTGCCTTTGGCTAACAAGGAAAGCCTATTTGGGAGTTTTAGCTGTTACTTGAACTAATCATGCTTTTAAATTACCAAGACAAAATTAAACCCCTCTATTCTTACATTGATGCAAAGCAGGTTCATTTACCAGACTGTGAGAGTATACCATTCTTATCAGTCAGGACATGTTAGTTATATAAGCTTAGCCCTGAGTATATGGAGTAATTTATCTTCCTGAAGCCTGTGAAAGCAGCTGAAAACTGAACTTCAGTTTAATTTTTCTGCATGTGTCCTCTGCTAATTCATACACTGGGTGGCAAGTTTTACTGTCAGAGAAAGCTGTTATGATAATCTTGCATGACCTCCTGAGTAATTTTAAACAGCTGTTTAAAATTTGGTAATTTCCAGTCCAGAGTTACTTTTAAAACCAGAACATACAGCTATTTGGCTAGAGTACGGCCTTTTATGCTAAGAAAAACCTATTCAGCAACAAAAGATGATCTTAGAAGATTGCAATTGCCTCCATCTCTTGGCAAAACTAATAGTAAAAATCTTAAATTTTTATTTTTATTGCTCACAGATCCCTTTCCAATTTTTTAACTTCCATTACAAGATAGAACAAAGCCTAATACTCTAGCAACAGACTCACTATGTCATACAGTCAGTACTAATCTCTTATTTCTATTTAATATTTGTGGTTTGTATACCCAAGCATACCATTCAAACTGGAAATAAGTAGAATCATACCTTACAGAATTTTGTGTTGCCATACAATAATATTACCTAGTTTGTTGACAAAGCAGCTGATTCCCATTTAATTGAAAAATTTCTAAGTTCTGTGATGCACTGAGTTGATTTTTGTTGCTGATTTTTGTTATACATTATCTCTGGTACTTACTTGCCTTTGGGTCTTACTGTGTGATTATTTCATACATCAGAGAGCTGTTGTTGTGTTAGATACTTTGTTTCACTCAAAGTACTTGAAATATGTGACCAATGTGCAAATAAAGATATTGGGTTAAAAACTGTAAAGCTGCATCAAACTTCAGGCTTCAGCATCTGAAGCTGCAAATCTAAAAATAATCTTAGACTTCCAGCCTCTCAGAAAAATAAATTTTGTTTTCAAATTGCAGGAATTTGCATTGCACGCTAAATTCTGGAGTTTAACAGGCTATAAATACCAGATTTCATTCCACTTTAAAACTTCGTGCGAAACTGATGCAATTAGAAAGTATATAACAAGAATGAGTATGTTTTTAGCTGACGTCATGCAATTTTAATAAGGTGATTCCCCAGTAACAAGGTGGGGATTTACTCTTGGTGGTTTTTACTTATGGATAAGTTGAAATCAATGAACATGACATAAACCGCTCTGGCCAGAAAGCATACTTTGAACTTATTTTCATTACATTTTATTTGGGGACATGGACAGAACAGTACTGCATTTAGTTACAATGCACAGTAAACAACAACATTGTATCTCAACAGATAAGCTGAACTATATTTTTCGTGGATACATAAGTATTGATAAATTATATTACTGATTTCTGTGAGGATTTATTTGCATTATTTAAAATAATTTTACTACAGTTTACTGTCTTTTTTTTTTGGGTGGGGATCATTCTACCAGAGTTTAAATACCTAGGCACAAGTACCTTAGTTTTGCTCCAGTAAATTCTTCTTAGCCAATCTTCTTAGTCAACAGGTATCTGATAGGGTCAGCACCAATTTGCATCTGACACTGTGTTGGGTACAGAGGGGTAGTAAGAGGAAGATTTGTGCATGTTTTGGGTCATGAATTTAAACCCGCTGGTTTCTGATTAAGTTTACCAAGTCATATTTTGTGATTAGCTGAAAGAATTCTTCCACAAGACGACTTCACCACTTCCTGGTCCATGCTTTTAAGGTATGAATGCACCTAGTTGAATCTGCAGTTTTCTGAGTTGTTCTTAAGAAATAAACAATGGCTCATGTTTCAATTCATTAAGAGGAACAGTACCATAAACCCCCGTCATTGTTTAGAAATGGTATTTTCCAATTTAGTACTCCCACTGAAACCATGCACTGCTCCCCTTCCCCCCTCCAACTGAAGGCACAAAAGGCAAAGATCATGAGTTGAGTTAAGAACAATTTACTGGAAACTGCAGTGAGATAAAATGAGCAGTGCCAGCAACAATACCAATGACGGTATAGGTCAGAACCAATTCATGTGCATGCCCTGCCCTGCTCCCATCCCCAAATAACAGACAATACCAGAAGGCTCCCTCCATCACATTTGCTCAACCAGAATGAACCCCTTCTTCCCGAGAGTCCCTTTCCCTTATCAATGGCAATGGTGTGAGGTGGTATAAAATAACCTCTGTGTCCCAGTCATGTCCCCTCACAGCTACTGCAAAAATTAACCCTGTCCTGGCTGGAATCTGGACAACCCAAATCTGTTTCTTAGATCTGCACACCTCGATCTTATTCAGTGTCAAATCTGTATTTGATTCGCTCACTATTCTGTTTCTCTCCTTTTTTTTTCACTTTTCTTAGCTTTCTCATTTTCATTTCCCAAATACATAGTCAAAATAAAACAAAAGCTGTGAAATGTTGCTGTCCCATTGTGCTTTACAAGTTCTTTTGTTGGCAGTGATACATATTTATATCTCACACCTTTATCTTGGGCTATTGCCAGTGATGCAATATTTATGATGAAACTGGTCACTATTCTCCTCTGTGGAATTCCGAGCAGTCATTTGACTCTTTCCTAAATGTCTGTACTTAAAAAAAAAACTTGTCTGAGGACACAACAGCAGCAAAACACTGCTGTCTAGAGAAGGATATATTTGCCTATAGGAAGTCCACTTTACAAAGTTACTTTATATGTAAACATGGCAGAAATTTGCATATATTTGGGAAAAATAAATCTCCAACGATTTGCCTAATCATAAGAAGAATTTTGACCAGCTTTTCTGAGTCATCAATTAAAAAAAATATTAGCTGGGGTTTTTTTAGTAATGTGGATTGTTGTAACGTGCACAGGCACTGAAAGAACCCAGGGCATTCCTTTTAGTTCTTGGTCTAGGTTCTCAAGTTTTCTGGTAGAAATTTGACTGAAACTGTGTTTGTTGAAAAGTAAATTATGCTCCTTTTGTGCAAACTCGCAGAGTGTTGCATTTTTGCATTTTTTATTTATCTTCTGTGAACCTGAGTGGATTTTTTTTTATATTAAGACACTCTAAAGATGTGACTATGTTGCCTACACAGACATGGCTTTTAGTAAGGGCCTTCATAATGGATTCAATGATCTCAAAGGTCTTTTCCAACCTAGTTTATTCTGTGATTCTGTGATAATTGCAAACTTTTCAGTAGCTGCTGAAAATATCATATTTTATTGTGATATTCTATTTCATACCCTGTAGATCTCCTGTAACCTCACTTAAAATCATTAATACTTTACATCTGACCTAGTGATAATATTTGTTTGAGTGTATAGATGTAAAAGCACAGTTATGCCTTTCTGAACACACAGGGCAAATTTCAAAATGCAATTGTTAAGTAGAGAAAATATCAATTACCTAAACAAAAAACGAAACTTTTTTAGAAGCAGAAGTACTCTAAGGAGAGCTCTTGTTTAGCACAGTTAAATTTAATTCTAATAAAAATTGTAAGTGGTTGAAGAAAATACTTGCTTTTAAAGCTAAACTAGTAGGATAATAAATATTGAATAAAATACGTTACGGTTACGAGTATGGTTTGGATCGTCTGGTAATTTGGTTGCAACTGAAGATAATTATTTCAATGCAACCACATGCAAAGCTGTCTATATAAGAATTTTTATGGGATGTCTGCCTTGAAAAGCACTAACTCAGAGTTTTAATACTCTTTGGAGATATCTTCCTCATACTGAATGAACCACTGTGGTACCAAACACTAATTAAATACTTATAAAAAGAGAAACAAGTAGTGGACAGAGAAATCAGTTTTCCTTTTCCTTCTGCAACGCTTGAATGGACAGCCCATAGGAGTCTGTCTCTGGTTCTGGTGCCAGCTCATTGAACTGAATGAGAAACTTCTAGAAAAGCTCTGACTAGAAACACAGATACAGTCCAGTATGCACAGTGGGAAAAGTTGTACTATGTGAAACTTGGGGAGTGTGACCTATTTGACCTATTAATAGGCCTTAGAAAACTCTTCTGGTCACTCTGTGTCTGTGTATAAACCTCTGAAAAGATGTGAAAAGTTGAAGCGCGAATCAAAGAAATTTTGCATTAAATAGATTTCCTAAAGAAAGATAATTCATAATCAGATAAGGTTAAATAGGGAGAGAATAAACTTATATTAGCTGCACTTTTGAATTCACGGACATGTTAGAGGTCTTGCATTAAGCCAAGTTAGTTTTGTCCAGACTGCCATGAGAGTTACTAACCTAAGACCCACATCAGTGTGTTGGATCATGCAGCATTACTCAAGTGGTACAAAGTAATTAATCTAGTAACTGTATAAGCTTTATCTGTAGTCCTAAACCTCTGCAGCTCATGGGGATGATGGTAGAGCAGATGTACATAGGGTAACTTCTGGGGAACCCCACACCAGAGCAAATGGTTATGTCTCATATTGCAGCAGGTCTTACTAAATAGTTTGTCCCCATCTTTATTATGTGCCCACTTGAAGCAGAGAAACACTGCAATGAGATCTCTCCGGAGCCTTCTCTTCTCCAGTCTGAACAACTCCAACTCTCTCAGACTATCCTCATAGGAGAGATGTTCCAGCCCTCTGATCATCTTTGCGGCTATTCTCTAGACCCACTCCAATTAGTCCTTGTCTTTCTTGTAGTGAGGATTCCAGAGCTGGACACAGTACTCCAAGTGGGGTCTCACCAGAGCAGAGTGGAGTGATAGAACCACTCTGCTGACCTGCTGGCCATACTTCTTTTGATGAAGCCCAGGTTATGAATAGCTTTCTGGGCTGTCAACTGAGATTGCCAAGTCATGTTTTGCTTCTTGTTGACCGACATCTCAAGTCCTTCTTCTCAGGGCTACTCTCAATCCTTTCTCTGCCCAGCCTGTATTTGTGATTGGGTTACATGGACTCGCATGCAGGACCTTGCACCTGGCCTTGTTGAACTTCATGAGGTTTGACTCTCCTCGCAAGCCTATCAAGGTCCCTCTGGATGATGTCCCTTCCCTCCAGCATGTCATTCAGCTTGATGTCTTCTGCAAACTTGCTGAAAGTCCACTCAATCCCACTATGTCATTGATGAAAATGTTAATAAAATGTAGGACCTAAAAGAAACTGTTTCCTTTCTGGAGCAGCAGAAAGCATACTCCAACCGCTGTGATTCTAATTTAGGTTTTGGAATTTTGCCCCTTACTGGATTGATTTTTACAGATTAAAAGCACCACCAAATTTGCATGACCAAGGTTTGTGGTTGTACAGGATAAAGTAAAATATTACTGTCATGTATACACATGCTTTCTATGTCTACACAGACAGGTGATGTCTAAGCCTGAGGTGAGATGGATTCTCATACTAGTGTAGGTGTATCCAAACAACTTTACATATATTTGATCTTCCTAGGCAAGGACTGTAGGGTGAGACTATAAGGATATAATAAATTCCCTGCATTATTGACAACAATATAGGAAGAACTGACTGATCACCACAATTAAAATGTAGGTACTCTTAGTTCAAAGATCTCCTCCATTTCAAGAATACCATCAGCATTCTAATGTAACTGTCTTCCATTCCTGGAAGCCATAGGCAGCCAGGAGAAATTAACATGAAAATGTTATCCCCTCTTTTTACCAAATGACATTTTAAGTGCAATTGTAAGTATTATAAGCCTATCTGATGCCATTTTTTAAAATGTTTTCTTATTGCAGTGTGCAAACGAAACTCATGACTTATCTGATACAATGAAAACACACTTAAACCTCTTTTTTAAGTTGGAAGTCATCAAACCTGTGTCTGTGTGGCATGTGGATATAGTACTAGTAGGACTTTTGCAAAGATAGGAAAGGAATACATTTTAATTAGAATGAATGTAAGAATAACAGATCAAATATCTTGTGTCATATCTGTTATACAGAAGGTATTGAGGCCTTTAAAAGTTTCAGTTAATTAAGTTAATCAAGTCATTGCTTGACAAGATGTAGGAGGTATTAGCATGGACAGAAAAGAAAATGAGAGAATGACCTGCTATATCTGTCTGTACAAGGAGGTTTCAGATAAACGCATACAATTCACCAATGGCTTAATTGTTCCAGTGGTACAGGACTCAATTCTATGGTTAAAAAAAAAAGGAAAAAAGAAAAAAAAAAAAGAAGTTTAATGAGCTTTTCCAGCATTACAAGTACTTGCTTTCACAACTAATATAAGTTCTACTGGATACAGAAGACTTAGGACTGTATTATATCAAATAAAAATGCATAGTTAGAGAGAAACTGCAGCTGAAGCTTTTCTGGTGTCATTGATAGGGTTTGGGCTTTTTTTTATTTCTGGGGAAAAGAGTCTGCTATACTCTTCTTTTGGTTCTTTCTCTAAGTAAAAGTAGACTAAAATAATGTTATTGGTAAAAAGAAATGTGTAGTCAGTGGTTTTCACTTTAGTATTACATTTAGATATTTTTCATGGACTTTCTATTCCTGGTAAATACTGTAACTAATTTCTCAGCTCTTTAACTCACGTGATTTGGAATTAATAGAGTAGTATCACTAAAATCTTTGTATTATGTAATAGTAAGTATATGATTTTGGCAAATTATTACTTTCTGACACATTGTGGAATGGAATCATAAAATAATTTGTTCTTCTTCCTTGCTTGAAAGATGAAAACATCATACATGGACATTTAGTCTTACAATGTAGAATCGGTCTCCAACCTATCATTATTGGGGTGGACTGACACCATATAGAAGTACACTACTGGAATTCAACATAGTTTTAAAAACTGAAGGCATGTTTGTAAAGATAGGTTGAATTTAAATAGTGTAGTACAGTTTGGAATACTTGCTTCCATAAAGACAAGCACAGGGAAAATTGGCTTTATAGATTTCTCTATAAAATGACAGGAAGTTATCCTGAGCACCTGTGATCTTGCATTACTAAAGTGATCCTATAGTAAAACATTGGAATGGTCAGCATGCAGGTCCATGACTGAAATAACTGTTGGATTTTAGTCTAAAAACCTTCACAGTGAGAGCATGTGGTAGTCTTCATAAGATAAATGACTGGTGCAAAGAGGAGGACAACCTGTTTACCATGTCTTTAGTATACTGTGTTCAGCTCTGCCGACCCCATATAGCAAAGACATGAACCTCTTGGAGCAAGTGCAGAGGAGGGCTAAAGAAGATATTAGAGGTGTGGAACACCTCTCCTATGAGGAAAGGCTGACAGAGTTGGGATTGTTCAGCCTGCAGGAGAGAAGGCTCCAGAGTGACCTAATTTTGGCCCTTCATTACCTGAAGGGAGCATTCAAAAGGATGGAGAGGGACTTTTTACAAGAGTATGTAGTGACAGGACAAGGGGGAATGGATTCAGACTGAAAGAGGCTATGTTTAGATGAGGTATTATGAAGAAATTTGTTACTGTGAGGGAGGCAAGGCACTGGAGCAGGTTGCCTAGAGAAGTTGTGGATGCCCCATCCCAGGAAGTGTTCAAGGCTAGGCTGGGTGTGACTTTGGGCAACCTGATGTAGTGGGTGGCATCCCTGCCCACAGTGAGGGGGTTAGAATTAGATGATCTTTACAGTCTCTTCCAATCCAAACCATTCTATGACTTTATAGAGAAGTGCTGAAAATTAAGTTCAGCAAGAAAGTTTCCAGTTAGCGAAAAAAATTACAGCAGTAAGGATAATGAAGTGCTGGCATAGTCTGCTTGGAGAGAGATTGTGGCATCAGTCAGTGGATGGGTTTTTAAAAACATATTAAATAAGTATAAGTCAGGAATTATATCTCCTTGGGTTAGAGTAATAAAACATAAGCCTTCTCAAGGTCCTTTCCAGATCAGTTTTTATAAGAAATCAGAATGAATACTGGATTAAAATTACCTGATTGTTCTCAAGAGGGTAATTTGCAAAATTAGGGAAAATAAGTAAGAAACAGATGGGAAATATGATTTCGCCTAGAGATGGAATTAGAATTCCTTGTTTTATAGGTTTAATTTGAGGGATAAACTTTTTCTGTGATTCACTGAGTTTGTAAGTGTGAATTTCTGTACTTTTTACTTTTCTTGTTCTAATTATATAAGATGGAATATATTTTTAAATCACAGTACATTGATTTTTTTTTTCATCTTGTGTCTGCTATACATTCATTGCCATTTCTAACTGAAATGACCTGAGTTTGAGTTTGCATTGTATTAACTCACAGATGCTGGGGAAATTTTAAAACCTGTTCTTAGCTTGCAGTCTGTCCTTGCAGTGCAATAGTAGGATATAGATGAATATGCCATCTCAGCAACACAAACAAATTAAATGATACAGGTTTAGTGATACCAAGTGCTAAGACTGAACCTTCATGCATTCTGTTGTGATTTTTGTCTCTGACTTAATGTGAGAGTGCCTGCATGGTCCACCCTTGAAAAACATCATGGATGACAACACCTGTTATGCTGTGGATATAAATAGTGTGTGCACATACAATATACTGTCTGGAGGGTGTTTGCCCAAAACCTATTGTCTTAGAGTGAAAAAAGCACCCTGATCACCTCAAATGATCATGTTTAACATGGAAGTGGCCACCAGCTTTTGTCTCTGCTGTCTGTGTTTTCTCAGTCCAAGCACTTACAGTGCTTAAGAAAGCACAGGAAATACAAGGGAGGAAAAGGGGGTGAGAAAAGACAACCAACCAACAACAACAACAACAACAAAACCAACTTAAAACAAACAAACAAAAAAACCAAAAAATCCAAACCAAACCAAAAAATTACAGAACACAGCTGTGAACACCAAGAGAAAGAAGAAGGGGAAAAGGTGCTCCAGGTACCTGAGCAGGTATCTACAACGTAGCACATTGAGGACCTGATGCCTGAGAAGGAAACTGAAGCCCATGAACAGCCCATGATTAAACAGGAAGAAAAAGAGAGGAGGAAGAGACAAATTTATGGGCTAACCATGACTCCCTCATTCCCCCATCCCCCTGCACTGCTTGGGAAGTGGGGAAGAATGAGGAGTCAGGAATGGAGGAGTAAATGTGAGCCTCAAGAAAGGGAGGATAGAAGATGATATTGTTTTAATTTTGTCTTTGCTTCTCAACATCCAACTCTATTTTATTTTTTTCCCAAACCGAGTCTGTTGTGTCCATGACTGTAACTTGGTAAATCCTCTCCTGTTTTATCTCAATCGGGGAACTTTTTCACCTTATTTTATCCCCTCATTCTGCTGATGAAGAAGAGAGAGAAAGGCTGACTGGAAACTTGGCAGACAGTCAAGGTCAAACCAGGAAGTTAAAGACACTAAAAATGAGTGAATCTAGAAGCAACCCTGAAACTTTTTAAAAGGTGGGAAAGAAGTGGGATCCTTTGAAGTGAGGTTAGGAGCAATGACCCTGACTGGACACTGCCAGGTGTCACCCTGTGGCACTTCAATTCCTGCCTGGGCCAGGCCCAGCACCTCCTGGCTGGACTCAGGAGCAGCCTTCACCCATCTAGTGACCAGAGTGCAGGAGCAGCACGCGTGCACAACTTCCCAGGACGCACGTTGTTCCTGCCCATGGCTTTTCCTTTAGCTGGGAATGGGCAGTGGCAAGCATACATGCTCAGCTGGAGCACCCACATCTCCATAGGAGAGTTTGCACTTGGGAAACCTGCACCCCCACTCTGGGATGGGGGCATGTGTAAGCCACACTGGTAGGGACTGCATACATATGCTCATGTGTGTGACTGTGATCTTCTGGGATTAGTTATATAAGGGTGTTTAGCAAAAAAATAGCTCTTTATTAGCATTTTGTAACTGAGTGAATTGCTGATTATCTGCTGTATTACTGATATGGATTCTTAATATATAGTTCATTGACTGCCAGTTAATTAAATGCCATTAATAAATGGATGAATCAATCCTGATTGGATTTAAACTCCATAAAGTGAGTTTAAATTGCACTGTTCAACAGTTTTTCCCAGCAACAACTTACTACTGGTCTTTTGGTAAAGCTAATGTTAGGATCTGTAAGGTATTATAGGTGCCAAACTATTCACAGAAATTACGTTCTTTTGTTAAGTACTTTTCCCCCAAAATTTCCTTCAACACCTACAGTTTTTTAGTGAATGTGTGCATTAGGAGGGATTTTTATTACCTAAAAATAAATATTTGCCTACAGATTTTGATGTCATTCTAGGTGACTAAGCTTCTGTTACAGACAGTAAAATCTAGATAACATAGTCAATAGCAACAAAATTTATAAAAAAAATAAAATTAAATCCGACTAACCACCAGATACTTGATTGTATGGGCATACTAATAATGTTTGAACTGACCTTTGGTCTCCCAGCTGTCTCACAGATGTCTTCTTGCTCTTCTATATTCTCACATAGGTTCTGTGTCATTCCTACTAGAACTGTACTAATGCCTTAATTGTCCTACTGAGTTCTGTTTGGGAATAGATGTCTTTCAGGAGCTGAGTGAAGCTATAGAGGTTGATTTTCGAGTGAGCTAATTTTCGGGGGGGTTTTTGTTAACTAAGCATCTATTATTCCTTAGACCTGGGTATTTAGCATATGTATAGGTATTTATATACAGACTTCTAAAATAAGTTATTTTTATTTGTAGCTAAATCTCACCCTTTGTGTCAGGTACTGAACAGCTATCTTAGCCAAAGGCAGTTTTGTAAGCTGAAAATTAGACATATATAAGTGAAATCTTTTTCTTCAGCCTACTTGTAAACATAAACTTTGTAATCGGAGATCTTTAGGTAGACCATTTCAAGTCCCACAATTTCAAATCTGTAGGAGCTATCTAAGCTAACCTGACATCCAAACAAAAAATTATCCTAATCGGAGGACTGTATTATCATAATGTCTATTATTATTCAGTTTCAACTCTATGAATTTGGCATTTCTGGTTACAGAGCGTTGAATATCAACTAAGACAAAGGAACTAAATTTTATTCTTGTTTAGGCCTACATTAGAGCACAGTGCTGGCCATCAGTCCAAATCTCTTCCAATTAAGATTTACTTATGTTTCCACTTCCTAGATACATTATGTAATCCAGAGCCTGTTCAGAAAAATGGGGCAGCTGCTCCCTGCAGGAATAGAGTTCAGGCAGTCAATGTTAGACATTCCCTTTTTCCTGTCTATTCGGTTCCTATTTGCAATTTGCATGTTCTCACTTTTCATTCTGTGTTTTGTGAATCTCATTCCAACTTTTCTCTACAGGTTTCTAATTCTGTATTTTGAAATGCCCTTTCAGAACTACATACTTATTTCTTACATACTGTAATCTTGTATGTCATAGCTTCTACAACCATTTGACAATCTGGCTCTTCATCTTTTCTGGCCAAATTCATCCTTGTGTAGGTTGCTGCAGTTTCAGCAAATTAAGCTACTTGACTCCAAGTCTTCTTTCTGTACGAGTGGAATGGAGAAATCAATTTCTAATTCCTAAGATTGCTTAGAAGATTAACTAGTTTTTGTTGTTGCAATCCTCTTAAGATTAAAATACTACGTGAAGGAAACTATTATCATGTAAACGTTCTTCCTGAAAACATAAGCTACAATTTGTTGGATGAATGTGGATGCTTTCTTTTTTTTTTTTTTTAACCTGCTTCAGTTTGTTCTTTGTGGGTTTTTTATACCTTTTTTTTTTTTTTTTTTTTTTACCCCCTTTAGTTTTTTTTTTTTGGGGTTTTTTTTCCTTTTTTTTTTTTTTTTTTGTGAGAGCAGAAAATGTTTCACAGCATAATTGAATTTCCATACTCTGGAACATACAGGCTTCTAGGTAAAGATAAAGAAACGTCCTTTTTTTTTTGCTTTCTTCTTTCTTTTTTTTTTTTTTTTTTTCTTAAGCCATATTGAATTCATCATTGGAATTTGCCTTGTTACAATAACTTTTATTTTAGGTAGAGGTAAAATGTTGTGTCTTATTCACTACAGGTAAAACTAGTTTGAGACACCTTTCCTGAGAGATTCATTTGCATGCGGAAGCTGTGTCCTTGTTGCTTTGTGAAATGAATTTTCAAATAAGCATGGTTCTCACTAGATAAATGACATTTTATGAAATCACAAAATGTGCCTAAAACAGCATAATGGCTTTAAAGCATTTTAATTAGCTTTTGGCAAATCAACAGATGCAGAGTATCAATAAGCATGCATAATTTATCTACTAACAGTAGTGTCTGTACTTTTTAGGAGGTTGTAACACTGCCTTTTATTTGCGCTTTAATACACCACTGATTGTAATCCTAACACAGTTTGCAAGAACTTTAATCACAAAATTCTCTAACAGTGAAATTCTAAATAAAATAATGCATCTAGATTTATACCAACCACATAATGTCTTTCATTATTACTAGTTACACTTAAGAAGCTTCAAAGGAACTATATTGTTAATATCACATTTGCTTATTCTGTAATGTTTAAAAATTATATAAACTATTTAAATATTATGATCGCAGATAAACATCTCCTTTTATCTGAGAGCAAGAAACACATCAGGAACTTTGCAAATCCTAGAGCACCCCTTGGAAGTACTAGGATGTCTAACATAGTGGTACTCAAACCATTATCATTTGACACCATTTTATATTTCTTATTTATATGTTTATTACCAGTGGTTGCTCTGGAGTAATCTATAACTACTTTCCTTGTATTTTCTTTTTCTTTTTTCTTCACATAAGAGGTTAAAGATATAGTGATATGCTGGCATCTGTTTCCTAAATATCTAGTATCCTTCAAAACACTGGGAGGTGTCTGAGTGCCATGAGACAATGCGAGATGTGACACAGATCCTATTCAGGCAAACTTCTCTCTGAAGTGGCAACGGGAAGCTAGATAGGATACTGAAATGGCACTGCAAGTTTGTTTTTAGGCAGGTGAATCACATCCAGTTTGGATTCAGTTCAAGAGTTAATTATCCACATTTATATTTCCAACTGTCTGAAACGTCTATGCGATGTATAAACCTCATTACAATCCTCGCATGTCTCAGTACAGTCCATGTAACTTGGGAAGCAATTTAGTTCATTCAAAAATACTCCTCTAAAGCCTGAATCACTCCTTGAGACTCTGGCATTTGAAGTTACTTGAAACATGCTAGGTGTCTTGATACATGGTCAGGTGTTCTACCTGACCATCAGCTGCCATTCCAGAAGACCTATGACCTATGTAGTGTCTCAGCTGGCACTTGGTCACTATATTTGGGCAACCAACCCCGATCTGGTGGCTGATTAGTGGAATATGCTGACTGTATTGGCTAGACTCCTTCGTTTACAAGTTGACGCACAATTTCAGAGACACCATATTATGTGTCCTAACCTGGAGGTGGAGTTGTCCTGTAAAAGGCTTTGATTGTGTTAAGACAGCCCTCTAGTTTGTAGCCTGTAACTCAAAAGTGTGTTATATCTACAGTGGAACAGCCATACAAGAAAAAAAATCAAATTCCTGTTTAGAAAGACCCATTTGTATCATTCTTCATTAAATGGTCATCCTATGCTGACATGAACCACTAATACTTTTGGGACTTAAGCTATTTCGATCTATTTAGACTTTAGTCACTCCGTAATATATGGAAACAGAGAATCACTGAGGTGCTTCTGTAACTTATTCTGTCAAGTAACTTCTGCCTTTTGAAATAGTTTTGAGATTTGAGTTGCTGTTACCACTGATTAATTCCTTCCTAGCATGACTCTGAAATTCAGTTTACAAATGACTTTTTTGCCGGTTTTTCAGTTTCTGATATGCAGTATTATACTCTCTGCAACCTCCATTTTGCCATAGATTAAGGATTCATGAAAGTTATCTGTCACATTCTGAGTTCTAGGAAGAACTCAGAATTTATTATGTCTGACAACATACAGGGAAATATTCTGTTGCATCTGCATTGGCTCTGCTCTGTTCCTCAGCTGGGAAGCTACTACTCATTTGGCAGAGTAAGCTGCTTCTTTTGAAGTCTGTAGTTTCTCTTGGTCAGTATTTGGTAGTTAAAATGAGGAGCTGGCCTCAGAGTTCAGTATTACAGTAAAGAACTCTGATTTCTTTCTTTTATCTTATTTTGAAAGCTTGAAATTGGTAGTAGCATTTCTCTTGCAGAAAGCCAGCAAGTTTAATAAAGCTGCTGCAGATGTGAGTTTTGTTAGTATACTTATTGAGTGGTTGACAGAACAATACAATGATGCAAAGGAAACACCAGAGGATATCAGTGGTAATAAAATGTTACAGGAAAATGTTTTGCGCTAAGAGTAAAGATTATAGTTTGAAAATAGTAGTATGTTCCCTTAATATATTTTCCCTACTCTCCCAGTTCTGGGGATTTACCAAGCAAAAGCTTCCAGGAGCAGTGTACCAAAAGAGGAAAACCACAGTAATTACTAAGAAATCCTCTTCATCAGAACATCTGGAACTGGAGGTTCCTAAATCTTCATTCATTCACATAGTTGACAAGGTGAGATGAAGGTCTAAGATATCCTGCTTTTCTCCTGGGATTGAAAAGAAAACCTCTTCATAAGGGAAGAAGATGAACATATATTATAAAAAAATACATATGTATGTATATTAGAGCTAAGAGGGAAGAAATGTGTTGAATTCAGTCACGAACACGTACAAAATAATCCTCAGATACTGTCCTCTGATATGTCATCAGGTTGCATCTGCTTGAAACAATTCTGAATCAGAAACAGAATTCTTTTTTTGACACAGTATAATACCAAAAATACTAGAAACAATAGGAAAAGGAATATGTTTAGATTACATGTTTGTCTGCATTTAATAACAAAATGGATTTCCAGCTATTCATTCAAAAGAAAACTCATACAAAGGGTGTGCATGCGAGTCCTCATGCAGGCATGCTATGGCAAATAAACTTACGTCTAATATGCATGTGTTTATATAGGTTATAGATAAGGCCTTTTACTTCAGCTCATTTAACATTATACTTGAGTTTTCACATGTACAAATTTGCGTGGGAGGTTGGGGAACTCAACATCAAATTTGTGTGGGAAATTGGGGAACTATACATGGTGATTAGATGACAGTGGCAAACATAAACTGCTGATGCGAATATTAATTACGTTATATTTAGGAAAAAATAATTTAATAACAACAACAATTTACTGAGTCAATTGCAGGTAAGTTTTTAATTTCCCAGGCTGCAGAAAATAAATGGTTCTGCTGTCAATCGTCATATATATAATAAACCAGTCTTATCTTCCTCTACAACTCTAATCCTGTGACACCAGAATGGTGGTTTCTCTGTGTAACTGAATCACATTGGGAATTCTCCCTTTTCTTGTTGTTTTCTTTATTCGTTTTCTTTTGATTTGTTTTTAACTTGTGGATATGGTTTTTTGTACATTATTGGGTTTGTGAAGATTTGTTTATCTCAAGCCTTGTATAGCTACTAAACTTACAGTTTATATCTTGGATTTTTTTTTCATTATTATTTTCATACAAAGAAGTATGATTAATTTGTGCTCTTTCATTAATATTGAAATTGATATGGAAATAACCCTCTATTCATTTGCACTTTAAAACAAAAAACACTAAATAATTTTTCAATTAAAAATTAATAGGAAAACAGAAAGGTTTTAATGATCCTAGTTATTGTGAATTCAATCTAGGCTATGATTCAAGAAAATCGTTTTAAATAGTACTAGTTCCATAAAGTAAAAGGTTTTCTTGAGGGTTTTGCAGCATCAAAGTAACAAAAATCAAAAATGCTTCTATAAAGGATATAGCAATTCATCTAATATCTTTAATAAAGTGGAAAATTTTCTGTCCTTGTAGATTTACATTTTTATGCAAATCCATTCATAAGCACATGTAACTATATTTAATCTCATTTATTTGCTATTAGGGATATTCCACATAAATGTATTCATAAAGGATCAAAACCCAGTGCCTTTTATTCAGGTGAACTCATTTTCTTTAGTCAAAGAATTTGAAAGTGTTGACAAAAATTAGTCTTTTATAAAAAAAGTGATACTATTTAGCAGTTTTTTTCATATTATGGCCTAATTCAGCTGTTGCTGGTATAAATAGAAATCCTTTCATTGAATCAGAATTGGCTGTAATATTCAGGAAACTAAGCCTTAGGCACAGTTTGTATTTATTTATTTATTGTTCTTCCAATGCTGCCTATATTCTAAAATGTTCTCAAATCTAAAACAATAGGGAAAGGATTGTATGTAGAAAAGGAGCATTATTAAGTAATACAAATTTCTTGTCTAAAGATGTTATAAATATGGTTTACACGGCCTTTAGAAAGGCATACCGCAGTGTAGAGGCATGTAGTTTAATAATTCTTGCCTTTTTAAAAAATAGAAAAAGAACTTTCAAAGATATTAATTTTGGACTCCTTCTGTACTTAGGCTTAGATTGATTTAGTATCTTTATTAAATGCACCATATTTAACATCTCATTAAAGCATCTGAACTAGGGGTATAGTGACTCTATGTTGTAAATATAACTGTTGTGATCTAACTCAAAGTTTTGTAGAGTGATCTATCTTTTTTAATTTTTATGCGTAGAATCAGGCCCATCTATACTTCTGTGTTAGGTTTGCATGGCCAAGCTTTCGTAGCGGGGTGGCTATAGGGATGGTTTCTGTGACAAGCTTCTAGAAGCCTCCTCCTTGTCCAGCAGAGCCAATCTCTGGTAGCACCAAAGATGGATGCACTGCTGATCAAGGCTGGGCCAATTGGAAATGGCGGTAACACCTCCACAGTAACTGTGTGATATTTAGGAAGAAAAAGGATAGTTCTTGTGCAGTTATAGTCGCAGCCAGAAACAAGCAGGGTGAGATCATGTGAGAGGAACAGCTCTACACAATCCAAGGTCAGTGGAAAAGGAAGGGCAGGAGGTGCTCCAGGCACCAGAACTGAAAGGCACCTCTCCTGCAAACCATGGTGAGGAAGTGTGCCCCTACAGCCCACGGAAATCCACAGAGATGCAGAGATGCACCTGCAGCCCAGGGAGGAGACCCATGCCAGAGCAGGTGGATGCCTGAGAGGAGGTTGTGACCCTGTGGGAGGCCTGTGGAGAGAGAAGCCCAAGATGGAGCAGCCTGTCCTTGAAGTACTGCGCGCAGTGGAAGTTACTCACGTTGCAGCAGTTTGGGAAGGCCTGCTGCCCACGGGATGAACTTACATTGCAGCAGTTCATGGAGAACTATCTCCTGTGGGAAGGACCCCACTGTGGAGCGGGGCAAGCTCCTCTCCTTGAGCAGTGGGACAAACAAAGGGTGATGAACTGACCATACCTCCCGTTCTCTGTCTCATTGGGCCACTGGGGGAGGAGGTAAAGCTGGGAAGGAGGGAGGGGTAGGGGGGAAGGTGTTCTGAAGGTTTTATTTTACCTCTCATTATCCTACTCTGATTTAGTTAGAAATAAATTCAATTAATATCTCTAATTTGAGTCTGTTTTGCTCATGACAGTATTTGGTGAGTGATGTTTCTATTCTTATTTCAACTCATGAACCCATTGTTATATACTTCTCCCCTGTCCAGCTGCAAAGGGGAGTGATAGGCTTTAGTGGGTGTCTGGCCTCCAGCCAGGGTCAACCCACAACAGATTCTAACTTGGATGTCTCAGAAACTTAGCAGGAATAAATATTTTTAAGTGTTTCCAGTCTCCTTCTTCCTGATGTGAATAATTGCAATTCTTCAAAATAATTTAATACAAAGGGTGCATAAGATAGGTCTTGTCTAAACCAACCTGAAAACCAAACAGTGTTTTCTGTTAAGTCAGAAAGAATATGTTTAAGATCTTGGCTTAAAAAATCATGCTATCCTATTACCTAGAAAAGACCTTTTGGGAGAATAATTCATCAGAGAACATCTGTAAGTGCTGAAAAAACCCATTTCTTGAAATGAAAGTGTTTCAACTGCAAAAACTTCTATTGCCATGCTATATTCAAATGGACAACTAGAGTGTGGAATGTGCTCATTAGAAACAGAGAACAATCTCTCATGTGATGAAAAGCCCTTTAAAGAATTTAGTTTATGAAAAGACAAGAAGTTTATGCTTTTAATGTAAAACATTGTGAGAATAAAATCCAAATATATTCATTGCTTTAAAATTAATTTCAAAGGTGGATCAAGTAGGCAGAATGTAAGTTTTACGCTGGACATGCCAGAAGTAACATACTTAACACAAGAGAGCCCATGCACACAAATTCTTTGGTGAAATATAGAGAATCTAACAGAATAGTACCTTCAGACTCTTCGTTGATGGTCATCAGCCTCCTCGTGGATGCTGAAATATTTTTTTAAGAGTTTCTTAAGGATACATCCATTAAACAAAATACTTTGGTATTGTCTTAAGCATGTTTTACCACTGAACTCAGACTAGAGAGTGGCTTGTATTAACGATACCTAGCTTTTGAAAAAGCAACAGCTTTTTTGAACGGTATGGATATACCCCTTTTCAAATGCTTGCATGGTATCTAATTGTTTGAATAATCAATGAGGAGAGAATGATAATTTTAAAGGATAACTCACCTGATCTATCATACTCATATATTTTAGAAGGAGGTTTAACATCCTATAAAAGTAGTTCTAGAAGTAGATATTTCTCTTGAGTGGTACTGAGAAAACCTGTGCTGAATGGCTTAGAATTAAATATCTGGTTTTTAGATGGCTCAATTAGGCATTTGGAATTATTCCATTATCCTTAATTTTGTTCACGCTGAAGTGCTACAGACAGTTATCCTGTGGCCTTGGATATTCCAGAAAAGTAAAACAGTTGTCCAATACAAGTAGGATAAATTCCTCAATGTTTTAAAGGTATCCATTTGCTGTAAATTTCAGTAGAGTTTATACAGTATTTCAGCATATATTTTGAGATTTCATTTCTCACCAAACACCCCAATTTGAAGCAGAAAATGCTCACCGACATTCTGAAAACTATACACATTAGCCTGGGAAGCATGTTAACAAGAATGAACACATCAACTATTATTTGTAATCTTTATATCTATTATCTCATATTTTATGTTAGAAGTGTTAGAATCATAGTTCTCCTCATAAACTTTGTTTCCTGAAAATGAAGGTATCTGTGATATATGCCAGAGACCTTTTCTAACTGGTGAAATACTAAGAACTGTGCAGTGTTTTAGCTGAGTTATGACAACCTATACCAGTTCTGAAGGCCAATTGTACAGTTCGTGGTGTCTAAATTTCTGACAAAAGAGGCAACACATCTGTGCTGGCTTACAAAACTACTGGTTTGCTCAAGGATAGGAAGCACAGAAAATTATGAAAAAACGGCAATCTTTCAAGACAAGTTATAGAAAATTTTCTCCACACTAAAAAACTATAAGAAGATCCATTTCCTTGACAAGAATACTAAAATAGTTCTAAGAGTATTCCTGAAGACAGCAGGAGTATGTCTATTTGTTAAAGAGATGTAAATTGGCACGTATAATTTTTCCGATGCTGTTGACACACAAATGAAGAGATGTTTCAAGCCTAAACTTCAAGCTGTGAAACAAGTACTCTGTAACTGCAGGCAGATGTTTTGGTTTACTGACTACTTTCTGAGTGTTGCTTCCAAAATCATAGCAGAAAAAAAGAAAAAAGAGGAAATGAAAGTATTCTGAAGAAGGATGTCAGTGCCTTGGACAAAGTTGTTGAAAATGAGTTCCTCACAGATTCAATGCATTCTCACCTTTAATAAACAGCTCATAGACTCTTTTATTTTTCTTTGGACAAGAACAACTTAATTGTGGCCATTCCTATATACATTACTTGCCAATTTGTGAAAACACAAATGCTAATATGCCACTAACTGGTTTCCTTCTGGCTTTTTTTTCTGTCTTAGCTCACTCTCGCACTCTAAACTCTGTAGTACTAGTTCAGGTGCACTAAAAGGCTTTTCAAACTAGTGGTCAAAGACTCTTACCTACATATGCTGTCCATGTCTGCATGTTTCTGTGAGTGAAAGAGTGTTATTAATGTGGTATAAGCATTTGGAACAACTGGAGTGCATTGAAACAGATGCTGGTTAGATTAAACTAGATTTAATATGGTCCTTGAACATTTTGCTTACATCTGATACAGTACTCCTAAAGGTACCAAGTTTGCCTGCACAAAACTACAGACTGAGCAAATGTACTCTAAGTAAGAACTATTGGAGGAATCACTAACAAACCACACAATTCTGGATAAAATACTCATGTAGATAAAATCTGTATATATTATTTATTTTGTCTCACTGAAAATCTGTTTTTATATAGCTGAAAAATGCTTATGAATTGAAACAGGGAGAGATAAGAACTTTCCTTTAAGGGAAGTCTCACTGATTGCATCCACCAGAGATATTGCATAAAGGTGAATTCACAAATATTAGCAGAAAAGTACCTTCTTTAGAATAATGAGAAAATACAGATATAATTTTGCTTGGGAAGGGTGTCTGAGAGGGAAGTTTCACGATTCTAGTTTTGAATTTCAGTTGTCCATACACACTTTGGGCAGTTTTAAACACATTTAGCAAAGGTTTACCATTCTTCCGTAGAATTTAACATTCTCCCATAGAATTGCAGCTATTAGCAATTAGAGCATGAGTGCTAATATTCATAAGTTTAGAGTGTCAGACAATTTGTTTTTTGAATGTTGAAATCAATATAAAATCACAAAGATTTTCACTATTTCACTACTTAGATACTTGATTGAATTGTTGTTCTTATTTGTTTAGGAACTTTACAAGTAAATCTAAATGAAAATATAGTTCCTTCAAATGTGTTTTTAAAAAGGTTTTAGGATCTTTTTGAAAGCAGAAACTGCATTATTCTCTTTTTTCAACCAAAAGAATAATTTCTTATGGCAGAAAGTACTTCTATCCTCAGACCGCAAAGTTGGAAGCTTCTTAGTTGAATGTTAATTCATCTTTTTATCAATTTTAGACTACATTTACCAGTTTATGGCTCTTCAAAATCAAATGTAGAGATAAGAATAGGTTTTGCATCACACTGTTGAATTGTTCCAGTATTCAGAAATTAGAAGTTAATGAAAAAGCAAAAGGAAGACTGGACTCAATTTTTCCATGACATTCTGAAACTTCACCTTAATTGAAACTAGAACTTTTATTTCACTTCATTTGGGTCTGATGCTTTAAATTAGTCCCTAGAAATAAAGCCCTTAAAGAAAGAGAGTGTGATAAAAAATGTGATTTAAGAAAAACCCTTAATGTTGACATAATTGACATAATTTTTGTTCGTGTTTTTTGATATCTGATAGTTTTGAGGGCTTTGTTTCTTTTGGGAAACTCCTAGATCCACTTTGTCTTCTGCAGCTTCAGCTTTCTGCAGACAGTTAAGCTATGATTTCCACAATATTACTGTAATATTTTGCTCTCTTAAATACGCTTCTAAAGTAACACAGAAACTTTGTTCTACTTTAAGTCATTTAAGTAATAGTTTTAATCTTCTTGAAATGCAAATGGAGTCTCTCAGACACCACCTGAGCGTATTAACAGATCTTTCATTGACTTTAACACAGGTATGACTACAATGTGTATACACAAAAATGTATACACAGCTAAGAGGCTTGCTAGATTTAGGCCATTGATTATAGTATAACAGAAAGTGAGAACTTTACTGATATTTTTAATAATTTTGCATCACTGGGGATAGTGTTAATGTCAACATCTTGTCAATACTGTAGATACATTTTCACAAAGTGATCATACATACATGTTGGATTTTCATTAAGAAAATCACTAAATTCTAAATTGAAACATGGATATTTTTAAGTCTAAGTATGACATGTACGGCATGTTTATACAGGAAATATTTGAACTAGGACATAACTTAATATACCTCTTCAATATCTCTATGTTACATGTGTCACTGATCTGTCTCAGGTTAGTCCAATGACCAATGTCAATTAAATAAAAAGCATATATGAAACTTCATCTACTTTTTTTTCTTTTTCTTCATCACTGCTGTTTCAGTGTAAAATTTCACAGAAATTAGGAACAAAAACCTGTGATGGTGAATATGATAATTTTAGGGGTAAAAAAATCTCGTAGGCCATGAAAGTAAAAATAAAAGAAATTTCCTTTAAAAATGAGATTGTGATTGAATATTTCTTCCTATATATATATAACAGCAGCCAGGCAACCAAGCCCCTACTTATAGTCCCAAAACTTCCTTTGATGCCTTCCCCAATGTCCTGGGGTGACTTTATGATGCTGTATTCCCTATTGTCTGCCCTGTGACAGACATGAGTTCTGTCCTTTAAAGCTAGCTTCGGGAGAGGTGGGGAGCCGCTGGAATTCTTTCGGAGGTTTGTGTTCAAAACAGAGTTAGCTCGCTGGCTTCTTCTGCCCAGCTGCTCTGCTTCCGCAGCAGGGAACAGAGTTATACTCCTTTTGCTTTTTAGCTAGCTTCTTGTTCGTTAGCTAAAGTATGGAGCCCTGGCAATTTGGCTTTTTCTTCTTCTCTTCTGGACTGTTCAGCAACACCAGAACATCACCGGGAGGCCCCATGCCACGGCCAGGAGGGGCCCATGTGGAACTCCAGCTCCAGAGAGGGCAGAGCCACACCCACAAAGGACTCTGAAATCTAACCAGGTTCTCTCCACAGTGAGAGGTTTTATAAAATAAAATATTAGTTAGCATTATTCTTTTTTCCGTGCCTGCGTGCACTCTACTTGTTAAATAAATATTTTTTTCACTTTCTTCTGAGGAATTTCTTCTCGAATCTTTGGGGGAGAGGAGGCTGAAACCTGCCTTCTCTGGAGGAGATGTTCTTTTCAGAGTGTTTCCCTTAATTTGTCTCAAACCAGAACACCCCAATAGAAAATTGCATTTGCTACTTAAATAGAGTTGTACTAAGCAGATAATAAAAAGTTCAAGGATTTAAACTGTTCATGAGTAATTCACAAGATTCACTTCCACCACCAAATATTTGGATCATATGTTATCGATGTACAGTCACAAAATGTACCCAGAATGAATTCTGTTGCATAACACCTAATGCCTGACATTACATTATTGTAACAATATATACTGAATTAGTCTGAAAGGAATATATTGATGTGTTAGGATAATGGTTTTCAGATCAGACACCATTTATCAACTACTTAGCTAATATCCACTCTTAAATTCAAAGAGTGGATGGAAGTGAATGGTAAACACCAAAGTCTGCCATGCTTATCACTTTTAATTGTATGGTTGGCCAGCCATCTGTATTTGATTTGGCTAGTTCAGTATGTCTTTTTTTTTCCTCTGCTAATGAATACAAATTCACTGTGCAATTCTGGATGCAGTAAATTACACTATGATGGCTGATGCTGTCAGTGAAATGCTAGGCATTGAGTCTGATAATTAAAGAATGACATTTAACAAAATAGCATATCTGGAACTGAATGTGTTTTGCTGAAAAATGAACATGAAGGCCAAACAGAGATTCTTGTTATCTTTAGAAAGAATGTTGGCAGAAAGAATGGTCGGAGGAGATATGCTGATATCTCTGCATTAGTTGATGAGATAGTATTGCATGGCAGGTTTAATAAATAATAATAATTTGTTACAGAAAATTCACAGTTACCTTGAATATAGGTTCACTTTTGGCACTATAGCTTCAGGAAATGCAAACATCATTATATTTCCTTTGCATGTTTTACCATACAGTACATAACTTAGGATCTCAAACTATGTCATAATTTTTACTGACACTGTGATTATTAGAAGAAGCAACATGCTTGAGGAATGCATAAGGGTCTATTGATAGAAGCACAAAAGCAAATCTTCAATTCCAGACTTACCACAGTGTCTGATTTTCCTGCTGCTCCCGATTGGCACGTACAAGATTCTATTTATAGCTGTGGTCAAAACTTTAAGCTACAAGCTGTTTAGAGCACTAAAAAGCTATCATTGACTAATGTCATTTGAGTTTTTAAATATAGAGCAAAATAACTACTACTTTTATCGTTTTTTGTTTACTTTGTGTTTTATTTCAACTACTTGATGGAGAAAGACAATTCACTGAATGCAAAAATAAAATATAATTTTGCTCAAAATATTTAACTTTTTCATATATAACATCTAATTTCCATGTTATGAAGTATTAAAGGCTTTTAAACTTGCTCAGAATATATACTAGCCAAAATCACTGAAATGACTGTGAAAAGAAGCAGTTCTGTCAAAGGTTTTCTGTTTTCTTGTATTAGAAAGTTCCATTAGTTTGCATTTTCAGAAAAATACATGACTGCTTAATGGAACATTAATTCAATTCCATGCTTAAAAGAAGCAGAGGTTAAAAACCTGGTGTTATTATACTACACCCGCATCAGTTTATCAAGAATCATATTTCCCCAGTTATATTGAATCTGTCTTCATGGACTATGGAGTCCAGTTCCAAAGATATTTAGCCTCTGGTTAAAACAATATAGATGTCAAAATCTATTAAAAAGTATATTAAAAACTTAAAATTTGCTTATATCTATATATAAATAAATCTCAAAAGAGAAGAAACATTTTATAAGCATAATCCTGTGCTGCCTGCAAGTTTCTGATAGTTATTTCTTGGGAAATTAATCTTTACATTTTGCAGTATTATATTTAAATATAACATTGATTCAATTTAATAATTTATTGAAATACAATGATATAATTATTTATTTATTTTTTAGGCATTCACAGGGCAAAACCTAACAGACAGCTTGGACTTTTTCACAGGTGAAACACAATACAAATAACCTTTAATACAGCGTATTGCAAAAGCAGAGCATCACTCATATCTTTGGAAAATTAAACTCTTATGCATGATTGTACACAAAGGTCAGTTTGCAAAATTTACTCTTTGCATTCAAATTTATTTATTTTTTTAATCATAGAATCATTAAGGTTGAAAAAAACCTGTAAGATCAAGACCAACCATTAACCTAACACTGACTGGCCCACTAAACTAACTATGTGACCCTATGTCAAGGTCTTTTTTATCACACTAAATGACAGAACTTCTTTGGCTAGAGGGTTTACTTCTAGGGACTGTTTTAAAGCAACAGACTCGGATTAATCCTACATGTGCAATACTTACATAGAACTTAAATCTCTTAGGTTAAACGGTATCATGGTAGTAAAATATTCCATTAGGGATTGATGATTTCCATTTACTTGTCATAAAAAATAAGATATCAGAATGAAACTGATGGGAAATAGTCCTCATTTATGTTCTGATTCTATTGAAGTTTGCTGTAAATGAGAGAAAATCTTTCATTATCAGTTACAGAACCGTAGAATCACCAGGTTGGAAGAGACCTTCAAGATCACCGAGTCCAACCCATGCCCTAACACCACCTCAACTAAACCATGGCACTGAGTGCCACATCCAGTATTTTTTTAAACACATCCAGGGATGGTGACTCCACCACCTCCCTGGGCAGATGATTCCAGAACTTTATCACTCTTCCAGTAAAAAACTTTTTTGTAAATCCAATCTAAATTTCCCTTGGTGCAGCTTAAGACTGTGTCCTCTTATTCTGTCAGTTGTTGCCTGGCAAAAGAGACCAACCCCCACCTGACTACGACCACCTTCCAGGTAGTTGTAGAGAGTGATAAGGTCACCTCTGAGTGCTCTTTTCTCCACAATAAACAACCCCAGCTCCCTCAGTCGTTCCTCACAGGGCTTGTGTTCCAAGCCCTTCACCAGCCTTGTTGCCCTCCTTTGGATGCGTTCAAGCATCTCAACATCCTTCCTGAACTGAGGGGCCCAGAACTGGACACAGCACTCGAGGTGTGGCCTCACCAGTGCCACGTACAGGGGAAGAATGACTTCCTTGGTCCTGCTGGGCACACTGTTCCTAGTACAGGCCAGGATGCTGTTGGCCTTCTTGGCCACAAGGGCACACACTGGATCATGTTCAGTTGGCTGTTGACCAGTTACCTCCAGGTCCCTTTCTGCCTGGGCACTGTCCAGCCACACTGTCCCCAGCCTACAGCTTTGCAGGAGGTTATTGTGGCCAAAATGCAGGACTCGGCACTTGGACTTGTTAAACTTCATCTTATTGGACTCTGTCCATCTATCCAACCGTTCCAGGTCTCTTTGCAGAGCCCTCCCACCTTCAAACAGATCCACACACGCTCCCAGCTTAGTGTCATCTGCAAATTTACTAATATTAGACTCAATACCCTCATCCATGTCATCAATAAAAATATTAAACAAAACTGGCCCCAGCACAGATCCCTGAAGGATACCACTAGTGACTGTCTGCCAACTGGATGCAGCACTGATCACCACCACTCTCTGTGCCCGGTCATCCAGCCAGTTCCTGACCCAGCAAAGAGTGCTCCTGTCCAAGCCGTGGGCTGCCAGCTCTTCCAGGAGTTTACTGTGAGAGACAGTGTCAAAGGCCTTGCCGAAGTCCAAGTAGACAACATCCACAGCCTTTCCCATATCCACCAGGCAGGTCACCTGGTCATAAAAGGAGATCAGGTTGGTCAAACATGCTCCTGAACCCATTCTGTCTCGATCTGATCCCCTGGCCATCCTGTAGGTGCTGTGTGATGGCACTCAAACTGTTCCATTCATTACCTTACTAGGTACCAAAGTCACACTGACTGGCCTTTAATTTCCAGGATCCTCCTTGCTACCCTACTTGTGAATGGACATCACATTGGCTAGGTCATCTGGAACCTCACCAGTGAGCCAGGACTCTTGGTAAACAATGGAGAGCGGCTTCCCAAGCTGATCTGCCAGCTCTCTCATCACCCTGGGATGGATCCCATCTGATGCCATAGATTTATGAACATCCAAGCACCTCAGCAGTTCTCTGACTGCTTCCTCCTGGATAACAGGGGGATCAGTCTACTTCCTGACACCATCTACCAGTCCAGGAGGACAGCTGTCCTGAGGACAAACCGTTTCTGATAAAGACCGAGGCAAAAAAGGCATTAAACACCTCCGCCTTCTCCCCATCTGCAGTCACTAAATTCTCTCCTGCATCCAGTAGAGAACTGAGGTTGTTCTTACCCCTCCTTTTGCCATTAATATATTTGTAAAAACATTTTGTATTATCCTTCACAAAAATTGCCAAATTAAGTTCTAACTGAGCTTTGGCCTCTCTAATTTTTTTTCTACATGCCCTAAAACCCCCCTTAAATATTTCCTGAGATACCGGACCCTCCTTCCAAAGATGCTACGTCCTCTTTCTATTCCTTAGTTCCTTCAAAAGCTCCTTGCCCATCCAGGTGGGACATATGCCTTGTTGACTCATCTTTCAGCACACAGGGACAGTCTCTAAGGCCAGTATAAGAGTGTCTTGAAAGCCTCTTCAGAAAAATATTATACGAAATTCACTGTGGTTATATGTTCACCCTGTGAATGAGATATCTTCTGGAGTGATAGAGACCTGAATCTTTGGGTAAGACTTGTATCATGCCCCTCATCTGGGACAACCATGCAGACCGGATGCGCAGGATCACAGAATCACAGAAACATAGAAACATAGAATCATAGACTCATAGAATGGCTTGGGTTGGATGGGACCTTAAAGTTCACCTAGGTCCAACCCTCCTGCCACAGGCAGGGAGATCTCTATATGCAACTCTTTCCCGATGTTTTCTTAATATCTGTACCTTTTTCTTCCTAATTCTATAAGCAGGATTTCTTAGAATATAAGTATCAAAAAACAAAAAAAGAAAAAAAACACCCCAGGATTAATAGTTTCACAACATGTTATAAAAAGTTTCATTTATTTTAGAACACAGGTAAATAAAGAGATTATGTCATAACCATGCAATGCTTTCACATATGGGAAATGAAAATATAGTGCCTTTCTGTGCCTTAGGAGTTTCAAACAGACTAGCAGACAAGAGACTGTCTGAATAGGAAAGTAGTGAAGAGTATACCACATTTCCCCAGATAGATAAAGTGATAGCATTTTCTGTAGGAAAAAATTTGTGATGGACAGAAAAAGAAAAGGAAGAATCTGTCTCTCACAGTAATTGTATAGAGTGCTCATCTGGGAAACAGGCTAATCATCTGTATTTCAAATTGTTCTAGGAACAGTACACATTATTAAATATTTTTTCTAAGCAAATCTATTTCAAGTTGGACACAATGCCTATGATTACTTTTGAGTGTTGGGGGCTGTTTTTAAATGTATTATAAATAATAGAGGGTTCCTTTTCTGATGGAAATTAGCACTCTTCATTCCTCCTAGGTATTATTTCCCCTTTGATATGAAAATTTATAAAACATAGGAATCAGTAAAAAGAAGGGCTCAAGAAGACCTCTTGTGTTATTTTAGTTTAACACATAAACAGTAAGGTTGGTTGGTTGGACCTAGATAAAAATCTCAATAACTTTTTGAATTGACATTTAGACACCTTGGTACGTGTCCCTCTGACTGAAGTGTTCTGACAATGTAGCTTTTTCGTCTACCACATGGTAATCAAATAATTTATTATTTTGCTTCCTTCTGCGCTTGTGGTCAGCAGCAATGTTTTTATGCTCAAAAGTCTATCAATTTTTTCACAGCAATATGATTATCCTATTGTTTTTAGATGTTTACTAACCCATTCCGGTAAATGATAAATTAAATTTGCTTGTAAATTAAAGACATTATCAAGGCCTTATTTTTATTCCATTTTTCAGACTTTATTTTTGTCTGAGACTTTGGTTTAGAGAAGTGCAACACAGATGTTTGTCTACTGAACAGAAAAGTAGGAGATTAAAATACATATAGGTAGAGAAAAGGATATTAAATCATTATGATAATGATATAATGAAAAAAACATTTCTCTCCTCCATCAATGCATAAATGCATTTCAAATATAAATGCATTGCAAATATTCAGAGAATTTAAAGGCAATAATCCTGTATCATGTAGGTTCTACGTGTTTCATATTTTGAAGACAGGTAGCATTTCCTGCTTATAAATAACTTTTTAGCAAAAAAAAATTTTGAATGTGAGCTGGGTGTCGTCTTATCTGGAATCATCATTAATAAGAGAACAGCTGAGTTCTGTATAAGAACCAGAGATGCTTTGACAGAGTCAGACCCTATGAAAAGAACTACCAATTGCTTCTGGTTGGTTTGTGAACTGAGGAAGACCCTGCTGAGACTGAATTGCTGAGTTTGAGGCCTATAAGAAAACTGTTACTGCATGATGGTTATCTAGCCTGTGTAAATGGAAGTACAGGATTTCAGTTCAGATAGACATGCCTCCTTTCTGATAAGGAACAATGCTTAAAGAAGAAAAAGTGTTACTAGAGGATGCATCTTGTGAGTAATTGCAACCAATAAAAACCTGATCCCTCAAGTACCTCTATATCACAATAAAGATGAGTTCAGTGTGCGCCTCTTTTTTGCAATCCTGTTGCATTTTTAAAAAATCAGTTTGCTCCTTAAGTTGAATTTAAGATCTTTATGGAATGAAAAGGAAAAAAAAAAGAGGAGAAAATGCATACTCATTTACTTGTGACATGGAAAAGAAAAGAATGCTTTTTTGTTATTCTACTTTAAGATTCAAGAGAGTCTATTCTGAGATTTAGGTTGAAAGAATCATGCTGCGGTGGAAGAGTATAGGATCCAATCAAAAGAAGATCAGGAGGAAATTGAAGTATCATGGGAACATGAGTGAACACGAATTCAGAAAAGAAATATTTTCATGTTGAAATGGAGTAACAGTTTAAAAAATTCCATTAATAACTCCAAAGTTAAAACTAGTTGGCAAATATTTTGGAACAGCAGATGGGCATCAAAAGAAATTTGTTAAAATATCTTTTCAGTTATACCAAGACAAAGCGTTAGACATTCTTTGACATTAAGTTTCCATTGTGTTCTACTTTTGAGCAGCAAACCAAATTTTGAGGAAAACAAGAGTTTCAGGATCTGGTGAACTTTAATTCAGATTTTTAAACAAAAAGTACATTTAGTGAAATTTATTTACTATTCGATGTTGATTTTTAAATATTGACCAGTCTATTTGGTATGACAGCTGTACGTTAATGTACATGGACATTTTAATCCAACATATCTATTTGTCTGTCCATCCGTCTCTCTCTCCCTCTCCATCCACACCCTCATTACTAAGTCCATCCTACTCAAGTATTTCACTGGACTAATATTTTGTACTTTAAACTTCTAGTTCCACTGAAACTCTGAGTGAGATGTAATAATTAGTTTAGTGCGCACTTTACGATCCTCTCTCTCCATTCATATGTCATTCAGTTGCACCTATTACATTTAGCAGAATGTTAGAAGAAATAGTATTACTACAAAAAATAATTACCCTTTGGGCTCAAATTGTGCAGGCATGCTTCAGAAGCCCTACAGAGACAATTGTTTTTTTATTTTTTTAGATTTAGGTTTTTCTGCAAGTTAAATGCACATATATTATCAAAAGAAATATGGAGATGAGAAAAAAAAATTGGGTTACACTGTACAAAATACATGTAACTTCAAACATTCCTAATCCTTGATATAACAGCTATATTTTCTAGATAATAAATGCATTTGGTTTTCTTATATATGTGTAAATTTGCACTTCAGTGTAGCTAGGTCCATCCAGGGAAAGCTCCCATTTCATGGTTTGACACTGGCCCAATGCCAGGCACCCATGAGAGTCTCTCGCTCACCCTCCCCTGCCACAGCTGGGAAGAGGAGAGAAGGAAAAAAAATTAACGAACATTTCATGAGTTGAGATAAGGACTGGGACAAAACAATTCAAGGGCAAAACAGGCTTAACTTAAAGTTACAAAGTGAATTTATTACTAACAGAATCAGAGGAGGATAATGAGAAGTAAAATAAGCCCTTAAAAACACCTTTTGCCCCCGGCCCCTCCCTCCTTCCCACCGACAACACAGGGAGACAGGGTGTGGGGATTTTGGCCAGTTCATTACCGAGATTCTCTTCCACTGCTCAGGGAGAGGAGTCTTTCTCCTGTGAGGCCGTGGGGTCCCTCCCACGGGAGACAGTTCTCTGTGAACTTCCCTGGCGTGGGTCCAGTCTCACGAGCAGCAGCCAAACCGCACCTGCTGCAGCGTGAGCCCCTCCCACGGGCACACAGTCCTCCCAAAACTGCTGTGCCATGGATCGCTCTTTCCATGGGGTGCAGTCCTCCAAGGACAGGCTGCTCCAGCCTGGAAGCGAGGGCCCTCTCTCTCCACCGGGTCTTCCACTGGATCATAACCTCCTCCAGGCATCCACCCACTCCAGCACGGGCACCTCCCCCATGGGCTCCAGGTGGATCTCTGCATTCCCCGTGGATCCCCACAGGCTGCAGGGGCACAGCTGCTTCACCATGGTCTTCACCATGGCCTGCAGGGAAATCTCAGCTCCAGCGCCTGCAGCACCTCCTCCCCCTCCTTCTTCACTGACCTTGGTGTCGCCATGTTGTTTTCCCTCACATGTTCTCACCTCCTCCTCTTCTCTGACTGGAAGCAAAAAACCCCCATGACTTTGTTTTGATTTTATTCTTAGATATGGTATCACAGAGGCGTTACCATCATCTCTCATTGGCCCAGTTTTGGCCAGCAATACGTCCATCTTTCGCACCCATCAGAGACTGGTTCTGCTCGACATGGTTGAAACTTCCAGGAGCTCCTCACAGGAGACACCTCTATGGCCCCCATGCTACCAAAAACCAGGCCAAGCAAAACCAATACAGCCACCGATACTTCAAGAATCATGCACTGGTACTAAAAGAGTCACATACTGAATATATATGCTTACAAAGAAGTCTTACCCACAGGTTCAATCCTTCACTGAAAAGTTTCCGAATGATATCTACAAAATATTTCACAATGCTATGAGGATTGTAATGAAGTATGAAGGTGTTTAACTTATCATGAATCATAGTTCAGTTCTGTCATATAACTTTCCCTAAAGCTCTGAATGCAGTATTGCATGTACTATGAACAGATTAAACTAGCATTATCTTCCTATGGGCAAAATTAAAGCAGCTCTTCTAATTTGTGGCATACAAATCCATTCAGTATTTCTGACAGTTGTAAGAGAAATAAAGGTCAATTCGTACCCTGTGGTACCTGTATTCATTCAATTTTGCCACTTGAAAAGTACATTTAATCAAACTTTTCAAAGTTATGGCTTTATAAATGGCTGTTTATTTCTGGCCTTTGATTTGCAATTTGCATTACTTTTTTTACCCACTTCATCATGTGCATAATTATCTATCCAACTCAAAAATTATGAACAGTTTTTGAAGAAGTTCTGGTGTAAAATAGAGTTGAGATCTTGTTGGTTTTTCTTCTCTGCTCTTTCCAATACTTCAGTAAAACATCAAGGTTAATCTCCACTTTTCCTTGATATTCTTCCTGGAGAATTACTTACCATGCAACAAACACATGCACACAAAAAAACCCCCTCAATATTGTCTTTTGACCTCAGAGCGCTTAGCTATCTGAGAAAAAACATGCATGGGTAGTGAATTTAAAGCTGACCTTTGAACACTGAAGCCGCTTTTAGGTTGAGATTTTTATCTGCTAATTATAGTTTATACACCTCAGTAAAACACAGATGGTAGACAGAGGAATATAGCAATGAACAGAAGCAAGGAGAGTTTACTTGAAATATAATAACTGTTAAGAACGATTAATGAGGGGTGCTGCTCACAGACTCAATTAGAGTGCAGAATATTATTTAGAAAGGAAAAAACTTATAAAAATATGTAGGAAATACAAGCTAAAAGTTAGATAAATCCTCATAGCAAACTGATCTTATCTTAAGGCTAAACTATCAAACACTTCCAGAATGATTTATAAAGTTCTGAAGTTTGATAAAATAGAATAAAAATAACTATTGTTTTTAAAAAAATTAGAGTAAAAGATATTATCAAATTGGGACTTTTTTTGGTTTTCATAAAAAAAATTAATAATTATTTGGATGGAGGAAAAAACATCCATGTGGGGTTAATAAATAAAACAGGATGTGGGAATCATAGACCACACATTGTAGACTACATGTGAATCTTGAAGTCAGAATGAGAATCTTGGAGCTGTTTAGCTCTTTCCCAGTTAGATAAAAAATAATGAAATATTCTGGCCCTCTGCAGAATATGCTTTGTAAATCTTTACCTTTATCTATGTTATTATGCTTGGGATACATAATAACATCTCTCTTATTTATGATGCATCCAGATTATGTTCCATGTAACTATATCCTCTTCTGGTATACTTTGTTAGCGATATTTCATACATTTTTTAGGGATATTTTTAAGCTTTAACTGATGTCAAGATGACCATCCTGAGATAATTTCTGTTCATCCAAGAAACAAGAAATCAAATACCCTAATAACTGAAGAAAAACCTGTGCCTTCAAAGCTGTAGACTTGGGACCTCCATGTGGATGAGAACTAGGATACTCTTGGACAAGCTTTTGTTGAGACTTTAGCCTTCTGATAGTGAGGATGAGTAAACCAACTTAGCACACATAACCCCAGGTAAGGAACTATTCAAGTCCTACTGGTAAAGTTTGTCAAAATTTCTGAATCTGCCAGTATCTTGGAGGGCCAATGCTTCTGACTGCAGGTCATTGGTGTGGAGATATGATGTTGGTTCCAGCAACATGAAAAAGCAACTGTAGCTACTGCTGTAACAAGCCTGTACTTCATCACATTCAGCAGAACAAAAAAACATTGAGTGGAGAACACCATCCTAGCAGTATAACAAGACAGCATAAAGTCAGTACAGTTACCCAGATCAGCGTCAAATGAACCACAACCCTGCTGACACTACCTGGACAGCCATGCCTGCTTGTCAGGATAAACAAAAAAAGCTGTCATGAAGCAATCTCATCAGTACCCCAAAAACTAGAAGAGTAAGTACAAGAGGTCTAGACAATGATGCAGTGGGTAGAATGGCGGCACGAGAATCAGTCTTGCTGCACTTAGAAATGATAGACCCTTCAGACTGTATTTTGAAGCTCTTGCTAACAGCAAAGAGCACAGAAACTTCATCAGGAGAGACACTACTATCAGGAGAGATACTGCTATCTTTTGTTATATTGCCAGGATGAAGAAAATGTTAAAGGAAGATGAGAAAATAGCCGTGAGGTACTGTGTGTATGGCTGCAAGGATCATGATTTGTTTGCTTTTTATTGTTTAGCTTTAGTACATATTCAAGGTTGTATTTGTCATTGAAAACAGTTTGAAAGCAGTACTTGCAATTGGAAGAGTTTCCTTCAGCAATAATTTTCTAGGTAGTCCTCTGAATCCTTATTTATATATACAAGGTGAGGTCTTTGCTGTTTAGAAAGTGGGTGTGCTAATAACAAGAAAAAAAATCCTTTTTTATAATAACTGTAGGGTTCAAACCTTGCTGTGCTTGAATATTATGACTGCTTTCTGCCTATATCTATGTATGTACCTGTGGTGATGGAATATAATTTTAAGTTATGGAATTCAGTCTCCTCTTACGTTCAGATGAGATCACTGCAGGGTACTCTCTTTCATCTCCAGAAATCTGCTCTATTTGCACCTTCTTTCCAAGCATGAAGAAAGACTTGATAAAGAACTGAGAGTTCTAATTTTATTAATAATAATTTTATTAACTAATCCTCTAATCTTATTTTTAATGTTTATTGATTTGCTGTGATTGTAGCAAAATATAGTTGGGTCTTTGTGTGCATATAGTGTCATGTCCTGTATCCCCTGCTGCTGCCTTCTCCATCATTACATTCCCCCTGTTGTCATCACCCCCATCCCATCCCCTTGCCTGCCCTTCCACTGTCTCTGATCAGGGCTTTGAAGAGGTTTGTACTGTATTCCATAGATAGTACCACCTACTGTCACAAAATGCATGGATGTGACCTTTCACATCCTGAGAAAGGGACAATTTCTTCCTATTGCTGCACCTCATCAGCACTAATTTTAGACCAGGTTACTCATGCTTTGTCCACCCAACTCTCAGAAGCCTTTAATGACAGAGTTTACACAAATGCCTTGCTAACTTGTTCAAATGCTTTCTGATTTTCATAGTGAATTTTTACCCCTGTGCTTAGTCTGAACTTCCCCTGTCACCCTGTTAGGGTTTTGGACACTAATCCACCCATCACGTATGTGGGAAAATGGCCTGGCTCTAACATCTCGAGGATCTCTCTGTAGGTATCGGAAGGTTGCAATTAGGTCCTGACCACCTCAGGTGGCTGAATTCCAGTTTATGAATATTTTTCTTTTATTTGGGTTGCAAAACTGGACGTAGCATTCCAGACAGAGTCAAACACGGTCAAGCATGATTTATCTCAATGAATTTATGCTGGCTATTTCCAATCACCTTTCATCTGTCAGTAAAAAAGTGAAGGGGAGAAAGACGAGATAGGCACAAAACTACCTTTTTTAAAATAGAAAGAAGCATAAAAAGAACCATTTTCAAACTCAGTTTCCATATGCAGTGGAAATAGGACCAGTTTTAAGAAATCAGGCTTGACAATTTCTCTTTACCTAAAGAATAAAAGAAACTTCAGGAGGGAGATACTGAGAAGTATTTCCATACCAATAAAGTCAGGAAACAAGTATTCACACTCCCTGGGTGATCAAATAGTTATTCTTTTTGCTACTAGAAGAAGGTGAATCTGACTCAGTGACAGAGAAGCAACATCCTGGATTCCTCTGTTCATCTGAAAGAGAAGTCTGGCTCACTGACACTAAAACTTTTCTGCCAAATCTGGGTTGTCCTAGGCTCTAATTTCATATTTATATATACTTTGAGGGATGATGTTATAATGTGCACAGGTAGACAAAGGTATTATATTCTACAAACCTTCTTCACTTGTAAGTATTCCTCTTTTTCAGAAACTTATGTGCAATGATCATCTTACAGAAAAATGGATTCTTTTCTTATAGAGGAATTTCATGTGTCAGAAACTATCATTAAAATTATTTACCTAAATCTTTATCCAATTCCATAGCTCAGTCACGCAGCAAGTAGATATCATTATAGACCTACCTTTTTACATGCTTGGCTTAGTAATTCTTTTTCCCTGAAATTAGAAAGAAATATTGAGATGAAAAAGAAATATATTGGCGAAGTGTGAAGAAAACTGCTCACAATACTTTTAATGATAGATAATTTTTTAAACAATATCGCTTAAAATAGTCATTTATCTTGAATATAGCCTCAGAAATATTTTGCTTGTTTTTTGCTTATAACTGAAACAATGAACAAAATTCTCAGCCAGTAATCCATAGACCCAATACAATAAAGTGAGAATTTTCAGATCACACTCTGTGTGTATATCCTGCTAATATGGACCTCTTCTTGCTTCAATACAGAATGAACCATACATGATCAAAGTGGTGGATCATTCTCAGGTCCTTTTTGGGATCAAACAAATTGTTTGAATTAATAGTTGGGAGACTGGCAAAACCTGGTAGTAATTTAGTCATTAGATGTGGTCAAAATCTCTGCAGTAAGCATTATGCACAGGACCACACAATACCCTCTTCCTTCCTCAAGCCTCAGTGCCCTGAGAGGACACTTTTGGGATTTTGCTTCAAAGACAGGAACAGAGTACTGGCAAAGTTGCTTACTTGGTTCAGAGAGATTTATTTGCTTTCATATTTTCACTGAAAGAGGAAGACATTCCTCTTTGAAATTTGATCTGGACTAAAATTTTAATGCTGTCATTCCTTTATTGGCTGAACATGAATTTGATAGTTTCAGTTGCATTTTAAACTCGTAAATATTTAATCGCTCAACAATGCAGCAGAGTGATAACTTTGTCCTTGTAGAGAGCTGGTCTAACAACATCTTTACAAAGTTGTGTTCAATTACCTCTCTTTTTTACAAGACATTATTTTGACGCATTGCTTTTATGGATAAGACACAAAATTCTGTTTAAAAATATTCCAAATACTGTATTTTCATATAAACACTTTCAGCCTAAGGGCTGTCTTTTACATGAGTGCCAGAGACACAACCCAAATGCTTTTCAAGATTTACTTTCTTTAAAATTTTATTTCTATTTTCTGTTATAAAAAAGTGTTTCATTGTTCCCAGGTACATTACTAATCCTCCTATTAGATTAAATATTCTACACTAGGCTTGATTACTTTGGCAATAGTAAATTCTGTTATATTGGTAAATACACACTTACTAGCCACATGGCAAAGTTATAGGATATTTATACTCAGAGGGAACATTTCAGAGAAATAATTTCCTTGGGTTACTCTCTGAACACTTAAAAAATTAAGAAGAGAAAACTATTTCTGTTTTTTAAAGCTTATTTAAAATTTTAGAGTTTTTAAAAGGAGAAAAAAAAATCACAGTTAATATGGTGCATTAACTGCAGCCTTTCCTTTTCATGCAGGGCGAGGCTGAAGAAAAGTAATATAGATCCACTTTCCTATCTTCCTGATCTGGTGCTTGTAGAGGAAGAAGAAAATAGAGAACATTCAGATAAGATCCCTATAAATCATTTACTTGTCACTGCATAAGAATAATTTCATTGGTTTTTTCCTAGCTACCATGAGTTTACAAATAATACTTTTTTCCCAAAAACATACATACAATTTTTAGAATGTTGCTGCTAAGGTCCCAACAGTGTTATTATGACGTCCAAGTTATACTGAATTTTATTTCTAAAACAAAGCAAAATCCTGTAATCTGTAGTAACTTATGAATGCTTATTTTATTCTACTTTTCAGACAGATAAACTTTATTTGCAAAGATGCTCTATCAGTGTTGATTCTTCATCTCATGAAATTTTATGGAAAATGTTTCTGGAAAATCTCCTTAGTATTATTATTTTAGTATAAGCTGATAGGTTTAAGTCTGTTTTTCACTAAACTTTATCAAAATTCTGCATATCATTGTCACTAGATCAGGCATCTGTTCCTGATGACACACAAGTCACTACCCAGTAACATATATTTCAATAAATTTCGCTCTTATCAAAAGATACAGGTATCTTTTGTTTAATATTTTTGCTCTGAATAGCTACCTTAAAGGGGCCTTCAAGCTATCACACAAAATCCTCCACTTCATCTGAATTCTCTTCTCTCAAAATAATATTTTCTAGTAATTACAGTTATTTTATCAGGAAGTGTTTATATCTTCCTCATGCAATTCAGGATTAGAGAATACAGAAAATTCCAACTTCTTTTGGTTTTTGTATATTACCTATTTTATCTGACTTTAAAATGTTCTTGTCTGATTTATACATCTCAAAAGACACAGAAATTGAGAAACAGTTGTCATAATTGACATTTGTTTCATTTTTTCATGTAGAATTAAGTTACCTGCTTCAAACAGAAAGCCTATCTATTGCTTGAATCCTCCCTAAGCCCCTGAGATAATGTTTAATTGATAGCTAGAATTTGTGATGGCTTTTTGCATGAAATTAATTTCTTGTGGGTTATGGACTAGCACCTGGTGAGGAGGGTATACCCTGTTAATAGGAACTGAAGGAAGTATAATATTTTAAATTTTAGTTTATATTGTTTTCAAATGAAAACAAAAACCCAGGAAAAATACAAATTAACTTATTTTTCTGTCAGGTGATCTTATTTTATTACTTATGCTCACACACTTCCAAAAAAAATTTATACATACAAAGCTCCTTCTTTATTTCTATGTGCTGAGTGATCATTTATGGAGTATGTAGTGTTCAAGACAAATTTCACGTTTGTCACAAATTACCTACGTGTTGAGAGTTTCTGTTCATAGTTTATTGTACATGTGCTACATATTGTATAGGACAAGATGGGAAGCAGAGAGGAAAAGTGATTTCATTATCAAGGCTGCTGCATGCTTTGGCAGGTAGGATGAACAGGAAGGGGAAAAATTCGACTTCTTTCAATAATGGATGCATGCACATTGGGGAGAATGTCCAAGATCATCAGTTAGGCAAGTTTACAAGAGCCAAGAGGGCACAAAATGACATATGCTGAATGTGTTGAGGAAAGCAGAGGCTGATGCAGAGAGCAGAACCAAATCTAATCTTAAAAAGGGTCAGCGACTACTCCTATAGACAAGGAAGCTGTTATGCTCGCAGTAAGAATGTTTGAAGTCCTGAAAGTTGCCAAATCTGTCAGAAAGATGGAAGGAGAGAGTGAAAGTTGGAAAGCTTTATTTTTTAAACCTTGTGTTTCGTCAATTTGGTGCAACAAGTCTGATTTTTACTTTGTTCAGGTTTCTGTTTTGTGTTCCAATAAAACTGTTATATTTTGACAAACTTCCATGCACCAGTCAATGTTAGGTCCTATCATTATAATATATATTGCTATGCTTGTGCAAACATATTTTTATAAACACCAGTTTTAGGTGCTATTAAATAAAGAATGTATTAAATTTTATAAATAAAATAATAATGAATAACTGTCAATATGGAAAGCACAAAAAAAATGCTAATGCTTTTTCATCTATTGCTCCAAAGCTCTGTCCTTGTCAAAACTCCTGTGAGGGTTTTAGCCCGTAAAACCTTTTATTACGCCGTTGAAAGCAAGCTCCTTCATGCCAAGATAAGACAAGAGGCAATATTAATATCCCATCCTTAGAAAACACTATGTGTCATTTTTTAAGCTGCAGTTATACTGTTCCTTCTCTAAATTAATCTACATAATGTTTAAAAGGAGGAATAGGAAGAGAGGAGGAAAGGGAAGAAAAGTTCACCACAGTAATTAGAAGACTTTCTGGGCTGCAGTTAGGTTAGCTGTTGGCCTCACTCAAGTTTTCTTTGGCCCATATTCCTCCTGAGGTGTTCAATCTCTCTGATATTTATGTGGCATTGTAGTCTGGATTTATCTACCTTATTTTAGAGACTGGGAACTTTGTTGTTTTAAGCTCCTTTTACACACAATGTAGAGGGGCAGATTTATTTGTGAGAATTTAGCTTTTTCTTAACAGCTTAAAGAGTAGTTTGTAAATGCTCTATCTAGTTTTTAAGGCATTTTACATAGACTTAGTCTATTACCTTGTGTACAGAGAAGCAAATTTTATTTTTCCATTTTTATAGAGGTAAACTGTTGAATTTTTCATTTAAAAATTCTATCTCATGTTATAGAAGATCATGATTATGAGATCTTATTTGTCCTAAGACATAACCCAAGAAAAAGTGAGCATTCCAAAGCTTCAAAGAATTCAAGAAATAAAAAAGCTGAGCAAGGACTTGGTTGGGAATGTCTCTGTCTGCACAGAGGGGAAAATTTTTCCCTAGGCAGGTTTTAGAAAAGGTGATAAATTCAGAGTATTTTCCCTTTATGTAGATTTACAGCCATATTTTCCACTTGCATTTCAACTTTTTTCCAAATGAGATTAGAAATTGCCAAGATATTAATCATGCTTCAAATATTTATAGTATAACAGCCAATTCAACTTCAACTATGGCATTGCTACTACTATCCCTAAGGTAACTCAATTATATTTACTTTGAATTACATGATGTAATGCATCAGTCTAAGAGCATAATGACATAATAAATAAAAGCTGAGAGAAAAAGGAAAGCTGAAATAACTAATTGAAATAGGCTTTGCAAGAGATGAAGAGAGTCTGAAGGAATCAACTAAAGTAGTATTTTCAAGAGATGGAGAGACTTACAAGAAAATTTTGGGCTTCAATCCAAAACTATCTTCCATGTACCCCTATCACATTAGAGGCAATCATTAACTTCTTGCAGTCTCAAGATCTATCAATGTAAAATGATGCACTATACAACTGCTCACCATCCAATGACTGATGCACAGCTCATCCCCAAATAACGATTAGCTCCTTCTATCTAAGTCTGTCCAGTTTATACACTGAGCATGATGTTCTGTGGTGTGGAATATCCCTCTGGCCATTTTGGGTCAAGTATTCTAGCTGTGCTTCCTCCCAGTTACTTGCACACCTGCTCACTGGCAGAGCATGAGGCACTAGAAAGTCCTTGGTTTAGGATTAAAACACCAGTGTTTTATCAGCATTGTTCTCATACCAAATCAAACACACAGCACTGTACCAGCTACTAAGAAGACAACTAACTTTATCCCAGCTGAAACCAGGACAATCAGTTAAAAAAGGAATTTGAAATTATGAGTAGAGTAGGTGGAAAAAGAGAAGAAATAATTGTGTTGCACTAAGATGAATACTACCAGTCAGGTAATCAAGTAGGTAAAGTACTCATTACAGCACCAGAAAACTAGGCCAATAATAGCTATAAAGACAGCAAATACTCCTTTACAATTGTTTTCAAGAAGGTAAATATGTTAGCTTATCTTTCAAGAAGCCCCTTATACTACTAAATAGATTTTCTCTTCAATCCCTTTTCACTGGAACTATTTATTAAAGTGGGTTCCTTTCTCCACAGGTGTTAATTTACTCTGTGTATACTAGGAGGAAAATGCAAGCAATTGTTTAACATTTGTGAACCAACAATTCTAAACATAGTCCTTGTGTTTGTATTTAACATTCAAGCATCGATAAACAGATCTGATATTTTCCAGTTCCTTCAGGCCAAAATCCCACCAACGCCTCTCAGCATGAATCCAATGTGTTTCCAATGCGACCAATTAATTTTGCAAATGGAAAGCATCTGTGCAGGGTGCATATCTCAGACTTGAATTCATTTCACACTGCATATATAGTACACTGTATCTCTGGAAATATTTCTGTTTAGAAAATACCAGACAGAAGTATGAGAAGCAGGAAGTTAAAGAAAAGAACAGTTTTCTGGGGAAAAAACCCACAACCAACTGTAAACCTAAACTTATTTTTACCACTTTATGTCTAACATCTCTTTCTTTTGGACTGTTTTCTAAGTGTTTAAGAATCAGCACAACTACACATTTCATTTCCTGGGAGCAAGGAGACAAATCTTAAAATGAACTGAAATAACAGAATGGACTTGGATGGAAGTTAATTTTTCAAAGTCTGAGATGGTGACTGGGGGAAAGGGAGGAGGCAAAAAAAACCCAAACCAAAACAAAACCAAAAAACCCAAACCCATCCAAACACACAGAAACCCCAAAACCAAAAAACATAACCCAAAAACTCACAAAGAAACAAACATATTTAGCTGTCAGTAACTAGTAGGTGAATAAGAAACGGGAAGGGAGGTTTCCCAGTTCACACGGTTTGTTCTAGGTCAGTGTAGCCATGAAGAAATAGTAGGATTTCATCATCGAAAGTTAGCTGTGTTTTGAGGAAGGGACTGATCAGGATTTGGACTTACCTTCAAAAGAAGCCTTCTGGTTATTAATGTTATGGCAAATAAAATGGCTCTGTATAACTGAAAGAAAGTGATGAAGTAAATAGAGATAAGTTTAGACTCTTGCACCCCTCCACACTGCCACACCATATAAATCTCATTAAGACCTTGTAAGACTGAACCTAAGGAATTCCTGTTGACTGACATTCAGCTTATATTTTTGCTGTTAGGCATTTACAGAAAACAACTTCCCCAATCACTACATTCATTACAGTGTCTATTAACACTCTATTGTAGTGTCTCTCCTCTTTGGTCGTACAAGAGACACTTATCAAGGACTCATCTAGTCCAACACATTTGTCCTGCCTTTAGCCAGGACCAGATAGAGAAATTCTCTACTTTGGAGTTAGACTTTATGAGAGAAACTACAAAAAAGTGGTGTTTTTTTAATCTACAGAAAACTTTATTTTTTTTAAATGTAAAAAAATTCTGTAGTTTTTCTCATATTTTGCTTTTAATACACTTTCTGTGGTTGTTGGTATAAATATTGTTCAAGAAAGATTAGACTTTTTTCTTTTTTTTTGTTTTTTTTTTTCTCTTTCAGGCATCTATCATCAATTACACCTCATTGCGATATGTCCCATAGGTTGAATAGGCATTGTATAAATAAGTGTCTCTATTTATCATTTTTTTAATTTTCTGCATAGCTATGCATGTTGTTAGTCAAGTAGTGTATATTAGGTGTTTGTGACCTTTCTTCTTAAATGAATTTCTCAAGCAACCTAATCATGTTAGTTGCTCTTCTCTGATCTCCATTCAGCTTGTTCATTTTCCCTTCCCAATCAGGTACCAAGATGTTGAGAAACGTGTAAAGTATTCCAGACACAGTCGTAACAGACCTGATAGACAGTGACTAATACTTTCATGATTGATTACTGAATGTTTTGGCATATGATACAAAAACCTCCATTGACCTTGGATTATTTTTTCCCCTGAAATACCACATGTAGAGCTGAAAGAGTAATGTCAATACTGCCAGAAATTTTTCAGAAATTAAATGTTCTGGTTTTTTTAAGAACTGAAGTAAGTAGTTTAAAAAAAAAAATTACGAACCAATAATCCCCTATGTTAAAGTCAGTTAAAATATTTCATTTTGACATTTTCCAAATGTTGCAATTTTATCTTTCTAAATGACAAGTCACCTATAATTAACTAACATTTTTACACAAAAAGCTAATAATTTTTTTATGCATGTTGAAGGTCAAAATAGGATATTTTAATAATTCTGAATGATTTAGTATGCAATGAGATGTAGAAAAGCACTTTTTCTGTGGATATTCATAGCATAAATAATTCAACACAACTAAAAAAAATAAACTCATTGAAAATGTTCTGACCATTTTTAATCATATTGACTATTTGTTTTCAATTATTGCTGTTCTAACATTATCATCCATGTGTTATCTTCCTACATAATACTTATTTTAGGTTTTTTTCCAATTAAACTGTTTTTCAAGTTTTTTTCTTCAAATACTTCTGTACTTTCTAGTTGCATTTGTATTCCTTCTCACGAATGCTCACTGCACTTTCAATTGCAAGTTTCATTAATATGCTCTTTACTCTCACTTTCAGGTTGTTAATGAAGATGTCTAATAGGACAAGAGATGATTCTGACCCCTGGGGCAGTATATGACACTTCATTTCATCTTGAAATGTTGTTCCTGATTATTCTCTGCATTGCCTCAGTCAGTCTTCATCCACAGGACGTCATGCCTATTTTGATCTGAACTAAATGTCTAAAATATCTTTGGACATTATATCAAATATTAAAATAAAAAAAAAAGAAAATATCTCCCGAGCCCAAATCCCATATGTCTAGTTTACTCTCTCTAATTCTTTCTACAGTTCCGTAAAAGATAAAATGGGCTTACTGTAGAATAGAGTGAGCTTCCGCCACATGTGCTGCTTGTTGACCATGATTCCACTACTATTAATGCACTACCTATGTAGGCAATGCAATTCCATGAACTTTGCATGACCCAGGGAACTAAGAGACAGACACTTTCTTGAAAAGTTATTGCCTAAATTTGACATGCTCAGAAGAAAGCAACAGTGCTGTGGTGACAGACCTTCTTCCTCAGCAGTTGCTCAGCCACCCTAAAATGGGTGTCTGTCTCTTTGCTGGACATTGTCTGCAGCCCCTCTTCTGGAACAGACCCAGAACATCTGAACTGATTGTTCTGTGTGTGCTTTTGTTAGACCTTGAATAGAATTAAAGAAAGGCTAAGAGTTAGACAGCAGGGAAACCTAGCTTCTCTGAAAGGCACAGCTTGGCAGCTGCTCTTAGCGCTATCCCAGTACAAACAGACTAGGACAAGCCCCCCTGAGAAGAAAGAGTTGCTAGCTTTGTTATGGCATTTTATTTTTAAGTTGAAGGATGCCATCAGGAGGTTGTAAAGATCTTGTGTTATAAAAGAATTAATGGACATGTTTAGGAGTTAGGAAATTTGAATTAGGTGGTGTCTTTGTCTAGACTTCTAAGTCCTAAAGGTGACCTTCTCAAGGAATATGCAGCAAAGCAGGCTTTAGCAGAAGGATGACTTAGTTACAAGAAATTACTTAAGTCCAGAGCACTCTTGTGTCATCTGAAGACACTGACCAGTAGCTGCATTCTTTTGTTCTCCTTCCTTCATAGCAGATAAGGTTTTACACTAGTCTAAGGATTCATAGGGAATCTTTATAAGAAGTGGTAGCTTGCTATCTGTCAGGTAAAAGCTTATTTGACTCAGTCTTGAGGAATATTTGGAATTACCTTCAAAAAGGGACCAATGACTGTTACTCTCAAGCAGATGAAGGTATACAAAACAAATAAATTTGAATTGCATCATTTACTGCAGATTTAACATTAAGGTTTTGTTTTGTTTTATTTGCAGAACTGGTGAAACATCTGACTTTACATAGTTCTTCAGAACCTATTTGTCAGATCCTCATCTGTTGCAAGTCAGCCATGGATGATTTGGTTCCACTTTGAATCTGTAAGCAAACTTATTTAGATTAACAAAACATCTCAAGGGCTCTTCTTTTTTTTTTTTTTTTTTGATTGATGGCTCTGAACCTTTGATAGTGATTCAGAAAATTGTGAGTCAGAAAGCAAGACTGACTCACATTAAAACAGCTCAGTGCTCTTTTCAGCAACTAGGGAACAAAGTATTTTCTTCTTATAAATATGATTCAAAATTTCCTTTAATTTTGTTTTTTTCCAGCTTCTACTGGCTTGGTCTGTAGGAGGTATTTTTGTGTTTTGTCTTGGTTTTGTTTTTTGTGGTTTTGTTTTAGATTTAATGTATTTGGTTTACACAGCAGGGTTTTGGTAGCAGAGGCAAGGTTTGTGTAAAAACACCAAGAGCTGCCCTAGTGCTGGACACAGACAGTTCCAGCCGTCTCCAAGGACCTGTCACTGGTTGAAGGTGAGCCATCAGTGATGTTGGTGGCATCTCATTGGTAAGACAGGAAAAAAATGCTGTAGTTCTGAGACAGAACAAAATGTGAGAACAAAAACTATGCTGACTGCAACGTCAGTGAAAGAGGGGAATAAGCTGTTCAAAGCACCAGAGCAGATTCCCCTGAAGCAGTAATTAATACTTACTTGCATATTAGAACAACAAAAATTTCTACAGATTAATATTTTCCAACTTATGATTTTCACATTCTACCTATATCAGTTTTATCAGCTTTTTGAAGAAAATTTTGTGAAAAAGGTAGGAAAATGTGTTGATTTCCTTGGTGTACTCAGCCTTTTCAAACATGGAAAATGCTTTATAACAAGACATTTGAAAGAATATTGAACAACAAAGGCTCTTTTCTAGAAAAAAATTATGTGCTTGAGATTTACAGATAAAGAAATAAATCAACAACAACAAAAAACAAATTCTGAACAAATATCAAGGGTCATTTCTTCATGCAGAGAATTCTAACTATGTTAGTGTTACATAATGGTTTTCAACTCAATTGGACCGGAAAAATAGAAAGGAAAGGCAGAGAATAATCATTAGAATGCTCCCTGTGGAGGAATAGAATTTGAAGAAGGAAAGGACCAACACTTCCGCACTTTCTTGGTGGGAAGCTTTAAAGTAATGTCTAATTTACATTCTGGCCCAATAGTTCTTTGGTCAAAGTCCTTACCTTCAGTGAGAAAACTAATAATAAAATTTAGCAATCCCTATGAAGAACTTTCTCTTAATGAAAACCAGAGACGTTTAAATACATCAAGGTCATGGCAAAAATTTAGTGCATGTGTGGGACCTAAAAACGAAGTTCAGCAAGAAGGATTGTGCACGTTGGCTATAGTACACCAGGGACAAACTTCACACTGTAGGAGCTGAACACTGAGGGAGCTTGGTGTACTGCTCTAAGGGAGATATGAAACAAAGAACTAAGCACAAAGGTGCTTACAGTGGTGGTCTGTTGAAATCAATGCAGATATGAAATAAAGGTGGAGGAACACAGCAGTGTTGTGGTTATGCTCCATCAAGAACCATACAATCAATAGGAACTAGATCAAAACAACAATCAGATGATAACAGAAACCTGAACTTTGCTTCATTAACTCAAAAATACATATTCCTTTTTATGCTCTACATATGCTAATGACTAAAGTCACTTCAATTCCACACATGAAATGACATCAACTGTAACTTTATCATTTCTCCTTTCTCAAAGAAAATAACATAAATGTAGTTTAAGCGGGCCAAAGAAGACTTCATTGTAACTTCTGGGATTGGTCAATGGGCTAAACCTGTCTCTTCTTCCACAGGGATGACTACTGGGTAAGAACCATACTTTATGTGTGCTAAATGATGACCTCAAGCTAGATTTAGTTGGTGATTAGAACTTGTCTATATAGTGCTTCAGATTCATCTTTGCAGTCAATTACTATCAACGACAATCTCTGAACCTTAACTTGTCACTTATGGTTTCTAACATCTGTGTGTTTGTTAACAAACAAACAGGGGTGGGTTACTGGGGCAGCTGATTCTTCTATTGGATGTACCTGTTAGATATCCTAATTAATTCACCCTATAAAACTGTAGAAATCTGATGACCGTGTGCCCATCACCACTGGGACACTTGGAAGCCTCCAAATAAAGGTCTGCTTATTACATTACTATTTTAACACTGTTCAGAGGGTTTTTTCTCTTTTGATTTTAGGCAACAAGTGGGGTCCCTATAACAGGGCTCTGACAGACCGGCAGAGCTCAAGCATCTTGTCTATCCTGGGGCACTGATAGATTGATCAAATATAAAGGGTTCAAGGAAATCTGTCCCTGTCATACTACAACATATCACATCTATAACTGCCTTATAAATAACATCTCGATGGTAAGAGGTTCAGTAAATCTCTAACAACCAAGAATTGTTTAAATACACTATCTTAATTGAGAGTGCTGCTAAATTATTGATTTTCACCTCATCCAGGAACACACTCCTGAAGAAAAAACACTTTTTGCTTGGTTAGGTTGCTGTTATTGTTCAGTGAGGTTTTGTGTGTTTGTTTGGTTAGTTAGTTTTTCCTGCGATGTCTATTACTTTGCTGTATCTTTCCAGCATAAACTCTTCAGGACACAGGCTCTTCATTTATGCAGTGTTGTGTAAACTGCTGTGTTACAAACCAGATGCACAAAGGAAGTAAATCAGCACTGTCATTGAAGTTCAGCTTTGGACTGCCAATTAAATGAAGGTAATTAATACGTCTAAATAACAGTCGGAAACTTCTTTTTGGATGAGAAATATTAATAGTTTTTTTACTGTTGAACCACACTGTTTATTTGAATTCAGTTGTTCTTTGAGTTAGGAATTAATGAACACCCTGAAGAAATGCATCCTTTATGCCTAACCCTGCCTAACAGTTTGAAAGAAGCCTTTTCCTTTTGTTTCCCACAGCCTGGATCCACAGTCTTTGTCATGCTCATGACAGCCAAATTGTAGACAAATGGAGACAAGGATTCCAGTGGATTTTTTAAATTACAATACCAGGGATGTATGCATAGACAAACAATACTATGAAATCAAATCAGCCACAATCAGCACAAAATCTGGTGTGAATGTACTAATATACAAGTAAAAGTACTTAATATTGTCTCCCCGCATGAGATCGAGCTATATCATTATTACCACAATAAGAAGGTTATGTTGTTTTAATTACAGTGTTACAGATTAAAGGGTAATTTTTTTCTGTTAAGTCAGAGTTTCACAGCAGCGTTGAAAATCTAAGTTACAAAGCAAACCTATGCAAGCTATATCTGATTCTCCGTTAAGATTCAGAACTAGTAAGTCTGGGACAAGTTAAGTGCTCAGATTCAGTATACATATAGTGCCAAAACTGCAACACCAAAATCTACGTTGTACTCAGAAATGTCTGTCATGAACCTTTATAGAGCCTTTGTTTTCATGATTACAAAAAAGCAATAGTCATTAACTATTACAATAATGAACCCTGCTGGTTTTGCCCGGGAAGATACGACTTTCAGCAGGGCTATTGTAATAACCTCGAAGGTGGATTCTTTCAGCGAGTTGGAGGTAGCTGCTTAAAAGAGAGATGGGCTAGATTGTTTGCTTCCAGAATAAAATGATTTAATAACATGAAAATAATAAACAAAGGACACCTGAGGCAGATAGTAATAAAAACACTCACCCCAAGGGGAAGAGACGAAAGAGCATGTGACTTGGGGAACAGGGGTTTTTAACAGGTAGGTTGGGGGGGATTACAAAGGGTATTGTCCTGTAGGATTACGGAAGTGGGAGACCTACAGGTCAGGGGTCCAACGGGTTTGGTGGGAGAGATCTTGCAGCCAACCACCATTCGGGGTAGATGGAAAATTCTGGTTGTCTGCCCTCTTTTGGGGGCTTTGATGTAATAGAAACCTCTGCCTCTAAGAGGCGCACTGCAACAATTAAGTTGCTACCTTAAACTTCTGAGTGGTTCAAAGGAAAGGACTGGGATTTAAGGCACTACCATATTTTCTGCCTGTTCATTTTACCATCCTGTCTTCAAGACAGGACCAGTAGTGAGATGATACCTATCATGCCTTTTATTCCTGGTTCTTGTCATGGGTTCCTATGTAAGTCATGTAGCGTATAACCCATCCAACCATGACTACTAGATGTACCCAAATTAATATTAAAACATGCAGAGTATATAGTCTGAATTAGTAAGACTGATCTTACTAAACCTATTTAAGGGATTTAGCCAAACAGCTCTAATGTAAATTGTTGTTAAATATTCTCACTACATTGAGATACTTCTGTTGTTGCTGTTATCTTGAACATAATCTCTGATGATCAATAGATGCTACTGTATGTGCTATAAATTATTTTTTCAGAAGATATTTCTACATAGTCATCTGAAAATAGTATGATTCTCTAAGGACTTAAAAGCACAGTTGCCTGTCTCAAACGCTGTTAAGGACACAGAAGGACTTTGCCATGAGATAAGCACAGAATGGAGACACAGGATGGCACCAACTCCAGGCCTGGCAGACAAAAGATCTAGTTAGTACATACTGGGTAATGCATCCAGACAAAAATTCCCACAGTGGCAAACTCTGTAAAGAAGCAACTGCTCACACACCTATCACCAGCCAAACAAAGACCACCCCAAGTTATGTGACAGATGGCACCTGTGACCACGAGGGACCACTGAAGCCCCCTTGAAGTTGCCTCCATGGATACCTGGAACTGTGGTTAAGCCATCACAGCAGGAACTTGAAGTAAGATAAAGGCAGTACTATCATCTTATCTCAGACCTTGTGTGAGGTTAACGAAGCTGAGGGAGAAGAATTTATCACTGATAATGGACACAAAGAATGCAGGAGTTAAGGGCCACAAAGAAAGCCAACTCAGCAACTGTGCTGAAATCAGATCTGACTGGGTAAAAGGTAATTCTGGAGGGGGGAGATCATGACCACCAACTCATGTCCCACCAACCCAAGAATCCCACCAACTGCAAAGAAGAGAAAGATGAGCATATGAACCAGGTAGCATTAGAAGCGAGGGAATCATTTAAGCAATAGAATAAGAGAACTGTGTAGCCAATGAACATTACTTACCTTGTTTGTTAAAAAGTATGAACAGTGAAAAGTTTTGAAAGACCTCAGAACCTCCAGCAATGAGAAGCCCAGGGTGAAGAAAGACCAAAGGGATGCCACCAGATCCATGACTGGTAACTATCTTCTACTTGATATGTTGATCTCTCTCTCTCCTCCGCCCCTTCCTATTTCTTTCTATCTCTCTACCTCACATTTTATGGTTAAATCAAATCCCTATTATTGACTTCAGTGCATGGACTCTTTTGCACGTTAATACAGGCAAAAATCGTATACTAACAGGTTCAAATATTTGTTGATGCATCAGGAAGAGATGTCTTACACATGCTCAACTGCAGCTGGGAATTTGATTTTCTATTACAGATAGAGAAAATACTCTTTTCAAGCCTCTCAATGCTTTGGGGTAAGCGTAAGTCTTTGCCATGCAATATGTCATATTCATGTGAAAGCACTTCAAATGATTCTTCAAAATTTCCATTCTCTTCATGCTTACTACTATTTTTCTTATCATTCACAGCTGGACAGCACTGTAGTCCAAAAATGATGTGCTCTAAATTCTGATACAACAGTTGCAGACTATAATTACTCCTTTATTGTTTCGCCCTTCAGTAACTGATTAGACACATCAGAACACTATTTCCAGTATCCACCAATGTATTCATCTGTTAGGTGTTATCAATTTGACAGTTGTTTGTTTTTGTCTTTGAACAATAAAATACTTTACCACATGTCAATAGAATAAAAAATATCATTAGAGAAAATTATAGATTCCTTTCATCAAATAAAACTCGGATAATGTTTGGCTTTATTGGTTGTGATCATATAAAAAAATAGTAGACACAATCTCATGTTTGAGAATTGTTATTAGGATATTTTATTAATATCAAATTGTGCTTGAACAAACATGGGAGTTCTAAATACAAGTAGGTTGTTGTCAGTTAATTACTCTCTTCCAGCTCAAGCATAAATGGACAAGAAATCCACTTAGTCTCCCAAATTAATTTTATTATTCATATGTGACTATAAGGATCTAAACCATCAAAGCAAAACAAGCTTGACATTCTCTAAAGTCTGCGTGTTCTTCAGCTCTAGCAGGAAAACCATTCTGTTTCATGTTGGAGACATCCTTTGAATTTCTGATGATCTTTCAACAGCTTTTTATCAGCACCTACATATCAATTTCTGCTACAGCAAGGTGAGTTGCTTCTCTGTGTTCTTTGTGTTCTTAAGTGCACATGTTCTTGGTTTTCTACTTAACTGGGGGTAGAATGGGTCAAGAAATACTGAAGGATAAGGGAATTAATTCAAAGAAAATATTTCTGTAGGGGGCAGTCTTAGTTATACTTACCCCCAGCTTAGAGCATAAATCTGAACACTTCAATGTGCAAGGTAATTTTTTAAAAATTTCTTTAGGGTGATTTTTTTTCTACTTTCATATCACATTCTGGAGGGGGTTCCTGGGATTTTGTTTGGTTTTGCTTTTGTTTTTTGCCTTTTTTTTAAGCCAATGCACCTATATTATTTATGACTTCATTAATCTATTTTCTAATGTAACTATTTGAATTTAGAATCTCTGTCTACTTTGAAAAGCTAAATATTTATTTCAATAAAGCATTTGAAAGAATAGTTGGACTGAATTTATGTCATTTATCTGTATCTATATAAGCCACTCAATTTCTGAAGGTTCTATGCTTTGTTTTCATTTTCCAGTATTTGTGTTAGCATAAAAATTGGAACCCAATAACAGAGATACATGTATATTGTGAAAGGATAAAAAAATCAGAACAAAGGAAAACATTTCCATTTGCTATATCCTTATTCACCATTCACACTCTTTGCTTTGTATTAAGACCCCATATTGTCTCAGTTCTCTGCATTAGTGATGATACGCTTTGCATGTTTAAACATCAAGGGACCTCTATCACTCAGCCTCCAGCAGATGTGTTCCAATTTTTATCATATGAGAGGTGTTTTCTCACAACTGTAAAGTAAAAAAGAAAGAATGGAATGCATTGGTCTGGAATGAATCACATCTATCATTCATGGTTGCCCTAAAAACTGCTGTTCAATATAAGAAAGGTAATTCTTGATTGTTCCATTAACTCTGTCAGTTGGCATGTCATGGGAGATAGGCACAAAACAAACCATGAGGTAAATGTAACAGTGAATCTCAAACAGTGATTAGATTTTGTAACTAGGTTCTGTGACATTTAAGACCACGCTCTCAGTTTCAAATATTTGATATTTGGAAAAAGAGACTTATGGAACTAAACATTGCAACCTGCTTATTTGAATATAAAACACACAAAATTAGATATTAAATTCCTGTAAAAAAAGCTGTTTAATCACTCAGAAATAGGCAAACTAAAAATCTGTGATCTTACAGAGCTATAGATTTTGCTGAAATTAAATCTATCTTGAATTTAAAGAATTTGTTTTAGATTACTTTGAATCACTTTTTGCAGGTTCTATACAGACCTAGCTTACACACAAAGAACCATGCAATCAAGGAGGTGTTTCTTACCATGAAAAGCTACCTCCTTTGTTTAAATTATAAGAAAGCATGTGATAGCCCAGACATAATCTTTCTTTTTCAATCTTAGCAGCAAGATTCACTAAATCCTTTCAGGGAACTACATCACTTACTCCACCCACAGAAGTTTTGCTCCCAGTTATCATTGTGAATTACTTTCCTACTTACTAGTATTGAATATTGACAACTGTTGTATAAAATGAGAATCTGACAGTACAGAAGGTATATGGTCTGTCAGCTTTCCTTCTCTCTGTACAAAAGGAAGAAATTGTACAGGGTCATAATACACAGCCATAATACAAGGTCTTAGAGTGTTAATGAGAATGAGCATTAAGATGAGGAGCTACGTTATGATGATGAGTCTACATTGACTCTTGAACTAGCAGAGATTACAAGACAGAGAAAAATAGGCATTTGTATCATTTGACTTATCTATTAAAGATGAGATGAGCTAAAGCTTAAAAGTCTCTCCACTGACTATGAAAGGAGTCAGGGGTATCTAATTCAACTGTTGTTTTCTGCAGTGTAGACATCTGTATTTCATGAGTTGATCCCTAACCCTAGACCCCACTTTTGCAGCAATGCACACCTCGCATTGCATCTGAAATAAATGAGATTTATCTTTTGAATAAATGAAATTTACAAAATTTGACATTCTTCTAAGGAAACAGATCTCAGAAATCTCAAAATGTTCATAAGCTTCAGTCATTCATATCTCTTTGCCTCAGCTCCCCACCTTTTAAACAGGAATAATACCCTCTCACTTCACAGGAGTTCTGTGAAAGCAAATTAATTACTATTTATGAAGCATTAGATGCTATAATGATCATTGCCATCAAATAAAACATGAGAAGATTAATAATTCTGTCTCCCTAGTGGCACTTGAATACCGGCCTAAGGCTGCACAGTGAATTATAACAAGAAAACAAAATATTGAATAGCTACCTATTTACTGAATACTATTAATCATGTGTGCTGAGTGATGCAGGGATCTCATGGACAGAACAGTACATGAGCATCGAATTAAGAACTGTATTATACTGCTTATGCACAGGAACACAAGATTCCACAGATTACTTCATTCTAACCTATTCTAACTTTGGAGTGCTTTGCCTTGCAAATATAATATGCAAGTGTCATTAAAGTTGAAAATGAAAGGCACTTTCATAATTTATTAACGTTTTTGATATTGTTTCCATAGACCTGCAAATGAAGTTATATCCATCTATTCAGAAATATGTTTGAAGCACGGTAAAAACTAATGTTAAGAACTCTGCATGGTTGAATTACCTTGTAATTTTAAAAGTAAATAAGCTTAGGAACAATTTTCATGGATTAGGGAATTCAGGGACACAGTCCAAACAGAAAAACCCCTGAAAAATTATGGCATACTTATCCATTTGATAAATAATATAAACAATAGGTGAAGCATGTGGTCTTACATGTCTAATTTGAGGAAAAATAAAAAGAAAAGCAAACCAGAGTTTACTAAGCTGCTGGTTTAGTAGATCTTGAGATACAAAATGTATCTACCAGAAAATAATTCTGAAAAACAAATTACTTTCCCTCTTGACCTACTACCAAATTGATAATCTTTCTTAAATTATACAAGTACTGTGCTCTAGTACATTGTGCACTCCTTTCTGGTATATCTGAGGCATATCTTTTCTTCAAACCAACAATTCTCATATCGGAATAATAATTTCATCTTTAATGGTACTTGCTATTATCAGAAATTATTTAATTGTCAAAATCACTCTCCCTCATTTTATCTTTTGCATTGGCTTTGCCTTGCACAAATACAAACAGTGCAATAATAAAATAGGGTTCTATTTCCTTTTACATTTCAAGAAAGCACTTTACCTCTGAGTAGACTGAACCATACTCAGAATACATGGTTGTATTTTCATAAAGAAAAGCTGTGTAATCACTCAGAAAGAAGTTTCCATATTTTTTCTGTCTTCTATGTAGCTGTTGACAAGTGCTGCTAAAGGCACCACTGAAATTAAATTACACTAGACATCGTGTTTTATATCTATTATTCCATTTAATTTAATAAATGTAAATGTATGTCAGATGTGTGGCACACTGGGGTCTTTCACATTTGATGAATATTTGTATCAGAAAAAAGTTGCAATATTTGCAAATGTTTCAAATAATTTCCAATATAGAAATTCAAATGCTTCTTTCAGTGCACCTACTAAACTTGCTTTAACCTTTCTCTTATTCTGATTTTAAAGCAAATTCAAACTCAATAGCAAAACATGAGTCAGTGTCAATCTATGAAAACAATAAGGTTGCTAATGTCTTTGACAATCTTCATCTTCCCCAAAACCTGGGCAAAGGAAGTTGAAGCAGAATTAGCAGAAAGCTACCAATTTCTTGAAAGACTTCTTAATTCTGCATGTTATATAATCTAATGGCATTCATCACAGTATTTCATCTGTAATTTCCATGCTTTGCTCTTTGTCACTTTTATATGTACTTTTCTTCCCAAACTATAGCTCAAATTTAGTACAGAAAGTATTGCATTAAAGACAAAATATTTTTTTACTGTTTTTAGCAATTTGAATGAACCTATCAGTTTTGAAAGAGCTGCAAAAAAAGAAAACAAAAAAGAGTAATAATCGATCAGTGACTAACAAAACTTGAATAGTACTTTTAAAAGTGATTTGTTATGAATAAATTATAGGCAAAAAAAACCCCAACGCTACATGTAATAATATATAGTACCCAGTGTAAGTTCAAAATATCTATGAGAAGTTTAAGTTAGTTCATATCTAACACAGAAAACTAAAAAACTCAGGCAGTAAAAGTCACACTTGATTTGCAGCTGAAGGCACTGCCCAGTGTTTTCGAGCTGTGGTTCTTGTTTCAGTTCCTATGAATCTCGCATTTACATAATGGCTCAGCTCAGACAGCAAAAAGATATGATGATTTTCCTTTAAAAAAAGAAATGTTCATTCAGATCTCTAAATTTTAAGAATTATTGAAGCTCAGGTTTCCCCTTTTCCTTGAGAATTCATTTGTCATCTACCTCTTATACAGAATTAGATTCTGCAACTTTTTCCTTTAATGACTAATTAGAAGCAAAAGATCCAGTGCAGGGCCAGGAGTTGGACTCAAATGATCCTTGTGGGTCTCTTCTAACTTGACATAACTTGTGATTCTGTAAAATTCAGGTGGAAGTCAGATTTGTGGGAGCACTTTCCTTTCTACTTAGTATTTTGCCTAAAGTTAGTCCCATGCTTAGGCATCTCTCTCTTTTCAGCTGAGAGTAAAGAGTATAAATTATATCCTTTCAGAGAAAAGCATAACTAAGTGCTGAGCATCCCAGTGCTCATGAATATTTTTTGACATTTATCATCATGCTTTGCATCAAAGGACAGTCAGAGGTAGCAAATAATGTACTTCCTAAAGCAGTAAACATACAGATTTTTTCCAGGAACAACTTTCCTTCTTCGAGGAAGCTAATTCCTATAACCATTTTTCCATTATTGGACAAAAGTTACTTTCACCTCCTATGGGAATCAGCTGAAGCTTTCCAATTACTTTAGTGGCAGTGAACAAGGCTGTATATATCAGATAGCATTAAACGACAAAAAAAGATATTTTCATTTCTCATGGCTGTAAGCATATCAGCTTGGGGTTTTTTTAGGGGCAATATGTTCATTCCTCGGTTTAAGGTTTTCCCTTAACATTTAGGGTGCCATTTTCAAAACAGAACACTTTCTGCATTCTCAAAACTATCTCTGGGATGTGAACAGACAGAATAAACTCAGTATTTACAGACACTTTCAGACCTCAGCTGAGGTTTTTCTTGTAGGACTTAAAACATTGGCAGTGAAGGTAAAAGTCTGCCCCTGTTGCATCTGAGAATACTATTTAACTAAGTACAGGCCAGATGAGATTGGCATTTTAAAGGTGGATTTGAAGTGGAGTAATTCCTCTTTGTCGTTTTCCCCACAGGATAAATATGGAGCCTCTCAGAACTGTCACATGACCTGGATGAAAACTGTGTAAAAGGTGCAAAATTGTATCACTGGTACAACTGTTGCAAATATATCAATTACAGAAGAGGCAAAGCTGGCAGTGGAACGAGCACTGTGTCACTTCACATTGTTGGCAGAGAGATGGCTTTTAGCACTCTAGGTAAGTTGTGTCATTGCACATGTCATCAAGAGTCATAACAATGTCATATATTTAACTGACAAACCTCCAACTCCTTACTGAGCATTTAAGGAGGGTGAATGCAACTATATCAGCTGGGAAAGCAGCTGTCATCTGACAAACTGACTTTCCTACCCGAAAAAGACATATGAAATGTATCAAAATGACTGTTTCTTGCGGATAGCTTCTAGTTCTCTGAGACAGGTATAAAATGTGACCATGTTATGCTGCAACCTTCCTTCTTTTTATGTCTCCACCCCTCAGAGCATGGGTCACCTGTCTTTCCCCAATGGTACACCAACCTGTATTTTTCTTGCCTCAATTAGAATTTAAATGCACCAGCAACAGGTCAACATGACCTTGCAGAGCCTGACTCTCAGTCAATTATACTCAAGTACTTTTTCTGTGTGTGATGCAAGATCATCTGGATACCAATAATGGTGCAAGTATTCAGGCAAATATTGTGTATCAGAGATGTCTACCTCGCCTGTCATCCCTGTCCCAGCTGGCTTTTGCTTACTCAACTTCAGCAAATGACTGTAATGGCTTTGAGACTATGCTGTGTATTTTAAATGTAAAATAAGAAAATAAGAAAGATTTTCAAAGCAAGAGCCCCATGGCATGGATGTCTAAACTTGAAGTAACTGATCATTACTGAATAATTTTCTACAATATGTGAAATACCTTTTAATGCACGCTAATCAATTCTACCTTAAGATATACAGAGGGAGACAGAAAAGTTCTCATAAAGAGTCTTTAGACAAAGTCTATAGACAAAAAGTCTTTTTTTTCTGCATACCACAGTACTATGAAAAATAGTTTTCTAAAAAACAACCAACATTATGTATATATTTCTACATATATCTTATAGATGTGTTTCTATGTATATCTTTGTATTTAATTTTCTAACAGTGAATCCAGAGAATAGACTCTGAAATAAAATGTGCTTTACCCCATTTACGCCAACATTTCAGTCAACTCGAAATATCATTCTAATGTTCTGCTTAAAATGAGTAAAAAATGAGTAATATTATTCTATAAAGCACAATAACAAGCATGTATTCTAGTTATATATTAATTCTTACTACCAAAACTTTCAAAGAATAATATTTTTAATTTGTATGTAAGCAAAATGAAACTTAAGCACACAACAATGAAACTATAAACTATTCTGCATACTAATTTGCTTTAGTTACTTATGGTATGTGCACAGGACAGCAGGACAGACTAAACAAGAAGTGTGCTGCAAGACCACTCTGGTAAAAACTGTTAAGATTCATGATAATGTTCAGATTACTTAGGAAGCTTGTTTTTAAAATATACACTGAGCAAAGCATCATGATATAATAACTCCCCAGTACCTGAGCCACCCACAATTAAAAGACTGTACAGAAACCTGACTGTTAGGTAAACATGGAGAATTACATTTGTATAACAAACTAGTGGCAAAGCATGTTGCTTGACATTGTTTGTCATCGTTTCTAAAAGAACTTATATTAAGAGTGTAGGAAGAATTAAATTTTCTCCTAGTGGTAAAAAGAAAGGCAAAAACCGTCTGACTGAATTTTGTATGACAAATTCAGATACCCAAAATGAGGAAGCAAGCTACTACAGATCTAAGAAAGTTTACTAGGAAAGCTCTTCAACTCAAAAAAAAAAAAAAAAAAAGAATTGCAAGGATTTTATAGTATCAACTGAAACAGGTGGGTTACATATAGGTCTGAAAGCTGTTTTCAATTTTAGGACATAATTTTAGGTTTGGTCTAAGATTAGCCTGCAAACAAATGACAGCAGGAGCCCACACTTGTAGTTTACATAGTGGAAGCTTGTAAGGCCCCAGAATTCATTTCCCAAAGTCCCTTAAAGGGGCTTACGGTTTGTTTGGTTTTTTATGTTCCCTGAACAAGACAGAAACACTGGCAAGATACTCTCAAAGGGTCAAAACAACAAAAAATTTACTGACAAACTTCAGAAAATCAGGGAACTTTGGCAAAAGTTTAAGGCAACATTCAATCAACATAAAGCATTTCACAAAGCATTAACTTGGCAAATTCTAAGCCCATTCAACTTAGCAAACTCCAACCCATACAATTTAAGTTACTCAAACTTCAAGAAAGAAGGAGCTAGAAGGAGAAGAAGAAAGAGCTGAGATATAGAAAAGAACAATGACAGCTAACACTCCTGTTTCCAATGATGTTTTAGCTGATTTAAATCCAAGGGAAAGTAGGGTAAAGACGTGCTCACATGATGCTTTGGCTTAAGTACACTTTGGCTTTCCTAGGCCCTTCCCCCAGGTGAGGCTTCTGGTCATTTGGCCACTCAGGATCTGGGTTAGGGGCTCCAGGGTCAGGGTATGGAGCATTGCCTCCCATATGCCAGGGTTTGGCCCCACTGCAGGGATGGGATTCAGGCCCCAGAGGTGTAGGGTGTGTGGAAGAGGGCGTTGCCTTGCCAGGGCAAGACCTGACCTGCCCCTTTCCCCACAGCTGCTCCCGAAACGTTTCAACCCAGCAGTCCTTCCAGTCTCTCACAAAGCCTGAGATCATTACAATACATGTTGTAAAGCACAGGTCTTTGCAGATACACCTCTACACACCATAGTTTACGCTGCTTAGGATTATGACTGATAGCTTTCTTGAACAAATAATCATTGATTAGCTCTAGGTGGCCACATCAGATTTTAGAATGAAAAGTGAATTGAAGAATATTTCATACATCTGTCTCATGATCTGTGGAAAAAAACCAGTTTTCAGAGCTCATGACCTTACATTTTTTCCATTGAACCATGTGTAATTAAAACTTGAAAGTTTAAGTTTCTGTATTTTCCCCAGCTGATTACATTTTCTGATTTAACTTCTCATTTTTGCCACTTAGGAACAGAAGCAGAGCACTTTCACATCAACTTAAGTACTGCTTAGGAGAGAAAATATTTTTAGTTCTGGAAACAAAATATATTCTTCTAATGGAAGAAGCATGTATCTTTAAAGTCATAAACTGTCACTCACAGATGGAAGAAATACTGGTAGCACATAATCAAAATCACTCACATAGATGTGAAAAGTGAGCCTTCTAGCAGACAGGCAGATTGCCTTTAAACAGAAGAGAATTAAGGAGAGATGTATTCTTTGCATATTTTGTTTAGCTTGTTTCTTGAAAACTTCATAAGTGACTATAAAAAGTCTGCAATATACATTTGAACTCATATATTTTCATTTCAAACTGACATTTTTTGGGTTTTTTTTTTCATAATAAGTAATTAATGTTTGTCGTGTTCATACCACTTCCCCGCATTTCTGCAATCCTTTCGTAGAAAGTACAGTGAAAACAGAATTGGACTGGGTACCTTCATACCTGAATACGATGAGCGCACACCATTTCAATACAGATGCACCCCTGTAGTTGTAGTACTGTAATATATTCTAGTGCAAATATTGTGTGATGGGTAGGAAATTGCATTTGAGAGTATATAAGGAAATGAAAGTAAAATAATGCTTTTGTGTGGATTTTCTTCCCATCTTCAAATGTATAAAACACTAATTTGGCTGACAGATTCTTGTAAAAAAATTTACCTGGGTTTAAAGACTCTCATGAATCTCTTAAGTTATTGGAACCATATTAAAGAACATGATATTCATCACCTGCAATATATACATTTTGTAACTGTTGTATACTCACTCCTCTCCCATACAAAGCATACTGAACTATTGATCTTAAACTTTATATATCTTCTGAAACTTGACAATTTTCTTCCAAGAGGTTTCATTACTGATCCTTCTAGGTGAAAAAAGAAGCATAATGCGATTCATACTTGAAAACTGTGCATGGGGAAATGCAGTTCACATTCTGTTATTTTGATTATCCTTCACTGCTTAAAGATTAGAGAAGAAAAATCTATCGTATGTTCTCTTTTAGTCTAATGCACAAGAATTTGTCACTGATTCTGAACCTGATCCAACTCAGTTTAAACTGGGTATGTAGACAACCACTGATTTCAAAAGAAGTTGGATTGATGCAGCATTTGCAACCTAAAACTGTGGATATAATAATTCCAAGCTTCCAAATAGGAATATTTGCTGTTTAAATCTGTGAAGCACAATCACTCTTGTCAAAGTTTTGTATTAATTTAACTGGAAATGTATTAGATAATATATTTACTAAACATATATAGGGAGGGGGAAGTAAAATAAAATAGTTAAGTGAAATTAGCTAGGAGTAGGTGTGACGATTTCAAGCAGACTCATTTTACGGTTTCATTCAGCATCAAGTCAATATCTGTCAGAAAATGTCAGTCAAGCTGCACAAAAATAGCACATCTAGCACATCTAAAAAATTTGGACCTTAGAAATATCATAGATGCTTCTAATATCAAGATTATTGGAATAAGCCCTACATATATGATGCAGTAGAATTTTGAGCTATTTTTTTTCCTTTTCCATAAATTCTGATCTTTATTTTTGGATGGACTGTCTTCCAACCTTGTGTAGTTAATGGAGTTTTATTCATTAGAAATAATTTAGTCCCAAAATCCTCACCCTGATTTATAAAGAAACACTTCAGAAACTACTAATCTAACATGGTTTCCTGATCTTTTTTTCTCAAATTTCTTTCTCCCAGTTTCCTACAGGTCACTAATAAAATATTGACTCTAGCCATGGAAATTAATCTGAAGAAAAAACTGCTGCAAATACAGCCCATTTATATTTTGCTATTAAACTTTGTGAGTTGTAAAAGAGTTACTAGATAATTTATTGTGGAGTGACGGAAACTAGAAGAGGCAATAAGCAGAAAGAATTATTCATTTGTAAGTTTATGATAAAGGAGCTACAATTCAACTGCTCTTCTGTTCCGAGTTGATACTGACTTACTGACAATGTGTTATTAGTACTGAATGCTGATATATGAAGATCAGTCATCTGAAAAATAATGTATCTATTGTGATCAATGGGAATGTCATTAATCATAGTAAACAGAGGATACATTATGCTTAGTAGTGGTCCATTCAAGATGGTAAATGTTTTGGTATTCAGCTGTATCTCACCATTAGAAGGTAGATAAGTTTAGAAGAAAATAGGTTGATCATTCCATTTTAACTCTCCCATCTCTAAAGTAGATTAGAGTTACCAAAATCTATATCATACTTTCTAGATAAATTTTAACAAATATTAGAACCTTTAAGTTTTTCAGGGAATGTATGCCTATATTCAAGCACATGTAAATAAATTTAAAAAATATATACATTCATATGAACATTGACAGTAGTACATGGTAATAGCTATTTTTGAGTTGACAGTTTATTTCTCAGAGTCTGCTATTTCTTAAAATAATTAAACATGGTATGATTGAGCAGCTAACAAATAGCTTAATAGCCACGAGTCCAGTAACACAAAGGATGGCTGACCACATGCTCTTCCCTCCTGTGCCCTTGCACATTCCATAAACATTATGAAGTTGTTCATTCAAACAGTCTATCCAAACTAAAACATAATCAAAGTTTGGTAAAGCTATGATTGTCTGTCTTGGGGATTTGTAGAAATGTGTTCTCTGCCAGTATTAAACAGTGTAGTGCTCACTTCCTCAACCCCAAATCCGCAGAGCTCCCGAAATTAATCAGCCTGAAAGCCAAATGAATCCCTTGGTTTGATTCTTTCCATGTTGAAGATCCTTGATTTGATTCATGTCAGATTTTCATTTAATGGTTTGAAGGAGTAAAAGAGGGAGATGTGCCAGACAATGGCTATCATTCATTGCTCTGACAAATTTAATTCCTGGAATAAATTAATAGCTTTTACATTGAACCTTGAAGAACTGTATTTTGACTTTGTACTGCCCTCCTGATGTTTAACAATGAAATCTTTCTGTCTTTCTTAGAAGGCTCGTATTTTAAAATAAAAATAGAATGACCAGTATTACACTGTACCCCTTGATTTTTTCTTTTCTTCTTTTGGTATCTTCTCTTAGTTCCATAAGGGCTGCTCTGGAAGTGTTTTATGTTGCATTTGTTAATCAAGCACTGGAATGCAGCGCAAGTATCATAAACAAAAAATTAATTACTGAGTACATTTTATCCCTTTCAGAAGTGCTTTTGTTATGTAAAACACTCAATTACATTTGCACTTTTTACAGAATGCTCAGCTGTTGTGTAGCAAATTCTTTGGTTGTTTAGTGATATAATTTCCTAACAGCTAATAAAGGAACATTCAACAACTGAACCACGCACTCAATTTAGATAGGAGCATCCCAATTATTTGCACTTTTTTGGCAGGTAGGCAGCTGTGTAGGCTGGTTGTTGCCTTCTGGCTTTCATAATATTTGTTTAAAACCTTTGTTAGTCTCTCCCTTTCCTGGTAGTTCATTGTCTCTTTCTCTCCACTCAAGCATGATGAGCACCACTGATGAACACAAAGCCTGTTAAAATCCAGGCTTAAAAGAAAAAAAAATCCTCTTGTGAGTTTGCCTTACATGCCTGTTTGTTATCCTTTACTGATTTCCATTCAAAGAATATAGCTTTTCTAAATGTCATATCCAAATTGGTGAAACAGGCTACTCTTGCAGCTCTCGTTTTTGCAATTTCTATCTTTTCTTGCTAATAAGGGGCCCAACACTCCTGATTCCATGTATGTGATGAATGTTCCTGATTTTCTTATCCAAGTTCATCTTTGTGCTTTTGTATTTAAACCATGGATACCAAGTGTTTTATTATCATCTTTCACCGGTTTCAGCAGCAAGATACATTCCTTTTCAGTTTGATGATGAAGGGAGAAATACGGACAGCTTGGATTTCTGTTAACTCTAGTTTTCAGTTTTATCATGCATATTGTTGCTTAATATTAGTTTTCTTATTATTCTGGAAGCATTATAAACACTAAATGAGATGGGCAAGACATATTACTTAAAAGAGCTATCTGCCAAATATAGTACTTACAAGGAAAAAGATACAGATTCATCACAGAACAAAGAAATCTGAAAAAAAGGCCTTGTTTCCAAAAAGAGCCTACCTTAATATTGTAGGTATTTGTAACTGTATTGTAATAGTATATTACGATATTGTAATATTGTATTGTAATTGTAAAAGACAGCATAGTGCTTAAAATCACTTATCATTCAAAAATTCAAGAAAGATCTATATCCATTCTGCCTGTATTTAGACACCTTAGTGAGATTCTGAAATTCACATCTAGCTTTCCTTGTGTAGTGGAGAGAAAGATACATTTCTAGAGAGCTTTCTACAGCTAAATTTTTTTGATTTTGTTTTTCAAAATGCATCTTCACATTTAGGAATTAAATATTGACTATGTTGGTACACTAAAGGATACAGATTCAAGAGTCTTATATGTATTTTATTCTCTTCTTCAAGTTCCTGCTTGCTATTTTAATGATGTCTAAACCACTAAAGATAATGTGAGCATTGCATATATATATATATATTTATTTATTTATTTATTTAGAGTAATTATCCTGAGATAAGAAACAAATTTACACTACAAGTAAATTAATCTCTTACACATGACAAGGCAATCATAACATGGTTGTTGAGTAATGTATTCAAAAGAGACCTGGAAGGAAGTACTTATTTGAATATTTTTGAATATCTTTTGGAATATTCTCAGCTGTTTTGTTAGGAAGGAAGAGTAAATGAATAAAAGAGAATACAATACTAAAAAAATCCAGTGTTGGAATTTAAGATTGTCCTGGGGTGACAAAGATATATGGGAGACATACTTAGCTTAACTCGTGCTAGGATTTGACTCAGCTGCAACAAATGCCATACAACAGGCAAATACCTGCTATAAACTGAGGTTGGGTGAATTTATTTTGGATTTGTTCTTGTTTAGCTAAGAAAATCCAAAAATACAGTTTAACAGGATTTGTCTTCTACACAAAATAAATGCCACAAGTATTTTGAATTTTTATCTTAAATATTTTCATATAATAATACATTTTTAAGGCATCAACTTCATAAATACGTATTATTTTAATATTTTATATCGAAGCATATATTGGAATTAATCTTCAGATGAGAAAGAAAATAGAGGTCTTAATTGACCTCTGATTGACTTTTGTGCAAACATTTCAATCTTGTAAAGGGTACATGAATGTTACTATTTTTAGTAACAGCAGTGCAGCCTTATGTTATCTGAATATAGCCTTTTCATCAGTATGTATAATTACCCAAAACAGTACAGTGTGCTAGGCTCAGGCTGGTAGAGTTTTTTTTTTTTCCCCTGTGGCTGGCATGGAGCTGTGTTTTGGATTTGTGCTGAACACAAAACTGATGACATAAATTGTTTTTGTTATTGCTGGGCAGGCCTTACACAAGAGCCAAGGCCTTGTCTGCTTTTTGCACGGCCATGCTGGTGAGGAAGCTGGGGCTACATGGGAGATTGGGAGGGGACACAGCCAGTACAGGTGACCCAAACTGACCAAAGGGATATTCCAGATGATATATCATCATGCTCAGTATATAAAGGGTGGGTTAGAAGGAGAAAGGGGGGATGTTTGGAGTGATGGTGTTTGTCTTCCCAAGTCACCACTACATGTGATGGGGTCCTGCTCTCCTGGGGATGGTTGAACACCGCCCCGCCCATGGGAAGCACTGAATTAATTCCTTGTTTTGCTTTGCTTGTGTGCACAGCTTTTGCTTTCCCTAGTAAACTGTCTTTGTCTCAACCCACGAGTTTTCCATCTTTTACCCTTTCAATTCTCTCCCCAGTCCTGCTGGTGTGGGAGTGAATGGCTGTGCGGAACTTGGCTGCTGCCTGGGGTTAAACCGTGACATATATACAATCAGTAACAAGAAAACATAAAAAACTGTAACAAGTATTGTCACCTTCAAATATTGCTGTATATATTTCAGTGATATAGATAATGTTCTCTGAATCTGGAGTATGGACATACTTCAGCAACATGTGTAAAGACTTGTGCAATATGAACTTTTTTAGAAATTAATTTAACCATGTTTTTATATTATTAAAAATGAGAGTTGCACCTTACTCTTGATCAAAAAGGGTGCATTTCTGTTACGCCCAAGTTAAAATCTCTGATTGGCTTTAAAATCATGTCTTTTGCTGTTAAAATGAATTTTAAATGTTATTTCATACTACCTTGTAGAGCTTCCATTTTCTGACATTTTTATGGGACTTAACTGATAGGCATTATTCTTAGAGACAATGGAAGAAGTATATGTATGATTGGGTGTAACTTCTCTTAGTAACAGAAACATAAGAAATGGTTTTAAACAGATCTAGCTCCCCAGAAAAATAATGGAAAAGTTATGTAAGAAACCAAATTCAAGCAGTGTTTAAAAATTAGTTTTCCTTGTATATTTTTTCCTGACTTTTCTCAGTGTTGTTTTGTGGCTCTTTTTCTGAATAGAGAAAAAAAACCAAACAAAAACTAAACCCCACAAGTATAGTAAATTATAAAGCTTATGGAAGCAGTTATTGAAATGTGGTGTCCGTATCCTCTCTGTGCTTTGGACAGTGAGCTTTCATTTCATTCATCATTTATAAGTAGCTTCAGTGACTTCATCAGTCAGTAAAAACCTTTTAGACAAAGAAAGTCAGATGTATATATTTGTTCTGAATTTTAAGAAGTCCAATTTGTTTTTAATTGAAGAATTTTCATTAAAATCCCTGGTTTTCAGATGAAAACCTTAAATAGGTTAAGACTGCCTTGCTTGCCTCAGGATTAGTCATTGCCTTAAAACGGGGTGTATATTTAGTTTTTCAGGAAGCTGGAAAAAATCCACTTTCCCATTTTTTTTTTTAGTTTAGTGCCAGATAGTGACAGGCTGTTCTCCATTCTGAAAAGAAAGAAAAAAAAAAAGGTATGGGGGAATGATTTAAAACATTTTTTTTAGTGTAGACCCACATAAAAACAAGCTACTCTCTGCAATTTTAAGAACCACTAGCCTAGACTGCCACCTACATAGCAATCTAAGAAATATTTTTCTCTCAAAAATACTTGAAAATTTCCCCAAATTAATCTTTGACTTACATTTACTTTAAGTTTCTGTTCCAGGTTTTCAAGTTCTATCCTGACTCAAACCTTACATAACATGCTGGATTACCATGTCTCTCCCTGTTCCAGTTCAGCAACATTAATTACAGTTTTGTCAGTCCTCCACACTTCTCTCTTGCTTCTCTACATTTGTTAAATATTTTCCCAGCTATTATCTAGCAAAACCCTTTGTTTTTGTCTTCTAAATTCTACTGTAAGACTGGTTTATTATACAGATATAATCTGATCATCTCATGCAGGCTTAAATCTGCACTAAGGATGCTGTCAGATCCAGAGCAGAAGCTGGAGTATTGGAATAGCATAGCACTGAATTGCTAGCATGATCCCCAGGACTATTTTAGTTCCATCCAACCAGTAATATCTCATGCAATGCATAGGTTCAGCTCAGACGTTGGTCTCTATAGAGGACCAGGTGTAACCATGTTTTGTCTCAGATGTAGAAGAGAGGGTCCCACATAGATGGAGCAATGTTGTTTTGAGCCAACTTCCTGTTCCACCTGGAGACTCATGCTCAGTTGTGCCCCACCTCAGACTCACTTCCTAGAGAAGAGCTCAAAAGGGCTGGCTGCACATGCATGAATGAAATGACCCAAAAAATCTTGTCTACATAAGAGGCATGCACCAGGTTAACTATAAAATGAAGCAGATTCGTTCCCCTCTGTCTCTTTATCCGCTCTTTCACTTTCTTTGTTTCACTAATCCAGATCTGTGGTTATGACCTCTCCAAGTTCAGCAAGTGTTAAGACAATGTTCTTATATACATAGTTGAACTTTGATGTTGCCCTATGTGCTGTCAGCAATTGAACTTGATGATCCTTGATGAGTCTCCTCCAACCCAGGATATTCTGTTTTAATTCTACTTAAATTGAAGAAAATTTTCTTTTTTCTAATGTATATCTAAAAATCTTTAGCTATCCTATTTCCATAGACTGCCTAAGTGACTCACTTGGGTGCTTAGCTCTCTCCCCATCAGGAAGCCTTTATTTATGCTCAGGCTTCATCTTTGCTGCAAAATAGGCCTGTTATTTCTTGTCTTGTTCATAGTGTAGAGTGTAATTACTTATTTGCTTCTTTGCCACGATCTTTCATAGAATGCTATTATTGTATGCATCTGAAATCTTTTCTACTTACTGTCAAATAGTACCAGCTCTTTCAAGATTTTGTTTAGGACACATTTTCTAGAACACAATTTTCTGCTCTGACTAATCCAACATATGTTTTGAAGTGTGGTGCCCAGATGTGGGCAGAGTAAAAAGGCAGAATTGCATTATAGTCAAATAAGAACCAGAGCTTATTCCATGACCCTGAAGTAAACAAGCAATAGTCTAAATATCCACACTATTTAATTCCTTAAAGTTTCATAGCAAGGATGTTATATCCAGATTTCCTATTGGGAATGGTACCTGGCCCATGCCAGACATAAAATTGGGGCTGGAAATTTCCTGGATAGAGAAAAGCTGAACCATTTCAAAGAAAGCAAGGGCTGGTGATATTAATTTAACATTAGAGTTTATTGAGTTATAGTGATCAGATCTGTGACCTGATCTGTTGACAGAGCAATTTGGGTTTTTTGGCTATGCCCAGAATTATACAACACTTTATTGTAACACCAATTTGCCTCCAGTCAGGTACATATCATACCTTTCTACAGTAAAGATATGTACCATTTACCTTACAAAGCCATGGACAGGATTCCAACATGGGAGCTTGCAGATGGGTGTTGGAAAAGTCTCTATAGGACTACATTGCAGAACCAGCCTTGGATGTACCAATAGTCAAGCTGCGGCTTATCCTGACTAATGCTGATTTTATTAGCCCCTAGCTTCCTCATAGAAACCAGTGATCTCAAGATCAAGACTGCTTTGGTAATGATTATCTGAAGCAGCTCAGACTGTTAGACAGCATCATACAACACCTTTAGTAGCCCAGAAAGACCAAAAAACCTTATTTGCTATCTTGCAGAAAAGACTTTCAAGTCTAGAGTATAGAAATTTTAAAGGATAGAAGGATATAAACACCCTGGGCTTATAATTAACTGTCTCTGACTCTTGAAATATCAGGTGTAGCTGGGCTTAATTTCTGATTGTAGCCAGTTTGGCATTGTAAGACTGCACGTGTTCAACAAGAACTTTTATAATCACAGATTCACGGTTTGTTGAAACTACAGAGATACGAATTTGGAATTGCCGTTCATAAATGTGGTAATTCAGTAAGGCTAATTTTACCATCAATCAAGCTTAATTTCACCTGGGTATCATTCAATGCAGCCAGAGGTGCAAATCTTACCAAAGAGGTGTCCCTGTATTCTTCCATGAAGTATTTCAAATGACAAAATTATACTTTTGGGAGAAGTGGATGTAAGACTGTAGTCAAATAACCTGTTTCAGCCCTCATAAAGAGGGGGAGGGGAAGAGGGAAAGACAGCCACTTTATACGTAGATGAGGGCTTTTGAGTTAATATCTCTCTTTGTAACTAAAGAGCGAGATCACAAAGACTGTGGGTCATGCATCTGGCACCTCAGTATCACTCCGCCTACCACAGAGCTGATTGTAGCAGTAAGGGTCATCCTCTGCTTGATAATCTGCTATCCCTATCAGCAGCCTATAACACCCTTTAGCAGTCTATCACAGTAATCCCTTCACTACGTACCTCATGGCTATAGGCCTCATACCTAAAGCTAGGAAAGGTATGACAGGTTGCAAAATAAAAAATTCCTTAATGTTCTCTATGCACATCTATGCACAGAATAGAAAAGGAAAAATGAGATTACACTGCAGTAAAAATGTTCGAACATTAGATAAACTGGCATAAAAAGCAGGAGAATAAAGCATAAAAGTAGATTCCCTGGAGACCTTAGGCAGCCTTTACTACTCAAAGTCCTTGAGAACAAACTAGACAAACACTGGTCAAGGATGATACAGAATATTCTTTGTAATGAATCAAAGATAGAACAGACAGACATCTGAGGCTATTCACACCTTACTCTTTGGGTTAATGTCTTTGTGATCCACTGCAATTCTTCAGTCGCATTCTGCAGTGAAATTCAATTTAGCCCACTATTTGCCATTTTTAATATATACACTGATTAGTATTCCTACCCAGATGAAGTATTTTGTACTTTCCTCTTTTGTAGTTTATTTCAAAGTATTCCTTTAACTTGTCAACAGCGTTGTGTATTTGTAATCCTGTATTCCAGACTTCTTACTAATTTGCCTAGCTCACTGATATAAGAAATTCTTTATTTCATCTTTTGGGTCATATTTTTGCAAGGTATTAAAGCCAAGCATGTGATTCTTACAGTATCCAACACATATCAACTTCATATGTCCTCTCAGCAAGAACAGAAGCTGAAAATTGCCCAGACTGAGCTTGGTGTCACTGTTTTAAGCCCTGCACCAGGGCCAGTTACTTTGGCTTACCTTGCTCCAGCTTCAGCTGTGAGGTTAACAGAGAGGTGACACCTCTCTTCATTGTAGTCACTGTCTGAAAAACCATAGCTCTTTGTGTGCCCAGAGTGCCTTTGGGATGATAGGGGCCACTGCCAGGCTGCAGCTGGCAGCGCAGGAGAAGTAAGTGAAATGTGACAGGGAAACCTATAAATACAGCACCAGCCAGAGCCCAAGCCTGAGGAGAAAGAAAACATCAATGTCACACTTCTCTTGGCAGACACCTGCACATGCTGACAAGTAATGGTGACCCCCTGTCTCCCATACTTCTTGAGAAGAGCTAAAGCATCAACCTTAGGACCCAGAGGGACGTTGCAAAGATAATCATAACATTAGAGAAAATGCATAGATACTAGGAAGACTTTAAAAAACAACCCCCACAATTTAGCTGCATTATTAATGAGACTATGGCCTATAACATGACTTTGAGTGTAAGAACATGCCTTCAAATAATTTCATCTACTACATATCTTCCTCAGATCATAAATATTTAAATTAAATCAAGCAGGAATAACATTTCAAAACTGAAGATCTTTTTCTGGATCACTTCCAGTAGTATCACTAAAAAATTTGTGTTATTTTTTTACATGCAGTTCTTCATGTTGTTGTTAGGTGTGTAACAAACAAAAAACCCAAAACATTCCCGGTTACTGTGAGTAGTGTCCCCTGCCTTATACATTAGGGAGTCCTGAACTCCAGAAATCCGTGACCACCACTGATGTTTTAACAGGTAAAACATCTACTGTAAATTGATTATTTTCCTTTCTTCTATAAGTGTTTAAAGATAGATGGAGGTCAGATGCTTGAATATAATCTGGATTGAATAGAATACTGAGCACAGATCATAAGATAAAATAAAAATATTTTCCAACTTATGATATGATTGCAATATTTATTCCAGTTTTAGATTCATGTTGCTTCAGTGTACATATTGTCCATAAAATACATCACTTTATTGTGTATGCATCCTCATGTACATGTACATAGATCTCCAACTCCATTTTAAAGAAGCTAGGAGAGCCTATGTAAGATACTAGTGAATAAATGTTTCAACAAAGACCATTTCCTTTACCAAACCTTGATAGCCCCGTCTAGATATTGCAGACTCATAGAAGGGTGCAAGTTAGAAGTTGGAAGTAACCTAGTGCAATGTCTTGTATAAAGCAAGATTAAATTTTAAGTAATGCTGTTTTGTTCAAGGACAGTTTGGTTTCATACATCTCGAGAGACAGAAAATTCACTGCTTGTCTCTGAAAACTGTTCCCATGCTTGCTCACATCCCTGTTGAAAATTATTTTCTTCAACTCTAATTAGATCTTTTTCTTGCTGAAACTCCTCTCCACTGTCTCTACTCCTCACATTGTTCACCTTCAAAAAAAAGCCTGTTTTGTCCACACTCAGCCATGCTCTGGTTAGACCTCACCTTGAGTACTGCATCCAGCTCTGTGGATCCCAACACAAGAACATGGACCTGTTGTTGTGAGTCCAGAGGAGGGCCACAAAGATGATTAGAAGGATGGAGCACCTCTCCTATGAGGAAAGGCTGGAACAATTGAGATTTTTCAGCCTGAAGAAGAGAAGGCTTTGAGGTCACTCAACTGCAGCCTCCCAGTACCTGAAGGGGGCCTACAAGGAAGATGGATGGGGACTTTTTACATGAGCATGTAGTGACAGGACTAGGGAGAATGGATTAAAACTGAAAGAGGGCAGGTTTAGTTTAGAGATTAGGAAAAAAATCTTTACTGTGGGGGTAGTGAGACTTTGGAACAGGTTGCCCAGAGAAGTTGTGGATGTTCCATCCCTGGAAGTGTCATGCTGGATGGAGTTCTGAGCAATCTGGTCTAATAAAAGATGTGCCTACCCACAGCAGAGGGATCGGAACTAGGCGGTCTTTAAGGTCCCTCCCAACCCAGACCATTCTATGATTCTATGGTAATTGAACATGGAAATTTCTTCCTTCTTGATAATCATCATCTTCAGGCTGAACAAACTCCATTCTGTAGCTCATTCCTCTGAGCTTCAGCCTGTCACTCATCTTGGCAGCAATCCTTGGCACTTTCTCCAGTCTTCCAAAATCTTTCTGGAACTTCAAAGCCCCAAACTAGACACAGAACTGTAGATTGGTCTCATACACACCGGACAGATTTGAGTAACCCCATCATTCTATCTGTCAGCTTAGTTTTTGTTTATGCAGACCACACGTGTTTTATCTTCACCCCTGCTGGGTGCACTTGTGACTCATGGTCAACATGATGCCCACCAAGAAACTGAGTCCTTTGCTGCAAAGCTTCTTTCTGCTCTTTTCAATTCCCACCTTCTTTTGCTGCCTTATTCTATCCTAAGTGCAAGACTTATAATTCCCTTTTCCTGAACTTTATGGGGCCTTTTTCTATCCATTTCTGTAATTTTTTGAGTACTCTTTGGATAGCTTTCCTTCAGAATATTGTTTGCTTTTTTTTTTGACTAAATAAAGTACTTTGCTGCCTTCATAGGAAATAACTGATATGTACAATTAAAGGTCATACACATAGTGAGTACAAACCCTACTTAATTTTAGATCCTAATTCTAAATTACATTAAAATTGTTAGTACATCACACAGAAAAAGAGAAAGAAATGTGCATGTCAGTGTAAAGCAAAATTTTATTCAAACCATGCTGCAATTTTTGAGACATGAAATCATCTTTAACAAGTCATCTCAAACGTTTTAAATTATGTGAGGGCTTTTTTCAGTTAAGGTCTGTTATAGTGAAGAAGAATCTTCATTGTTCTGAAAGTTTTCTGCAGATATATTATGTATATTCTGCACTTGATTGGAGATAGTAAATTATCTGTGGGATAATCTACCAACACAGCCGAGTTCATTTCAAGTTTCTATGAACTTGTTGCATATTTTATATTTCACTGAAGTTTTACTCTCTGAAGAATATGGCTGGCCATCAATAGCAATCATCTGTCTCCCTATGTCAAACATAATGAAAAAACCAAAGTAACACACAAAAAAGCTGATGCTAGAAATTCCTATGTGTTCTACTTGTATTAAAACTGTGAGTTCTTAGTATAAGAAGTAAATCTAAATTTGACAGGGGTTGTGGTTTTTTTACTGTATTGTGGAATATTATCTGTCAAAACATGGCCCATGAAAAAGAATACTACCAATACAGGCTGCTAGCCTGACAAAGTCATTTCAGTTGTGGCACTGAATGCCATGGAAAACCTACTGTTCATCACTTTTTTAATCTTCTGCTACCAAATAAAATGCAGTTGAAAATCTAAGGTCTCTTGCTGGGGAAAAAAAATTGAAACTGCATTAATGGTTGTCATTCCCTTACAGCATGAACTGGCTAGAAAAAAAATCACAAAATACAAGCAGTGCAGTGATGGTAAATATATACTGATCTCAATAAAGTCCTTAGACAAAACAAGAATTATAAATATCTCCAGAGAAAAGATAGCATACTGAGGACAGAACCCTATTTTTGGCAACTTTGAATTGTAATAGAGAAGTCGAATTAGCTTTTTCTGCACTGGAGTCACAGAAACTAAACACTATGTTGAACTGAATTTATTAATGATGGTTTTAAATCCCTAAATACCAAGCATTATAGTAAGAGAGTTTTAATTGTTCTCAGTTCTGCTGAGAACTAGTTTCTGTGGAAGGCATTGGATTCTTGTGTGCACTACCTGTTACAAGAAGTCATAAACTAAGAGGCAAATGAGATAAGTATCTCTTGAACTTTCAGGGCATTAGGTAACAGGTGATTGTAGCCATGAACCACATCTGATTTTATATGTCTTTGACAGCTTCTCTTTTAACAGCTATCTAGTAGTTGCTTCAGATCATTGAATAATCAAAATGCATTTAATACTAAGGAAGTTTCTTTGCTATATAAATAATGAGACATCTGTTAAAAATATTTCATTGAATGACTTTATGTTTTTGCTGAAAGTGAAGCTCTTGGTTTGTAGAAAGAAATCTTTACTGATAGTAATTACTGATTTAGTTTATAAAATTTCCAGTGTCATAAACTAACAAACTCTGATATATAACTTGAAATAAGCGAAAAATAAGCTCTTACAAGTATTTAAGATAAAGTTCCACATAGGATAATTTGAAAATTTTGGTAGTTTTCTTTGTCTTTCTGTTGCTCTCCTTTTTTTCTTTTTCTTATGTCTCCTATAAGTATAGACAAAATTTGTGGTTAGTGAATTTTTGAAAACTTAGAACATGAATATGTATCTTTAACAGATTATTGTGCTGCATTCAAAACACTTTCATTTTTGCTTTTTCTTCTTTTAACCCTGTTACTCATTGAATATTGTTTGCTAATCTGCTCCATTAATGAGTTATTAAAACTACAATACTGAATTCCTAGATTCAAAACTGGATACATTTCAACATAGTGAAAAACGTGTTTTAACATGAAATCAAAATATTTTGCACTAATGAATGAACAGATTGTAGCTTTTAACACTTCTTTTCACCTCCTTTTTGTTCTCCCACAAGAATGAATAAACATTGTAGAGATGATATAGCGGTGTGGTTTGAAGGAAATGTTGGGGTTTTTTTTGGTATATTATTTACCATCAAGAAGCCTAATTAAAAAGTGCACTGCTTTTCCCATACACATTGTAGCTTCTGTGATTTGCACACAAACAGATAAGTCTAAAGACACCTCATTCTGATTTAATTTACTACTGTGCAGTCTATTTACTAATGATGTGCAACTAGAGATCATGCTGTTTTTACAATTATAGCATCTGACCCAGACTTAAACAACTTAGTTGCCTAGATAGGCACATAAGTAGGATTTTCAGTAAGTCATAGCATTTCTTTCAAGATCAGTAAGGCTAATGAAAGGCGAGTGGCATAGTAAAAATGCCACTGGATGCTTGTCTGCATCCTTAGATAGCTAACTACCTTCTGAAATCAAGTTCATTGCTGTCTGTATTTCCCATCAGTGCTTCACGACATTGTATTTTTTTTCAACTCTTATCAGGCTGGCTGTTCAAAAATTTCACCTTCACACATACAATTCAGGAAGATGATGGAATTATTGCAATCACAGCCACCTGTATGCTCAGCAACACTGTGTAAGTACTTGCTTAACGTGAAAGTATCATAATCAATTCTCCTCGCTGCTTGATTCACACAAGTAGCAGCACATCAGCCAAAACATGCTAAGACTCCATTATTTCTGTCACGATACTATAGTTGGAATTTTTTCAGTCCTCCACCTGAAGTTATAAAACATAAAGGGGAAAGGATGCCGACCCCTTATCATTGTCTTTATCAAGCACTATAGTCTTGCTAAACTACAAAGTCAGTTCAGATGACATTGTCCATTGGTCTGATTAAAATTTCATAACACAGTTAAAGGTAGAAGACTCAAAGATAAGACTAAAAAAGCAGAAGGAGTAACTCTTGCCAGCATTCACATTATGGAAGAAGCCATTGTTGAAGTCCTTGCCAAAATTTACATTCAATATTACATAAAAGAGGAGAGTGCAGGAAAAACAACTACCTAGGATAATATATTAGAAATAAATATTATTTTTATTTAAATGAGATAAATAGAGGTTTTTCAAAATTACTGTTTTTCCTTAGAGAAAAATTAAATGCCTTGTCAAAAGTTGTTGGCTATTTTGAGTGGAAATATGTACAGTTATGTAAGAAAGACTTCTGAGATAATACCAAGAACATTTTTGTAAACTCAGATATGCTAAGCTATTTCTCAAGGTGAGTTGAGATGGCTGCCTGACTGTCACATAGCCACTCTCTCACGCCCCCTTCTCAGCAGAACAGGGGGGAAAAAAGAAGATGGAAAATCTTTATGGGTCAAGATAATGACAGGAAGATCACTCACCAATTGCCATCATGAGCAAAACAGGCTTGACTATGGGAAGATTATTTTAATCTGTTGCCAACTAAAACTACAGTGGGATGGTGAGAAACATCCCAGCCTCAAATTCACTCCTTCATTCTTGACTCCTCTACTTCCCCTGTCCTGAGTTGTGCAGGGAGATGGAAGGGAGAGTTGGGATCAGTCCATAACAGCTGCTCTCTGCATTGCTCCTCTCATACCTTTCCTCTGCTCCAACGTGGGCTCCTTTTCATGGTCTTCAACCTCCTTCAGGGCACATCCGCCTGCTCCAAGAAGAGGTCCTCCATAGCTGCAGGTGGATTTCTGCTCCATATAGACCTCCATGGGCTACAGGGGTGTAGACTGCTCCACCATGGTCTTCTGTCAAGATTGCAGGGCAATCTCTGCTCCAGCTCCTGAAGCACCTCCTCCCCCTCCTTCTTCAATGACCTTGGTGTCTGCAGAGTGGTTGCTGTCACAGATTCTCACTCCTCTCTCTCACAGCTCCATTTTTTGGTGGTGGTTTTTTCTTTTTTTCTCCTTAAATACATTTTCCCCTGAGGTGTTTCCCCCCCTCAGCTGTGCCTTGTGATGGGTGGATTGGAGCCAGCTGGAACCATCTGTGTCCTGCATGAGACAGCCCCAGCCTCTCCTCAAAGAGACTCCTCGCAGGCTCTGCTGAGTTCAGCACCAGGGCACCTTCACCCTGTACACTTGTCTACCTTCATTTTCCCTAAATAGACAGTAACTGGAATCAGGGAAACATTGGATCAGGAAATCATGCCTGTTCCTGTCCTCCTCTGCTCTCTAATTTTAGCTCAGGTCTGGAAGATACTGTTGACTATAAAAAGAAGTTGAAGTATTTCAAAGTCAGGTATAACTTGAGGAGACACTTATCTGAAGATTTCAGAAAGAGGATTTATTGGCGCTCCATTAATGCTGGCAATGTGAGAACAGATCTAATAACGTTTTATTCTTTTCTGTTTAGTGAAATACTGAAATACTACTGAAAACCTACTGAAATACTTTCTAATATAGGGATCTACATCAAGACCTTTATGTGATAGCTGTGTCTAGCACTTTCAGTTAGTTTTATTGAGCTTCAAAATTATTCTTTGTGGTTTGGTTTTTTTTTTCCAACTTACATCTGTAAATCATTAATCCTAAAATCTCCTTCCTGTTATGCTTCCACAGAAATGAGTAAATAAGGGTTTTTTGGGAAAATATCACTGTGATACCTTACAGAGCAGCAGCTGGTGGCTCTGCATGATTAAAATTGTTAAGCACTATCCTTTGACCTTAAAAGGTGAAGTGTTGAGACTCAACTAAGTCTCAAGTATTGGTTTCTCACTTCTTAAAGTATACCAGAGTTTCTCCTTGAAATTAAAGGGTTACATTCTCAGCTATCCTCAGCATTAAGCAGGATGGGAACTTTTCTTTCACACACAGATCAAAGAAGTGATTTTCATGAATATATTTTTTTCCTTTCCTACTGAAATTCTAAAGCGTGAAAGCAGAGACTTATGAAAAACAGGTGGAAGATAGGCTATTTCTAATCTCAAAGGCTATTTTCACCTTCTTTTTTTCCCCCTTTTTCTCTTTTTTTTTTTTCCCCCGGTTGTGTTTTAATGGAAAGTCTAGGTATATCACCTTCTTGCGATGTTTCGTTATTTCTTCATCTGGGCTAAAAAATCCAACCAGGCCACTGTCTAAGCAAAAGTGGCTCATTGATTAAAAGGCTGCTCTTTGTCAATGTTCTTTGAGCTGCATAACTTTTCTTTCCCAAGCTCAGGTGTCAGCAAACCAATATGCTCTCTAACATTTTGGATCTAAAATTAAGTATGTTTTTATTTAATTTAATTCAGCCTCATAAAAGCATCTCTGAATTAACTTCAGCATATAAAACCAAGTACAGTACTACCATTTTCTCTAGGACCAGAAGTAACTTGCATACATCTGCAGAGAAGTATCTTGGGTCATAAGTATGAGAAGGTATTGCCTGATCTGGAGGAGAGTGGCTGCTCAGAGTTACTACACCCATTATGTTAATAAAGAAACTATGGCCATGCTCTCCTCTTTCCCATGTGGCTATTACGGAGAAGAGATTTTCTTTGGGGCAGTTGATGGGGGACAGAGAAAAGGGAAGACAGAAGAAATTCAGTAGAGAAGATAGAACCTATCAGATCTTAGATCCTTCACATCTCCATTTACTCATGAAGGGAGTTGCCCTCTGTTTGAGATTTCCTGCACTTCCTTACTTACTCAAGTTCATCATGCAATATAATAAAAAAAGTTTAATCATGTTTGTTGTGGTCTCCAAATACCAAGCTCATACACCGGAATGGATGAGCACAAGAGATGTGAGAGCAGACACTGGAGTGTGGACAATCTCAGAAACTTTCCTGAATTTGCAAGCAAATATTTTATTTATTTATTTCTTTGGTCTGCTTCATTACTGAGCAATTCAAATATTTCAGATTACACTTGCAACCTAAAGTATAAGTGCAGCAATGTTACAAGAAAACCTTTCCTCCTTAGATGTGTAACCCAATATTCAGCACTCTTGATTTTTTAACAAGTGACATCAGATCAGGTTGAACGCTGGCAAACCTATTCATCAAATATTACATTAAAAAAAATAAAGCTTATCACATTATTCTGATAGTATTCAATAATCTTTGTTTGAGCTGGGAAATGAGCAAACATCTGACTCACAGAGGCTTGAACAAATACATTTAGATTTCTGCACAATGTGTATTTTTCTGGAAATATGGGAATAATATAAACCAGGTCAGAACAAGCGTGAAAATTCTGCACTGAAGCTTCTGCAAAGAAATGAATAAATAACATGAGTGGACTGCTGGATATGAAAGTGGCTGGACAGTTGTATCCAGAGGGGAGTGGTCAATGGGTCAGAATCCCGATGGACAACAGCGACATATGATGTCCCTTGAGGTCCATAATGGGACTGGTGTTATTTAATATCAGTATTAATAACATCAGTGAAGGCACTGAGTGCACCCTCAGCACATTTACAGATGACTCCAAGCTGAGTGATGCGGTGGACACACCTGAAGGACAGGATGCCAGCCAGAGGGACCTGGAATAGCTTCAGAAGTGGGCCTGTGGGAATCTTATGTGCCTTAACAAGACCAAGTGCAAGGTGCTGCACCTGGATCAGGACAACATCAGGTATCAATCCAGGCTGGTGGATGAACAAATGAAGAGCAGGATCCTGCTGGGAAGGATTTGGGGGTGCTGGTGGATGAGAGGCTGGACATGACTTGGCAATGTGCACTCCTGGGCTGCATCAAAAGCAATGTGGCCAGCAGGATGAGGGAGGTGATTCGGCCTCTCTACTTTGCTCTGGTGAGACCCCATCTGGAGTGCTGCATGCAGCTCTGGAGTTCCCAGTAGTGGAAGAATACTGGGAGCTGAAGCAAGACCAGAGGAGGGCCACCAAGCGGATTAGCTGGTTAGAGCATGGTGCTAATAATGCCAAGGTTGCTTGTCCTGTATGGGCCATTCACTTAAGAGTTGGACTTGAGGATCCTTCTGGGTCCCCTGCAACTCAGACTGTTCTGTGGTTCCGTAGACAGATGGAGCACTTCTCCAGTGAGGAAAGGCTGGAAGAATTGGGATTTTTTCAGCCTGAGGAAAAAAAGGCTTTGGAATCACTCAACTGCAGCCTTCCGGTACCTGAAGGAAGCTTACAAGGCAGGTGGAGAGGGACTTTTTACAAGAGCATGTAGTGACAGGACTAGGGGGAATGGATTCAAACTGAAAGAGAATAGGTTTAGATTAGATATTAGGAAAATATCTAATATTTTAATCTCCCCTTTATCATATACTATAATCTCCTCTTTATTGCGGAGGTAGTGAGGCACTGGAACAGGTTGTCTAGAAAAGTTGTGGATGCTCCATCCCTGGAAGTTCTTAAGACCAGGTTGGATGGAGCAACCTGGTCTAGCGAAAAGTGTCCCTGTCCACGGCAGGGGTGGTTAGAACTAGATGATCTTTAAAGTCCCTTCCAATTCAGACTAATCTAGGATTCTTTGATTAAATAGATGGTATAAGGAAAATTCTGAATATTAGTAACCTATCAAATAAAAGCATTCCAAATTAACCTGATGAAAATAAATTTCATGACATTTAATATTTTCATAAAGCCACCTGAGTAGAGCTAAACAAATGCAAATTCTCTTGCTCTCTGCTGCAATAAAAGCTCTGGAAGTATAATATTAGGACCTGTTTGTGATCAACATGGAAAAGAAAACAAGCAGGCGAGACAGTATCTGAATGAAATCAGTGCTCAATTCAGAGCAAACATACTGGAGTCTTTTGATCAGTCTCCTCATGTCACGGTAAAGAATTGTGCAATAGTTGTGTGGAAAGTCAAATGTAGGAACTACAGTGGATTGAATACACTAGCTGTCAAAATATTAATGTATTATTTTACTTTATAGTATCATAGGTTATGTGTAAGCATAACTTCTTGAAATATTATTTCCTGCAGGCATTTAAGCTTCATTCAACCTACAGGAGCAAATTTAGTTACTTGGTATTCATCTTGTAGCAAAGTTCTTGTGCATTGTATGGCTGACTAAATGATGAAAGTCTTCATTAAGTCAATTTGAAAGCTATAGTTTATAATAAGGGAAAAAATGCACATGAGATTGGGTTTTTCCATATGTGTAGCTTGATTTTTTTCTCTTTATTAATTTGGGCTTAGCCCTACAACAAATCTCCTGAGGACCTCTCAGATACAGATATGCTCCTCTCTGTCTTGCCACATGCTGCAGAAATTTTTTATTTAACCACATCCATGGCAAAATACTCTTTTTTCTCCTTCATACTGTCTATGAAGATAGCATGTTCAATATTTGTTCGAGCATGAAATTCTTCTATTTAGATAAATTCCCACAAAGAAGAGGCCCAGTTCTTCATTCCACAGATTTGGTATATCTAGAGATGGCAAATGCTTTATTGTCAAGTTGAAATCATCCTTAAATTTATGGAAAATTAGGAAAACTGCAAATTCAAGCTGTTATTCATGCTCAAGAAGAAATTAAAGAATTTTAAAGTTTCTTCATAACAAAAATCAGCCTGAAACTCTTTTTTTTAAAAACAGTTTTCTTGAAGTGGCCTTTTCAGGAACTTTATTTCTCTAGAATAGAGTAGATCCAGTTGGAAGCTAATGACAGCAATTATCCAGCCCAACTGTGTTTCCGCATGTGTTAAATTTTGAGTTTAATTATCTAAAGATAACTGGCTCTTCTGGAAAAATTGTGTTTGATTCTCTCTCTGGATTTCTCTAGGAAATCCTTGCAAATCAAACCTTCTCTTTCTCCTTGTGAAAATAACAACAACAACAACAACAATAATAATAATAATAATAATAATGATGATGATCAAAGGTAAATTATATTTCCCTCACATGAATTCAAGTTAGATGATCTGTACTTCTATAACCAAAATAAGGATTTCCTCACATCTTTGCCACAGCATAAGTCACAACTGTAAAAATAAAAATTGTCTATCCAGTTATAATTGATTCAATGATTTCCCTTTTAATAGAAGTTTAAGTGTAGCGTTTCCCTCCATTAAACTGTGTATTTTTTATTGATTTACAGATTAACAGATTAATAAGTGAACCTGGTACAAGTACTTTAATAGAAATGTTTACAGCTCCTTATTATAAATGATATAGCAGTATTATATCATTTTGTAATGACTTTAGGTTTCAGATTACTGACTTCCAAAACCCTCTATCTAGCAATACAATAGCATGGGGTTGTTTGTTTGGATTTTTTGAAAGACACGTTGCAAACAGCAGGGTTAAAAATAATGTTTTACACTTTCTCCAGAGATTCACTGCAGTATGATTAAGTAACAAAATCAGCAAACATTGAGTGATATCAGAAGCTCACAACTTCATGACAATGTATACTTCCTCATGTTGTTTCAACACGTAGGTTGATGAGTGGATTCGGAAATGCAATCAATGTACAAGGTATCTGCCATCCTCCCTTTAAATGATGGATAGAAAAGTAGTGATCTATTTTGCTACATAAAGTTCAGATTTGAAATTTTAGAAACATTAAAAACCATGGCAGTGGTAAAATTAATTTTGGTTTTATCTGTTTTAATAATACCTGCATTATGTTTGGAGATTAATTTTCTTCCATTATTCATCAAATATGAACAATTTGGTCGTGGTTGTAAGGATCATAGTATTGCCCCACCGGAATGTTTCCCTATTTATCTCAAAAGATAATTCTCAGAATGACTGGATGCTCAATGCCTGTGGTAGCTGCAATTTCCTGAATGAGATGTGGCTGCATTGTTAGAAACTGTCAGGATCAAAACTAATCTTGTAAAAGCTTCTTAGCCTTTTTCGGATGTTCATTTATTTATATGGAAAACATATTACTACAGAAATGTTGATAAGGAATCAACCTCAAAAGATAACAAATAAACAAAATGCAAGACTTTTTTTTCTGTTGCCTCAGCTTCCCAGTTCTGTCTTCACTCTGTATATTATTATTAGAAGATAATATTATAGAGAATATAATCAAGTCCTATTTATTGAAATATTCAAGGAAGCCCTCTGAATTTTCTTCTGAATTGATGTTTCTGATGATATAATCTTGCATGTTTTGGTTGCCAAAATAGACATCTTCTAAAACTATGCATTTTTAAAAAATCCTGCTTTTCAAACTGTATTTCTTTTCCATCTTCAGTCTTATGTGAAGAGAAAAAAATAATAATAAAAGTTTGACAATCGGTTACAAACACATCATCTATGCAGGTGAATTATGAAGGATGTGAAGAGACCTTCGATCCTAACTCTTCCTTTTGAACAGGAATTCATAAAAGCGCTTTATTGTACTTAAATTCTAAAGATATAAGTAACTTGATTGATCTATTCCCCAGTTTAAAATGAGCATTTCTCAAGCACTTTGCTGAATTGAGTCCTAACAGCCCAGCAAATCGGTAATGTCAGCACTGAGGCTGATGCAACAATCGAGAATAAAGATGATTCAAAACAAGAATCACAGAGTATTTATGATCAAAAGTATGTTGCTCATCAGAGCTAAGTTCTCTTGGTAGATTCACAAGCTGAAATAAAATGATGCTGTTTTTTTCTTTTTTAGGTCCTCCAGACATTGAGGAAAACTCAGTGAGGAAAGATTATACTTACTGGATTTAATACTCTTAATTCAGGGGCAAAATGCTCTTTTGTATTGACAGTTAAATAAAAAAGTGATTTCACAGTTCTTCGTACAATTATTTTTAGATTACAATTGCCACATAAAACTCTGTAAATAGTAAAAAGCCAACATAACAGACTTAAATAAACCATTAATGCTTCTCCTTTGCTTCAGAAAAAAGGTAGCAGAAAAGGGAAAAATAATCAGGGTTCATTTTTGTAACAGCCTAACTGAATCTCCTTACTTGCATGACATTGCCAATTCATGAGCTATTTGAGATATAAAGAAACAAAAACCCCAAAGAAAGAAAAAGAAAACTCCTAAATTTATGACACAGATAGATGGAAAACAGGAAATCAAAATAATTATGTCTTATAAACACATAAAAATGCTGTATTCACGGCTAACACACAAATATGTAAAATAACTCGAACTAGTATCACGTGTTTTATCAGGTAATAACATATATGGAATTGTCATATTGAAAACATTCCACCCCGAGTTCCAGCAATAATACTTGCTTTTTTACCAAAAGCATTCATTCCAAAGCTAAATATCCTATTATTGTGTGAAAACTGTACATTTGAGGTTCATACTAGACACTAAAATTTGGATAAATTTCATAATTAACCAAGAGAGTGTTGTTTTCCCTCCATATGTTCAAAGACAGAATGACACACAGCATAAGAATATTTGAAAGAGTCCTTAGAGCAATATAAAAGTTTTCCATGGCAACAACATCTAAAAGATGATGAAACCCACACAGCAGAGATGGTGCCTGAGGACATCCATTTTAAGATTATAACATGCTTAACCCTCATCAGTAGAGGGAAACATGGCTCCTTGTGCAGTATAATGTCAGCCAAATTTAGGATCTAGCCCAGAGCTCATTAACTGGGATGAATGGATAAATCTCATTTAATAATTTGAGAAATTTACTTCTTCACACTTTCCCCAGAAAGCAGAGTTTTAAAAGATGCATTTCCCAATGGTGAAAGACTGTTCTCCTTACAGTTGTCTAAGCATAAAAAGTGTTTTCTCATCTTTCAAAAAGGTTGGAGTCATATAAATATAATGAGAAAAAGGAGCTCTAGAATTTTGCAGTAGTATGTTGAGAATTGACTGTTGTCTTCTAAAAATGGTTATTTTTTAATAATAACCTTTAAAAAAAAAATTACGGTTTTTTTGTTAAAATATTTACTTCTTGAATTTAAATACCACATAATAAACTTCAAAGCTGGTTCCTGTTGAAAGCTGTTAGTTCTCCGTAGCAACCAAGAAGAGTTTTTTGCAGGAGCTCTGGTGGGCAGATTCACTCTGTTCATCCCAGCTACTTCAGACTAAGAGAGAAGTCAATGGAAAGAAATAGCTCCTTCGGGGAAATGCAGAACATGTAAATACAGTGTATTTTTGGAAGAGCTTCTCTTTCTTTCTGTGGACTATGTAGGTTATAAAAAATATTTCGGACATATTTTCTACAGTTAGACCACAGATGTGTTTTCTTCCCTTACACTTTATTATTAATAGATTATTAACTTTGCATACCAGCTCTAGCTTGAAAAGTTAAAAATGAAGATAAAAAGATATTAGGAAGAATTTAATACCTCCTTCTGCCCTTTTGAGACTTTTAGTGTACCTGTATGTATCAGCAGTATTATATCTGTCCACCAACCCAGTTCCTCTTTTATGTGATGGCCTGAGTTGGACTAGAAAATATTATTTCCAAAACAAAAAGAATTTGGAATATGTACCAGAAAGTTAATCTCATGCCCCTTACTAGAATGCCAGAAATAAACCACTTCTTAAATGAGAAACCTATTTATTTTAACAAGGTTAAGCTATTTCCATATCATTACCTGCAGTAAATGAAAACATGGAATAGTAACAAACTCTGGAAGTGAGAGGCTGATCATCACGTCTTCTGGTCAAGAACCAGATAACATTAAAGAGAATCATAAGAATGATGCCCTCTACTAAGAACAGATGTCCATTTATTATGCAGACCTCCTAAAAAACCTTAAAATTAATACTGGATTTGGCCATATCAGCCATCCTTGTGAACCTAGAAGGAATACTTTTTCATTAAATTATTATCTAGTAATGATTCCCTTTTACACCTTTTTCTTACATCAGCTGGTTGTATGTCATGCAATTGGCTATTCCAAATGAGAGATTTTGATGAAGACACACTGGAGATCTTCCATTTATTTTTAATAATTTAAAAATAATTAAAAATATTTAAAAGAAGAGTTTTCCTATGTGCATCCCCAGATTCCTGTCAGCATTGTAGAAATATATACATGGGATTTCATCATTTCAAAATGCACCTGACTAATTGAGAACTTCTTTTTGACAGCATGAGTGTTCTCATGTGACATTCAGCCAAGAAGGCTTTTTCATTGGTGTTTTCAGCATGAATAAATAAACCAACAAATTACTTCCTGTTTTCTCAAGGATGCTTAGGGGAAAATGTAGCTAGCAGTTCTTACAGAAACTTCCAAGACTGTTTTGACACAGTTTTTGACATTTTAAGCCCTGAATATGGATTATTTTTATTAAAAAATTCACAATTACTGTTATTACTTTAGAAAAGACTGACAGGGAAGAAATTCAGAGAGTGTTCACGAACATTTCCAGTGCTGAAAGACTTATGGGGTCAGTGTCAGTTTCTTTTAGATAGCTGGGTGACTAGACAGCACTGCTTCTCCACTGGTACGTAGTCACAATTGCAGTACCACAGCAAAAGTGCAGTTGTCTCTTTGACTTTCTCTTTGAAAGCCAAGGCACAATCACAGGAGGGCCTACAAAACTGTGCTACTGTAGGAACACCTACTGCACTGACCAAGGAGAGGCAGTTGGATCTCTCTAACCTGTTCATAGGACTCTACTATACATCACTGGTGGAGCAGAGATACAATTACAGATACCAAGATATGGGCAAAAGGTTTAAAGAGGGATATGTCAGTAAAAAAGTCTATTTTAAAAATTAGTCAATTTAAACCAAAACAAAACCTGATAAGTAGACAATATCCCTTTAAGTAGAAACAGCAGCAGTATTCAAGCACAACTATTTCATTCTAAAAGTAATAAACGTGAGGAATAAGTTGTCAGGTAAGCCCACTGAAGCACATACTATAAATGAATTTAAGAGACAGCTAGAAGTTTTTATAGAGCTAGAGGGGAAATTAAAGACAGTGACAAAGCAGGAAAAGTACGCTGAACTAACATATAAAAGACAAGTTTTCTGGTTCTTCCCTCCAACATTTCTTTATGTTCATTACAAAGTGTATCTGATACTTGTTATTTATGTCAGAGAAAGGCAGAAAAAAATGAAGCTGTTTCAAGTGCATTATCCCAAAGGTCCCAGAAACTTCACCTTCACTCCACTTATGGACAGGAAAAGTGACTAAAAAAAAAAGGTGGTAAAGTCGAGACCTTGACTTTACCTAATCTGACATGCTGTGAAGCTAACAGTGCACGAAGAACCACTGGTAGGTCATAGGGGAGAAAACACAAAGGATATGGCTGAACTTACATCTTTCTCATGGTGTTCAGTCACACTTCCTGCATTAGATTTTGTTCTGCGGGATTGTAAGCGCCCTAGAACTGCACCAATAACTCTTCCCATTGGGTCTGATTGAAGCTAGGAAGACTGTTATTGATTCACCTGTGAGCTGGACAACTTTGAGAATATGGTCCATCCTGTTCAGGGAAAAAAAAGTACTGCCGCTGGTTGAAATGCATTCAGCAGAAATACGTTAGGATTTTTTCTACTTTTTTTTTAATACTGAAGTTGTCAATATTTTCCATTCATTTTAGCAGTTGGGCATTGTTTTCCCTAATTTTTAGTGGAAATATATAGAAGGAATTATCAAAGTATTTCATTTACCAGAACAAATTATGTAAACGGTTCAGCAGTTTCAATGGGAATATTGCTTAGTTTTTATAAAATTTATTTTCTGGATTAAAAAAGTCTAAAAATATTTCTGATCAGCATTCGTGTCTCCATTGTGAGGGGAAATAAAAAGGGAACTTTGAAAGTTAAGCTTTCTCAGTTGTTCATGTCTCAAGCAACTCTAACAAAACCAGCTTAAATGACAGTTTCAGGATTAGAATATAATAATAATTCCATTCTCTTTAGGTTTTGCTCCTGGAACTTGACACCTGCAAAGTTTTTGAGTGTTTGGGATTTATATATCTATACAAGCAACTTCTAGTGAAATGACTCACCTGTATATAGATATACTGAACTCATCCTTCTTAATACTTGTTACCATATCTGTCTCAAGCTTGCTACCAATAAAGTACATACATAAAGATCAGAATTCATGCCTATAGGTATTTGCTTATAGTTATTGTAGCTCATATATTACATAGAGTAGTAATTATTCTTGGCAAAATATAAAAATACTGTTTCTCCATATGGAATAAAAATTATATCTGTTGGACTGTTTCTGTTGAACACTTAAGTGAAGCATTCCACCAAACATATAAAACAAATTAATTGGTATAATGGAATGTTTATCTGTTAATAAGCAGCAAAATTATACCTTGGTTTATGAAAGAAAGAAAACTAAAAAGCAAGAAAAATGTGAGCTCTGAATTTGAGCTTTTATCACCCAGATTCAGTAGATCTGCTTTCAGGCCTATGGTCCAAAGCACAAGATGCAAGAGCTGTAATAGTCATTTACAGCTGGGTATTGCACATCTCTAATCCTCATGATGCTACTTGATAGCTGTCTAACAGTATTTTGATGATGCAGTGTGATGCTGAATCTTAGGATGGCTTGAGATAGTGGCAGAAGGGTCTAAAATGTCAAGTGGGGATTGGCATAATTATGGGCCCTCCAAGCACTTCTGCAGATAATAAATCCACAGTGACAAGAAATGTGGAAATTGGCCTTTGGAGACTGCAATCCAGCTGCTGTAGTAAGAGTCTTCATCTTACTAAAGGATCTAACACAAAACAGAAATTACTGGCTACTGCTTGAACAGAAAAATAATACTGCAAAGAATTAGATATTAATTATTTTGAAATTTTAGCAAAATTATAAAAAAATTATTGGTATATTGGTGTGTATTTTTGTTCAGAGTTTAGCTTCAGGGTACATTATCTGTTTTTTATTTTGAGTGTTCTGAGTCTAGCTGATAATGAGCATTTAATTTTGTGAGATTATAAATATTCCACATTTCACCTGTAAAAGTGGCTATAGAATTATATCGACTCAAAATACTATTCTTTTTAATTTCATTTTTCATTGTACATAGATAAACACACATTTTTGTATTGATAAATTTCCTATTTAATAGCAAAAATATTTTAATCTGATTTTTAGAATTTGTGCAAGACAAATACATAAATGATGTTTCGAACTGCTTAAATAACAATTTATGGGTAGTGAGATGCAAAAAAAAACAGGGAAAGGATTAAAGGTCAGGTACTGTAGATTTGTTTATCAGATTAATTGGAATGTATGAGACAGATTTTTCATACTTAGTTCTTGCTTGAGTTAAGAGTTTTGTCTCATCAGAAATCATCTCAAATCTGTGAAAAAGAGGAAGAAATTCATTTTTTCTATGCTGTAGTGATAACTATGAGAAGCTGGAAAAGAACAAGCTGAGGGGAGATAAGAGTAGGTGGCTCTATGTTATCTCCAGAGAGATATTCAAATAATTTAAAATCTTCCTCCGAAGTTATTCTTCTCTGCCTCTGGTTGTTAAGGAAGCTAAGGACCTTGAGCTACCATGGTGAATATAGGCTTCAACATTCATTATGTAAAAGCATATTCGAACATTTTCTAAATATTATCTAAAATCCTATCCAAACAGGTGAAGATTCTTTTCTTGGGTTGTTTGGGTTTCTTTGTTTTGATTTGGTTTGGTTTCCCATTTTTTTTTCATTTGGTTTTTTTTTGTTGTTGTTTTGGGTTGTTGGTTTTTTGGTTTTTTTTCCATGGATAGGGTCTACATATTTTCTTTAAACAGAATTTGAGGATACAGTAAATGAGATGGTCTGAGGGCTAAGGTGAGATGGTAATTTCTCTGAAAACCTGCAAAAAATCAGGTTAAGGTATTAAAAAAAATCTTAGAAAAAAAGATATAATTTTTTAACAAAAATCTTCTGGCTATAAATAATTTTTGTGATCACATGCTACAGATTCCAGTCGTGTGAAAAACAGCCATATATATCCTTATGCAGCTGCAACCTTGAAATCAGCTGGTACTACCTCTGTTAAATGTTCTTTCATCTCTAGGGGTTCACTATTGTCCTTACATACAGGTTTCTCAAATATAAATACAAATTACTTTGAAATTAATATTTTTCACTATGTAAGATGTAACATCTTTATCTTGATGAGTATAAATTCCAGTAATAATTTCACTAAGTTCTTACTTCTAATGAATCATTCAAACTTAAGCATTTTAACTGTACAGTTAATTTGAGCTGCCATATATATGTTTGCTTTCATGCATCTTTTCTCCTTTCTTAAACCCTGGAAGCGGTGCAGGTTGACTTTATTTTGTTTTACACTAGAACTACAAAATATGAGAAAAATTAAAATTGTAGTCATATGATTAATATTTTGTTAGATGTACTGGTGGATTCTTTTCTGCACACTTTAGTTTCAAATTATATTACAACTTCCATGTTTATGCTTGTTTGCTATCCACTTTCAGTTCATTTAGAATGTAGAGTGAACAAAAGTTAAAAGAAATTCTGAATATGTGAAAATACACTGCTGACATTGAGTCAACTTGACATAAATGTCCTAAAACTTTAGATATCCACTGTGGACATAAATTGTTATCTCTTTCAATTAGGAGCTATGTATTATTAACACCTTCTAAGTATTTTACTTAGAGTTTGTTTTTATAGTAAGTGAAATAAATGCATTAAGTCTAGCAAACAATAACACGTCATTAAACTAAGGAAAAATATTTACTTATATTTAAACCCATATATCTAAATGACTACTTACATTCTAAAAAAATGTAGTATCAAGTTAATAATAAATTAGAGAAGGAAAATTATATGAAGAAATCATATGAAGCCTCTCCTGGAAGTGGTCATGTTTCATGGCGTTGTCAAATATAATTTTTGTAACGGGCATAAGGTCTGTGACATGCACATAATTCTTTGCTAGCAAATAAAACTGTCAGTTTGAATAGCTATTATTTAAAGCAATGTGACAAATAATTGCTCCTACAGTACCTATGTAGAGAGGTATTTCCTATTTCATTCCTGGAAAATATCACCTCAACAAAGCAGTAATGAAGGGGAAAAGTTAGAGAAGAGGATTTCCTAAAATATCCTGTCTTTTACTCCATTGGCTTTAAGAATACAATGCCATGTAGATTTTTATGTAGGTGGAAAGAACAGCTCTCCATATCACTGTGGTCCTTTGCCTTAGCACAGCTGCCTTTGAATTTTCATTTCATGTGCAGAAAAAAAAGAAAAAAGAAAACCAAAAAAAGCCTCCAAAAAAACTGTGAGCACATTCATCTGGAGGGAAGCAACTCAGCAGTGACACCACCAAAGGGATACAGGATCAGGGCGGTACTTCATGTACCATGGGCCATCTAACATATAAATGTCGTGCCACAGTTATGTCTCTCATTCTCTCCCCAGTCTGAAGAGAACAGATGCCTGCAGTGATGATTCACTCTATCTGCACCAGGGTCTGGGACATCGAGAATAAATATCTTTTTGCAGGTGCTTTTTTGTAACCATTTCATAGGGAGAGACCCTGAAGACTTATCAGAGCACTTACCCAGTTCTGTAATCCCAGAGGTCTGAATCACATCAGGTGTCTAATTTAACTGAAGAAAATTAGATTATTTTCACCCTAAATTATCACTTCCCACTGGGGAGAAAAAAATATTTGAAAAAGAAGCCTGAGATTCCTCAATCCTGCAAATATTTTTTGAAATATAAATCCAAAATAATAATATAAAGGGAAAGTTCTGGGGTCAAGTCTACCGAAACTTTTGAAGGAACATTCAATAAATCTACATATATAAATATCAACACTCTCTTTAACACAGCTGCATGTGAATCTGAAAGTGAACACTTGTGGTTCTTAGTGCAAGAAGATTCTCAACACTTGCTTAAAATAACTCAAAACGGTGCAAGAGCCATTGTTTTGAAATGTCACAAAGGAGCTTAGTGTTATCACACAGAGGTATAATGATTCTCTCCATGAAACACGATTACAAGTGAATCTTGCCATTTACATGTGCCTTCCTTTCTGCTTTGTGTCTGTTCACAGTAGTTTTGAAGCACATGTCAAGCCAGTAATGTATTGAAGTAATAATAGCTTCACACATACTGACAGCCACCAGGCAGTTATATAAGGGAGTGAAAACAGGACTTACCAAAACTACTTCAAAAGAATGTTAATTATTATTACACTATTTCTATTTTGCCTAAGGGATAAAAGTGATGACATGTTACTCTGTAACAATCTATTCCTATGGGTCAGTTAGAAAAATCTTTTTTAAATGGACTACTTTGTATATTTATATCTTTTTTTTGTTCACAATACCTTAGAATTTTGTATGGTTTTAAAAGTGCTTTGCAGTTATGTTCAATCTCCAAAGGCGATATTTAGAGCACCAGTTTGGATATCTTTGTTTTTCAATTATTTAATCTTCCCTCAAAGACCCTGTACACAAATTCTTCATTATTGCCACTCTGGTGTCAAATAGAAGTCAGGTAAATTTGATTTGCGATTGATTATCATTTTCATAATCCACTTCCTTAAATACCTCCGTATATTTTAAAAACTTCTTTGACAAATTTGGACTGTCTTTTGTGCCTACAGTTGTGTAATTACTCAGTTACATTCAGACGCATGTACACAAATAAAGCCAGCCTCATCTCAGGAATCTCAGATCATGTGAGAGCCCACAGCTTGTTGAGCGAGAAGCCTGCAGGAAAGCTTATGAGGCATTTGAAGCTACATTATTATTCTTAGCTGATTGAAGTATTCATCACAAGTCTTGTATTTGCTGACTGTAGCCCTTTATTCTGTCTCTCTGAACAGATGGAAATTTGTATACTTTTGTTTCTCAGGACTGCTCCACTAGTTACTGCAAATATATTTGAGCTTTGGGATTTTTTATGAACTTTAGAAGAATATTCTGTCACTAGGATATTATTTTCAATTCACTATTTAAGATTTGATTGGTCTCTAAATAAATGTAATTCTTGCACTCCTAAATTTTCAGACTAGAGGGACTGTAATGTTTAAGCTTACCTCCTGCTCACAACAGGGGCATTCTTTGCCTAGGGCAGCATTAGAGCTGAGCTCAGAATGAGGACAATATAGATGAGCTTTTAGCAAACTGTAACTTTTTTCCTCTTGTGTCTTCAATTTGCCTCTCTCAAAACAACCTATTCTTTCTTAAAGAATAATGCTAAATGCTGCAGAGGCTGTAATACCTTCTCCCTGTGCTCTTGCTAAGATTGGCATTCAAAACCAAACAGATCTGTCCATCCCCCAGCACGCATATGCAAGAGACTCAAACATCACAGTTGCCTTAAACGCTGTCAAGGCCACAGAAGAAACTTGTAAGATGAACCACCACAGTCAGAACTTGAGATAAGAGCTGAAGGGAGGAATATGCCACAGGAAGCCATTAGTTCCAGGTCTGGCGAGGCAGATCTGGGTAGCACCCTAGTTAATGCATCTGGACGAAAATTCCCACTGTGGCAGACTGTGGAAAAGGAAGCAACAGCTTAAACATGTGCAATCCCAAGTTGTGGGAAAAGCATCTGTGCCCCTTGTACTCCCAGAACTTGGACTGTATAAGGGTTATACCCAAGAAGAATGATTTGCGGATCCCCACCACTGACAAGACCAGAAGAAGGACCATCAGGATGCCCTGTGGATCCATGGGGTGGTGATAGAATTCTACTTAATCTGTTTCTCCTCACTCTCTTTTTCTCCCTCCTACTCTCTTTCCTATTTCTTTCTATCTGTCTCTACCACACATTTACTGTTAAAGAAACTCCATACTATATACTTTGGCATATGGTCTCATTTGCACCTTAATTCAGGCAGAGGCATCTCTTAATAATTGGATCATAACAGCATGTCACTGTAGGAGATCCATTTATGTGTATGGTAAGAGAATGAAGCAACGCAGACTATTTATGGTCCACTGTGCAGCTTAACCCAGACACTTGACCTTAAATGGAGGATGTCTGAATCAAACTCGTACATTAGGCAAGCACAAATGAAACTGACTTTGGCAGGTTGCTTTGAGACATTGACCCTTCTCTACATCTGTGAAGATGAATTTGCCATCATGTGATCCTGTTTGCAGCAGTTTTTTTCTCTTTTGTTAATACTTTTTATTGTCACTTTTAGGAGCATTATCTGTGGGAGCAACAGTATGACTTTTGCAGCAACTACCATAGAAAGAGTGTCTTTTTAACACCTTATACAACTAATAGTTATTGGTAAATTTTCATTGCCCTTAACTGTAGTATTCCTTTTGAATGAATGCTCTGGCAGCTTTATCTACACTGAATATTTTCAATTCACTTCAGCAGTTATGTTTCTCCAACTAATTGATTCTTAGATTTAATATTAGGACTATGCAATTTTGATATGTTGATTAAAATATAAAATATACTGCAAAAGAATCATTAAAGAAAGAAGAGAAAAATACAGAGATTGTAGGCTTTGGAGAATTATTATACACTTCATTACTAAGTCTACAGGCAGATTTTCATTATCATACCTGTATCTAAGAGAATCAAGCAATGCCATACCTATATTTTGCTAAGTGCTACATGAATATAAGGAGAAACTCGAGAAAAACTGGCAGCCTAAGAGATATCTGAATAATTTAAAAAAAGGTTTCTTTTCTTACCTGATTCTAAAGATTTTCGTAAAGCATGAGATGATGCTAGCTACCTGTAGATAAAAAATATCTAATGAAAATTAGTAACCAATGATGCTAATCTTTTGGAACAAACTTGTTGCACCTTTATTATTTTAATGTCTTGATTATAAGCCATTCTTTTGGCCTAGCTTCAATAGTAAAATTTCTATTACAGTTAATGAATCACAGCCCATTTCTTCTGAGTCAAGTGCTAGTGAAAGATGGACATCTGTAAAATATTTATAAGGTTGCTGTAACCCCATTTGTACAGCTGTCATTTCAGACCCTAGAAAGTGAAAACTGATGTCCTTGAAAGTTTTCTTGGAAGCCTAAAACTCCTTACTATATTCATATACTGACAGGGATTGTTCCAATGTATCTATCTTTCCGAAATCAAGATTGGAGACCATGCAAAAAATGATAAGGAAAGCTGCCATTCTAATGTGTTCAGTGAAAAAATTTTACTACTTCTATTTATCTTTGAGGTTGTGTCAAAAATATTTAGTTAACTACTAGCATTCTAGGCCAGAGGGCTTCTTTCTTGTCATTTTGAGCATCAGCTGGGTCTCATGTAGGCACGCAAACAAGAATAAACTACAGGATATTTTTCTTGTAGAACTTCAATAACTGAACATTATAACTATTGTTTCTTTGGTTCCAAGGTGTGATGAGTGTTTTTAACGATAACTACTACTTTGTGTGCTTCATTAATTATGAAGTTTTATGTGAAATGTTCCTTATTTGGAAGTAATTAGCCTTGTACAAAGTCATTAAACTCATTAAAAAATTCCTAAATTTCCCTTTTTGGTTTTAATTGTTCTATCTCTGTCATGTTTTGAAATTCTGATGCATTTTTGTAAATTATAAGAGTGAATATCAATACTCTTTTCTAAAACGGTATCTGATAAAGATTATGTAAAAAAAACCCCCAAAACTCCAGAAATAAGTAATATTGACCCCAACAAAAAACAAACCCACAGAAAAATATCCCTAAGAACTTAAATAATACACAAAGTAAAAATTAACGGATAAAAGCATTTCTTAAACGCGCTGACCACAACATTTGACTAGAGCTTCAGCATGGGAAGATGTTTCAGTCCAAAATCATACTTCTATGAAACACTGTCGTGGGGTGATGCTGGCCAGATGCCAGCAACCCACAAAAGCCACTCACTCACTCCCCTCTGCAGCTGGATAGAGGAGAAAGCTCATCCCACAGGAGACAGCTCTCCATGAACATCTTCAGCATGGCTCCATCTCACGGGCAACAGTCTCCCCAAAACTGCTGCAGCGTGAGTCCATCCCATGGGCAACATTACCTCTCAAACTTCTGCAGCACAGGTCACTCTTCCACGGGGTGCAGTCCTCCAAGGACAGGCTGCTCCAGCCTGGAAGCAGGGGCCCCCTCTCTCCATGGGTCTCTCATGGACTCACGGCCTCCTCCAGGCATCCAGCCGCTCCGCCATGGGCACTTCCCCCATGGGCTCTGGGTGGATCTCTGCATCCCCTGTGGACCCCTGGACTGCAGGGGGACACCTGCTTCACCATGGTCTTCACCATGGCCAGCAGAGGAATCTTGGCTCCGTTGTATTGCAACGGTGTGGGGTTTGCTGGATGGTCAGATGCTGCGACCTTCCCGAGAGCATCTCCGAAATGAAGCCGCTTCGGTGCACGGTCACTACACGCACTCATGCACTCACACACCGGATAGCTTCTTTGACAAACTGACGGTAAAGAGGTGGGAAGGACTCCCATGTAGTTCCACGGATGATCTTTATTCCGACCACACGCATGAAGGTTTCCAGTGACGAGAGCACAGAACAGTGGGGGAGGAGGGGGTGGGGGTGTCTAGGTTTTTATATGAGGGTGGGGACCAATGATCTGAGGGCATGGGAGCGGTACATAGGCGGGGCCAGGGTAAAGAAACCAACAGGGAAACTCTGAGGGATGGACAAAGGGACAGGGGCCAATGGGAGAATGGGGAAGGGAGAACTTTCTGGAGCGGAGTTGTACAGGGCAGAAAAGGGGCAGGGAAACCAGCGGGCCAATCGGGGGAACAGAACTGGGGTACATCAGCATAGTAGAACAAAGCATCCTGGGAGAGGCCTTTTCTGTCACCCTAACCTAGGAGATCTCTCAAGGTCTGTCCCTTTATTGGACTCTCTAATTAACCTAAGTCGGATGGGTACTGGCTCCCACGTCGGTGACTGGAGCATCCTTCTCGCTCTCCTTCTCCACTGAGGTTGGTGTCTCCATGCTGCTCTTCTCACGTGTTCTCATTTCGCTTTTGTCTGACTGGAATTAAAACTGCACCACAAGCTTTGTTTTGATTTCTACTTCTATATGTTATCACAGAGGTGTTGCCACCATTTCTGATTGGCCCAGCCTTGGCCAGTGGCATGCCCATCTTTGCAGTCATCAAGGATTGGCTCTGCTGGACATGGTGGAAGCTTCTAGCAGTTTCTCGCAGAAGCCACCTCTGTGGCCCCAGTGCTACCAAAAACCAGGCCATGCAAACCCAATACAAACCCATTAACATTTTTAAAATCTAAATGACTGAGGCCAGGTCATTTTCTTAGTTTTAAATAGAAAGCTTTTATTTAATTAGTTGACAAGAGCCTATATTCCTTATTGTTGGTAAAAGTTTTTAATAGTAGAATTATTCCCAAATTGTTTATGTGTAGTAAAGGTTTTGGAACACTACAGGATGGGCAAATCTTCATATTTCCATATTTATGAATCTTGAAAGAGCCTTGGCTACTTCTTTTCATTTCTCTTTTTCTGCAAAAGACCCATTTAAGATATGTTAGTATATTTTATGGCCCATTTAGTATCTGATCTGGCTGACAAGACTGCCACAGACATGAACATTGTAATGTGGACAACTTGCCAGCAGGAAGTGGAATTCCAAATAACTTCATGTCTGCCAATGAAGAGGTCAACGGATAGTGCTAATGTTCTGCAAAAAAAGCTCTATAGACCGTTAGCAGTTCCTGGAAGCAGCCATATGAAGAGATAGAGCTTTTGAAATCAGATGAAGATTTTTAATCTGTTAAATAAAAAGTAGAAATAGGTATCATCTTTCATGTAGATCAGTAATTTTCATTCTTCACTTAGTCTCCTAATCAAAAAGATTTATTAGTATGGAAATTATTTTCATCATATTAGTGATCTCATTTATATAATTCTAAGCCTATGAATGTTATTTGCTAAACAAAAGCGTTCACAGAAGTTGGAAATACACTGCAGAGACGGGTACGCAGAGTAAAATGCAAATTCTCTGAATAAATCTAGGCATAAATAGACACTTAGGTGTGTTATGTTTATTCAGATCATTCTGTAATTATAACACTATTTTTATAAGTTAGCACTTACTTTCTCAAAACACTGCAGATGTCCATTTACATTTATTCCTATTTAATCTGTCTCCTTCCAGCTCTCTTACTATGGCTTCTTGTAATTCTAAGAGGGACAAGAAGGATACAGGAGTGGTTAAGAGACAGCAGGAATTGAGTGTAAAGTGAATGCACTTTAAGACAAGACTAAGATAAGCTTATGTGAAATGTGTCCTGCACATTAGCATAAAGCACATTGATGTCCTAACATTACTGTATTTCAGGAAATTCCTAATGTCACTTTGCCATCACTTCTTTAGCAAATGGTCTCCTTTTTCTTCAGCAAATGAAAGAAAATTAGAATTTTCTCATCTCAAAATAATTTCTCTAGAAATTTAATTGTTTTGTCTTATTTAGTATAAGTATTCAGACTGCTGGTGTTTCAATACTATTATTACCACAATTTTTTAATGAACTTTTTGTGACAAATGATATGCTTCATCTCTCACAAAAACAAGCAGTTTTAGAGACTTAAAGACTAAATTAAATATAATACATATACTCCATGTCATTAAAAAATATACAAGATAAAGCATGAAAATAGATGGAAAGCAAAATATTAATAAAATATGAAAAAATATTAATCCAAATGTTTCTTGTTCAAATTAATGATTTTGTATTAATAAAAATGGACACATTATCTCTTTACTCACATGGCATTCCTGTGGCACAGAGCAGAGAATGGTTTTCAGTAAGAATAGGGAATGTCTTGAAACAGACAATATGACTCCAAAGTAGCCTTTGAGTGAATTTTTTGTCTCACAGAAGAAAATAATGACAGGCTGCATTAAAGCAGTTTCAATTTTATTCATGTTATTTTATAAATGTTGATCAAAGCACAGAGGTTAAAAGACATTTGTAATCATTTGCCCTGAAGCCACAGTAGCATCTTCCTCTGTTATGAAGGATCAGTCTTAACTTGACAGGAACAGAGAGAAAAGGACAAACTGGGATAAACCTCTGAGTTGAATACACATGAGCTGATAGATGGGCCTTTTCATTTACTGGCTGTGAATGAAGGAATCTGTTGCTATCATCTGTGCAGCAACACACAAAGCATGAACTCTCAAGGAATCAATGTTCAGCCTTTTTACAATTATTAAATTACTGTACTGTTTCCAAACGTCTTTCCTCTGGGCCATATATGTTGTCCTTAGTAACTAAGCTTGTTTGTTCTATATATTGGAAATGAGACTGTCATTACATTTTTATGACTCTTTTATCTAGTCATGTTGTTAATACTAACAGCATTTTTAAAGGCATAAGGAGTATCTTTGCATCTTTCTCTAATAAAGCCTGGGAGAAAATGCATTTCTAAATTGATAATGTTTCTGTCTGTAATTTAAATACATTTGATTCTAATTCACCCTTGGGAGTGCAGATAGTGGATATGTGGTGGCTAAGTAACATTGACACAGTATATGTTGCCATAATAATTTCTGAGGTAGGAAGAGCTTTAAAAGGAAATGGTCTCCTCATATTTAGTTACATGCTTGAGAGACTGCATGCTTTTCAGCAGCCACTCTCAAAGGCTTACAAACTGCATCTTGAGCACTGCATCACACATGTAGTCTGCAGGCCATCACTGGAAACATTATCCCATGCATTAAAGTTATCCTCCTAAGCAGGCAAGCTGAAACATTACACCAAAGAATTAGCATTATAACCACTCAAAGCAGTTAAACTTTTAGCAGACTTGTAAAAGTATTGCAACATCAAGGCCTACACATGGGATTAGGAGTTTTATTTTTCCAGAAACTCCAAAAAAAAGCAGTAAAAGTCATGAAAGTGCAGTTACAGCAAAAATGTTTATTTAGAAAGTCATTGGTCTGTTCACAATAAAGTCAGGTTGCTGTCATCTTGCCTGAATGACAACTCAGTTTTAGAATTCTTACTAGTACACTTTCCATGATTCTTAGAGAACAACGTAATTTCTTTTTTCAAAATAGCTTATTTATTAAATTCGATATCTAGGATAACTGGAAGAATTTTGTTGCTGTTGTTAAAAAATAAAGTTCTGATTCATCTGAGAAATGAGTATTAACTTGTTACATACTCTATTTGTTCTTCTACATGCTATGTGACTCAACTGCTTTCAAGGAATCCACTTTGTCTTCCTGTTTTCATACTGATCACTCATTCTCCTCTTCGCCTGATGGCTACAAGAAGTATCTTTCTGTTGTTTCAGCTGTCAAGAATGTTTCATAGCAATGAGAAGTTCCATCTTAATATAAATTTCTAATTTATTTGCACTTCTTGCTCAGGATTTTCTGTAGCTCCAGTCCCATCTCTAGAACATGGAGGAACAAATATCAGCTCCTATATTAAATTTATTTTGTTGCACTGAGTGGGGACCCTTTTAGTAACAAATCCTAAATTGCTGCTGTTGTATGTTGCTAATGAAATCCGTAAGCTTACATGAAATGATTTCAAGTTTCATAATATGTGAAAGCACATGAGGAGACAACTGTTCTTTAAAATCAACTAGAATTCATGCACTTTCACCTGTTCATTTTTTATTTCCTACAATGCTAGTCATACTTAACCCTCACAATTTGTCTCCCAAAGTCCAGCTGATGTGCTTTCTTCCTCATGTACTGTATTTATCTCTGTTAAAACAGTGATCAATTTGAAGCAGCCAAGTCCCAATCCTTCGCTGACTTTGCCATTCATCTGTATTTCTCCTTTTGAGTCCTAGGCTCTGTTACTGGCAGTGGAGCTCTGTGTGCACACCCATAATTCCCTGTGGAAATGAGCTTGCCATCTCCATTTTTTAAGTGCCTCAGTATATGTCCATTGTACTGGGCTTGCTAAGTGGGTTACTGATGCTGAAGCACTGAAGCTGCCACTTTAAGTAAAATGCACTCTAATTTAATTAAGTATCAATGGTGTCATGTTATTGCTTTGCTTTTTGATCTTTAAGCTGCAAATTACATTTCCATCCTATCAATTCATTTGCTTTTAGAAACACAGTTCACCAACTGTATTATACAAATAATATGAACATTCTTTACAAAGAATTCCACAATTTATCAGTGTTTTACACTTCATTAAACAGGAAAATGAAACAAATTATATTGGAGACAGAATATGGTTTTAATGCTGAAAATTTTATATAGTCATTTAAAATGCTCTCACACACATCTGTCAAAGATGTTAAGTAGCTAATTATAATTTTCCCCCTACAATATACAATAATGTGGTGATAAAATGTCTCTTCAGAAGCATCTGTGGGAAGCAGTCCCCAGTAAATAAAAAAGCTGAAAAGACTGAATTTCTCAGGTTATATTTCTTCACTTCCTTCTTAATGGAAAAGCATAAGGTTGTGATGTTGATTTTAGTTTCTTCTTGTTTTTTCTTTTGTCAAGGACATAAAGCTTGCACTTAAAATGGTCCATCCTTTCATAGCACCTGTTTGAATATTTGACTGCTTGCTAGATTTCATGTCACAGATGTTTTAAACAACACCTACTTCAGCGTCTCCTTTACCTTATGTAGATAGTATTCACATACAATGAAGAGCCTCTGGACAAATTTTGTATCTTACTTCTTTTTCCAGACTAGTAACTTCTGAGTTTGAATAAGCTAGTAGCTGATTCTGTCTAAATAATTTTCATACTAGATAAGAAACCTAAACCTATTTAAATTTAATTAATTTGGTTAATTGAGCTGAGTATTAATTCTATGACACTAGCTAAAATAAAATAAATTGGGGGGAAAAAAAGGCAAAACAAGGAAGAAAATAATTCAGGAAGCTAAACAGTAACTAGTTCTTGGGAGAAAATTATATGTCTTTGATCAGCATGAACAGGCATAAAAATAGCAGCATGCTTTTGGAACATTAATCATATAATCATATTTATACATACATATAGGTTTTACCATGTGTTTGCGGTAATAACTGGACTGGACTTGGCCAAGAAATTTAATAACAAGTTTTCAAATTGACATTTCAGAAGATATTATTATTTTCTTGATATTATCACTAAAAGCACCTTTACACATATTGACTTGGCTGTGTGTGCCAGCCTGACATGCTGTATTGTACTAAGTATAACACTCACGTTCACAGCATGTTAAAAATATGCACGCACTGCCATGAACACCTTGGTCCATCTCTTCAACACCCTGCCTGTGAGCATCAGGAGCTCCTGTCAGGTCCTCCCAGAGGGATCTCTCCCACAAGGCAAGTGTTCCTGATCCTGTAAATTCTGGTTGCCCTTTGACAGACTTCTTTCAGTTTCTTGGTATTCTTTCTGCTGTTGAGCAGCCCAAAAGAGGTATTCAACAGAGGAGGTCAAGAACAAGTCTCTCCAGTTAGGTGAAGGCAAAGTCATGTGGTAACTCTGCTAATTTTCTGAGCAAGCCCTGTTTTGGAAGGTGTTGAAAACCTTAAGACCTTTTTGCATGTTTTCTACCATTGAACTACAATAACTTCAGCAAAGTTCAAACTCTCATTTGGAATCCTAAAACACAAAATAATAAAAATGCAGCTCACCCCATCTCCCCCTAAAATGGAAAATAAACCCCCAACAAAACAAGAAAATACATTGTCTAAGAAAAGATAAATTTAGATAAATTTTAAGTGGTTTTATAGATGTTATTTTTATTTCACCTTATGTAGCTTTATTGTTAAAGAGAGCGTAGTGCATTTTTTAAAGTTTGATCTCGCTCACTTGCTGGATGACTTTAAAGATCTCTTACATCCATTTTTAATCTTACCGCAAAGGAAATTCAGGTGCTAAAGATGTCTGTCATATAGAATTCCCTTAGAAATACAAAACCAGGTTTCACTGATCAATTGAAGATAAAGAAAGAGAAATCTATTTGGTGCTTTTCTTGTGTCATCTTTCATTGCCATCTTACACATCCTGGTGTACCATTACACCATTCTCAATAGTATTTTCAATTCCAGAAGATTTTCACTATGTTTCACACATGCATACTGAGTGGACAAGCAACATCAGAATAATACAGCGAGTGGTCTATCACCACCATGACGTATACTGATACAAATGGGCTGAAAAACGTTAAGATAATTACACTGGGATAGGCTATGCAGACTGTTGTATTACATTAATGCTCTGCTAACCTTGGCACAGAGAGAATAACAATGACCAAGAAGCAAAAGAAATTTGTCAAAGACACATGGGGAAGTATATGGAATGCTGTAGATAGTTTGGCTTTTACATTTAAAAATATATAGAATATACAGAAATATTAGAAGTATAACTGAGAGCCATTTCCCAGATTGCCTAAGTTAAATCAGTGTTGGAAATTAGGAGAGGTGTCTTAAAGATCACCTTTGAGATCAGTATTTGCTGCCTCTGCTCCAGTTATACAACTTCTCCTGGAAAAATATGTCAGGATAGAATTTCACTCTTTACATACGGCCCACAAATTCCCTGAAACTATAATACTCAGTGTTTTCTTTATCCACCATAACTGAAGTAGTTGGACTGGAAGCATATTGTGCCATTCAGAGTCAGGTGACCTACAAAGAAGAGCTTAATTTATGCTAGAGAAGCTTAAAGCTTATCAGCATGATGAATAAAAGCTAAAAATAGTAGAGGGTATTTTAGGGACCAGGGTTAAGCCTTTGGAAATGGCTTCATTGGATATAAAATATCACTAAACAAATTGTGTCACTTGCATTTCTGCAAGTACAGAATGGTGCCACTAGATATCTTTATCAGGATTTCTTCCTTTTTTATGATTTCTTCTTTTCATTAGGCTAAAAGGTATGTGGCCGCTGTAGTGGCTTTATTTTTCATATCCTTTATTTATTGTTTATGGATGGACTTGACTACGCATTTGAATTATGGTTTGTGTCAGCGATAGGTATGAGTGTAAAATATAAAATTGTGCAAGCTCTGCAATTCCTGTACTGAATCTTATCTTAAAGAAACTCAACCTCCAAGATCACAAACCCTGCACACATAAAAAATAAAATTATGGTGTAGCTTCCTGAAATATGTTTCATAGTAAAAGATCAGTACAGGTGAAAAAAAATGGGTAAACGAGTCCAGGGAATGGAAGCAAATAATTTTACTCTATTTTTTATCTCCAATAATACTGAATTTATGAAGAGCTTTGGCCTAACAAATTATTACTTGTGATATAAGCTTAGAGTCAGTAAAGATGCCCATTGAAATAAAATTACAAAAACCTGTCAATATTTTATTGGCTCAGAGTCCAGGAATACTCATTTGTGTTTGGACTTCATGATCTTAAAGATCTTTTTCAACCTAAATAATTATATTATTCTATGATTCAGGAGGCAAACTTCTAGTTAGGAAAAATGCCTTTTTGAGTGAGGGGAGTAGGGAAGTTTGGGGGAAGGATGAGGATTTGGGAGAGGATGAGCACTTCTTTAGGCCATTCACAGAAGACATTCTAGGAAAAGATTTTAAAAGTGAGCAACGGCATGAAAGACATGCTCCTGTCTCACAAAGCCTCCCTGCTTGAAGGGAGAAAGAAAGAAATTTACTAAGACAGAAAAATGTCAGAGTAGAAGCTAAATGGAGAAAAACTCCTATGATGGCAGGGAAGCCAGTATTTTACACATATAGTTCAAAGCTTTCTTTGGAAATCACACAAAAATAAAACTAATAGAGTAAGAAGGTATTCTGTTTCATGTAAAGTGAAAGGATTTCTTACAGTGGATACAATCCACAGACATATAATGTAACAATTTTATATAGTAAAAGGGAATGCAAAATGTGTAAGGTCATATTCAGAAATACGAATTAGGATTGCTTTTCCAGAATTTAATTTATCTTTATGCAATTCTTTTTCAGCACATAATAATCTATGACCAAAACAAACTCCCCTGATCTGCATATCATTATAATTATTTGACATATTAGTTAGATAGCTAAGGATTGAACTTCATATTTTAAAATACGAAAGAAGATATATAGACCTCTCTGATTAATATGATTTTAATGTGGGCTAGATGAAGTACAGAATATCATATGAGAGCCTCATTAATCTTAATAGATTGCTGATTATGCAGATGGCAATCATTAGACAGACCTATCTGACCTATTTAACTGTCTGCCATTGGCTGCTAGAAAATGAGCCACATTCCATGAATGTCCATGGTTAAAACTTCTGCAACTGTAGTGCTGTGATATCAGATCCTCAGTTAACTGCCATAAAGAAAAGGGACTGCATTGAACCAAACTTTAAGCCAAGATTTTCAAAACAGTTGACTGTAGTCAGCTTGAAATTTGATTCTAGACAAATCTCTCAGTGTTCCCAGGTTTGTAAAAGATAAGCCGCCTATTTAAGTCAGTGGCATTTTAGGGGAACCCTAAGAAATTCAGATCTGAAAATCTGACTTTTCGGTAACAACTTAGTCATCCATCAACTGGGAAAAAAGGTTAACTCAAAGCCTGTCATAAGACAGATAAACACAAATTTGTTGAATAAATTTCTATTATCTTCATCCTTTGGTGGCTAAATGCTGCTGTCCCCAGGTGCTGCCCTCCCTTAACATCTGAGGGAACAGAGATCAGGTGAAGTCCCCAGCCCTGCAAATGAGCCGTGGAGCCTTGCTGGGTGCTTTCTTCAACTTTCTAGAGTAAAATGCAACATGCAGCCACATGGTGTGCAAAGCTACAGGGAGATGGCAAGAACATCGCTTGCTTCCTGTTCTTTTACTTCCTTTTCAGCTGCCCAGGGGAGATCACTGTGCACTCAGAACTACAGAGTTCAATGAAATTAGGCAGTGAGGCATGCATACACTTTCCAAAGCTGAACAGATAATTTTGTCCTGGATCTGTCTGGAAAGACAGTGCTTGGAGAAACCTTTGCCACTGCGGAAGGGTGAGAATACAGCCATGAATAGAACATCTCTGTCACTTACGCCTGGAGTTTTATGACCCCTTCACTGATTGCCTCTACAAAGAGTGGCCGATTTGTTTTATATTTATGTAGCCACTGCCCTGTGCTCTGCAACTTTAGATGAAAATTTCAGGTCTAGTATTTGCATCCGAATAGTTTAGCTAGCTGATTATTTGTGCCTTTTGATATTCTGGAAATAGAAGATCCTTTAAACTTTCAGTTTATGTGAGCAGACTACTGTCTTTTGCCTTTTAGATCAAAGTGCTTTTGTATGTCCAGTTTCAGGTGTCATGCAGCTGCACTGCTCTGGTCTTATGCAATGTGGGAAAACATGCGGCTCTGGACAATGTTTTGAGAGGAAACAGCATCACAATAATTTCACATTTTTGTGAAATATTTCCCAGTATCAATTGTCATGCACATAAGGCTATAACTGATATCTGAGTGTGAACTGTTCTCCAAAGAAACAGTTTTAAACCTGTAATATACATAAAAAAAGGGATATCTGAAGAGCAGAAACAGGAAAATCTGATGATACAGATTATTGGCACCTTAACTGTAACAACTATAGACGTACTACATTGTATGCTATATTGTCAGAACACAACAGACATGAGAAAGGAAACCAAAGAATCCTGCCCTTATTGTATTCTAGCGTGAAAAAAATAATATGAATATGTTTCAGTGAATAATCCGGTAACTGCTTCTAAACTCATTGCTGACTCCAGAGCAGGGGCCATGAATCAGGGCAACAGGGAGTGGGGTATATCAGCAAATTTTGTAGCTCTTTGCCATACAATGCCAAAGGTTACATATTTCCGCTTTTTAGAATGTATTAACCTATGCCATCATGTTATTGGGAACAGATGCATTCATTTACCTTTTAAAGGAAATGAAAATTTTTTTGCATACAGTGATATTCCCAAAACAATTTTTAAAAATTAATTCCCAGTCCTACATTTAACTTTTAAAGTGTTCTGCCAAATTAAGCATTATAATGATGCTGTAAAAAGGTTTACCCTTTGATAATAAACTCAGAAGTTTTAGAAATAAAATAATAATGCATTTTTTCCTGCTGATACTTATTACGCTGATTTTAACTTGATTTTTTCCTAACTAAGAATTTCATGACAGTATGGTGGATAAAATTTAAAAAGAAAATTGCAGGCTTGCTGATGAAGGGAAAGGAATATTTATATACCAAATCAGTAGCAGGGAAGTGATGACTCACATACTCTTAAATGATCTTACATTTTTAACCAAAAATTGCTGACAATTTCATTAAATATGAAACATTAGATTAATGGATTCAGAATCTTAAAGATCTTCTGAAGCAATTATCCTTAATCTATAGCCTAATTGGACAATCATAAATTATGCTCAGGGATAGATCTATTTTCTAATATAGATGACTTTTTATTCAACTCATAAAGCATTAATACTTGTTAGAACTATATATTGGTATGTATTAATTTGCACTAATTGTTTGTACTGTGACTGAAATTATTCTATCATTTTTACTACCTACAGAAACACATGTACTGTTGAGCCATTAGCATTCTAAAATTAGATATAAAATTCACATATTACAGCAGATGGAGGAATGGTAGGGGAAAGGATAACATGCTTCACAGACAAGATCATAGGATCATCTAATTCCAACCACCCTGCTGTGGGCAGGGACACCTTCCACTAGATCATGTTGCTCAGAGCCTCATCTAGCCTGACCCTGAACACTTCCAGGGATGTAGCTTCCACTTTTCTGGGTAACTTGTTCCAGTGCCTCACCATCCTCACAGTAAAGAATTGTTTCCTAACATCTAATATACAGCTCTCCACTTTTAGTTTAAAACCATTCCCTCTTGCCTATCACTATACACCCATGTGAAAAATCTCTCTTTCTCTTTTTTATAAGCCCCCCTTCAATACTAGAAGGATGCAATAAGGTTTCCACAGAGTCGAGTCTTCTCCATTCTGAACAACTTAAGCTCTCTCAGCCTGTCTTCATAAGGGAGGTGCTCTAGCCCTCAGATCACCTTTGTGGCCTGCTCTGAAGCCATTCTAACATGTCTACATCTTGTGCTTCAATCACTTCTGTTGCTCATGCCGAGGTTTCCATTCACCAGAACCAGCAAGTCCTTCTCGATGAGTTCATCTCCCACTCATGTATGGGATTGGCTGGACCCAGATGCAGCACCTTGCCCTTAGACAAACTTCGCGAGTTTCTCTTGTGGTCACTTCCCAATCTTGTCCATGTCTCTCTGAATGGCATCCCTTCCTTCCATTGCATCAACTGCACTGGTCAGCTTTGTGTTATCTGCAATCTTGCTGAGTGATATAGCCATAAGGTAAGGGAAAAAGTAATGAACAAGATCTATGGTACTGAAGTATGCATGCAGAAGAAGAAATAGAGGTATAAAAGGGAAATTTTCATACTATTTCACAGGAAATTTTCTTTTAAGGTGTGTCCTGCCTATAAGACAACTGATTATTTTATAGGACTTTCATGATCACATGGAAAATATTATTGCTAAATATACCAATAGGTAGTAGGATTAAAAATTAAAATAGTGGCCAGAAACTGTAGGATGGTGTGAAAAAAAAATTCAGTATGATTTAAAAAAATTAAATTCTTTATAACAGTTATAAGAAAAGGGAAACAACTAGACAACAATTCTGTCAAGAATATTCTTAGGGTTATTATCAGATGCTAAGCTGAACTTGAGCAATATTGTCACACTGCAAAAAAAGACAGTCACAACATCAGTATGAATAAACAAGAATATCTTCCATATTAGGTGAATTCACTTTTCCACTCTTGCTAGTACTAGCAATATCTCAACTGGATCCTCTTGTGGAAGAACTGAGCATAATTATGGAAGATGCAAACCAGCCTAAGAGCATCAAGAATAATAAAAGATCCAGAAGAAAAGATTAACCTAGTTTACGGAAGAGAAGACTGGGAGAAGACACATTAAGCATTCAAATATGCAAAATGTACTATAAAAAAGTTATATTTTTAATAAAGAAGATGAAGAATAATGGGTTTAATTTTTATCAGATTTCACCTCAATAAGAAATTAGAAAAAAACCTTTATAAAAACACTCTATGGATTTTGTGTGATCCTCATAATAGTGAAACATTGAAATGCTTTGAAGAAGTTGTGATGTGTCCATCACTGACTACTTTGCAAAATCCCAGAGCATATCTCTCAGTAATGAGATTTATTAGATTAAGATGTGGATTAGGAAGGGAACAAATGACCTTTCAAATTCCTTTCTATAATTTTATGATTTCTCTGTGATTTTCCACCTCAAAATAGTACTCCATTAAATATGCACTCAAATAGTCATCACAAAAATTGTTTTTTAAATAATCAGAGTAGGCTTCAGGAACGGAATTAATTAGTAAAAAATATAATAAAAAGTGTTAAGAGACTTGTAATTCTAAGATAGTAGAAAACTCCATAAGAAGTCCAAACACTTGCACCACTTCTTTATTTTAATATTTCAGGGGATTCTGTGTTGATGCAAGGAGTTACTTAACTGATTCTTTCCAGAGTTCATTTTGTATATAATAGAGCACATGATGAAAAAGTATAACAGTAGTATCACTAGGCATTAGTCACAATTCAGTATTCAGAAGTCTCGTGTTAAATTTGAAAATCATCTCAAGTCCATTTTAGAGAGTTTGAAACTACTTCCCTATGCATCATTAACCATTAATTGAATATTGGGTTACTCACTTAATAGGAGTACTATTTATAACTCATTTAGTACTTAAAAGAGTTAGAGGTGAAATTTTCATCCTGTGGTCATCAACAGTAATTGGACATTGGTTTAATCATTGTTGGAAGGTCACTTAGAATCTTCCACAGCAGCATTAGTAGCACTGGATATATACGTTAAATGTTCATTTTTTAAAATGATGAACATTTTTACCATGAGTTAATTACATAATGCTTTCAAAAACTCTGGGCATATCTTACATTGGACATACTGACTTAAGTTTACTTAACTATGTTTTCTTTTTTTCCAAAGAATTTCTTTCTTACTTACCACATTGGTAAAGTTCTGTTGTAATATCTATGAAAATTATCTTCAGCTTAACAGAGGTTTAAAATCATTAATGATTGCATCACTGCATTCTTACTTGGAAGAAATAGTTTTGTCTTCAAAACGACCATTTCTATTTGCTCTGTTTAATCTATAATTGCAATTTTGAAAACATAATTTTTTCCCCTCAGCTTCTTAAGGAAACACATTTTTTAGGAAGAATAATCATAGAATCATAGAACCATTTAGATTAGAAAAGATCTTTAGTATTATCAAGTACAGCAAGCAATAAAAAAGCCCCAAACCAGTCTATTTAATCTGTGCATCTCTACTGTATTTTGTCTTGTTATTCTATGAAGTTAATTCATGTTAGAAATACTCAAACTCTCTCCAGTAACTTGTAGGAAATAAAATGTTAAAACAGTCCGCAGGCACCAAACAAAATATTTTGTTAGCTAATTTTATAAAAATGTGTGCCTTAGCATATGTGTATATATATATATATATATATACACGCAGTTTAAATCAGTATATATGAATACCTGACATGAGGTGAGAAGTGTACAATAGGAAGCCAGACTCTTCATAGAGGTGTTCAGGAAAAGGGCAAGAAGAAATCGCCAGAGTCTGAAATACGGAATCATAGATTCATTAAAGTTAGAAAAGACCTCCTAGATCATCAAATCCAACCTTTGACCGAACACCACCTTGTCAACTAGACAGTGGCACTAAGTGCCCAATCCAGTAATTTCTTGAACATTTTCAGGGATGGCAACTCTACCACTTCCCTAGGCAGCCCACTCCAATGTTTAACCACTCTTTAAGTGAAGAAAGTCTTCCCAATGTCCAAACTGAACTTCTCCTGGCACAGCTTTTGGCCGTTTCCTCTTATCCTGTCACTAGTTGCCTGGGAGAAGAGATCAACTCCCACCTTGCTGCAACCTCCTTTCACTTGCACAGAGCAATAAGGTGCCCCTTGGGCCTCCTTTTCTCTGGTCAAAAATAGGATTTCCCATGGGAAATCCATTTCATAGAATCATCGAGGTTGGAAAAGACCTTTAAGATCATCCAGCTACTCTAACCACATAACCTCGAAACCACATCAGCCAGTGCCAGATCCAGGTACCTCTTGAACATGTTTCCTGTATGGGAAAACCTTCTTTTTTATTTTATTTTTTTTTTTTTACTGAAGGTGCTGAAACAGTGGAACAGATTGTGTTGTCCAGAGTGGTCATGGCATTTGCATCCTTGAAGAAATTTAGAACTTGACTGGATTCAGCCCTGAGCAACTTGCTCCAGCTGATCTTGCTTCAACAGGTGGTTGGACACCTCCCTAGGTTCCTTGAACATCGTTTATTCTGTGATTCTATGAAATCTGTGCAAATAATTCTGAAGTTTTATTAACTTTAAAAGATATTTGGATTGAGAGAATTTATACTCAACCTAAAAATTAATATTTTATTCTCTCTTGTGCTCTGGGTATGCTAGGTTTGTTCTATTACTCTTTGAAATTGCTTTTAGTAACATAAGCCCACAAACTTTGTTTTCTAAATTTAAAGGGTTTGAAAACTTACGATAGTAAAATATTAACTTGATGAATAATTCAGAGTGGAAAGAAGTGGTAGAAGTCATAAAGTCACATTTTGAACTGTAGCTTTGTGGTTGAATAATATGACCTTTCAAATTCGAAACCATGATTTATGTTTAATCTGTAGTCCTCTAGGAAATTAATTTGGCCCATAGTCTATACCAGGGACCTGTTTCATAATCTTAAAAGATATTAACTGCAGAACATCCTATGCTATTGAGACAGATTTTTTGGTACAAAATTCAGTATGCTGTAATTTTCTTTATATACTAGAAATAGCAATTATAGTATTATTGTCAAAACATCATGAGGGCAATAGAAATGAGAGACATTGGACGTAACTGATAGCTGGCTAAGTTTATGTAATTAAATTAGTCCTTGACAAGTCACTAAGTAGGTCACAAAGCAGTAGAGAATGAAGGACAACCTATGCAGCTAATTCAGAGCCTCTAACCTACTACCACAGGACCTTCTGTTCCACATTGCTCTCCCTAGGCCCTGACAGATAATAAAAGGGAAAATAATGTCTTTGTCCATTCACATGAGAAATAATTTTATGCAGCTATAGTTCTTGAGACCTATGGAAAAGTTCTAGCCTCCACTGGAATCAGAATGAGCATGCAGGAAGCTAGTTCAGGCCTTCTACCTTTGTTCCTATAGCTAGCATTGGCTACACTGATTATCTATTCAGTATTCAGTAATTAATTTGCTAGGATGGTGATGGAATTCAGAGGTGGAAGCACTGAGACACAAAGTTACTGAGGTTAACTAGTGAATAAAGCATGATGAGCAATGACTTAAAAATAAATTATGAAGTAACTGGAAATTTCATTAATTACCTTTAAAAACTGTCCAGCCTGAATCTTCCCTGGCACAGCTTGAGGCTGTGTCCTCTCGCCTCTCGCTAGCTGCCTGGTAGAAGAGGCTGATTCCCACCTTACTACACCCTCCTTTCAGGCAGTTGTAGACAGTGATAATGTTACTCCTGAGCCTCCTTTCCTCCAGATTAAACAACGCCAGCTTCCTCAGCTGCTCCTCATAGGTCTTGTGCTCCAGACCCTTCACCAGCTCTGTTGCTCATCTCTGGACATGCTTCAGCCCCTCTGTGTCTTTCTTGACGAGGGGCCTGGAACCGGACACAGGATTTGAGGCGTGGCCTCACCAGTGCTGAGTATAGAGAGACAATCCCTGTCCTGGTCCTGCTGCCCACACTGTTGCTGATACAGGCCAGGACGCCATTGGCCTTCTTGGCCACCTGGGCACACTCTGGCTCATGTTCAGCTGCTGTTGCCCAGCACCCCCACGTCCTTTCCTGCTGGGTCCCTTTCCAGCCATTCTGCCCCCAGCTTGTAACACTGCAGGGCTGTGTTGTGCCCCAAGTGCTGGCCCTGGCACTTGGTGGTGTTAAACCTCATACAATGGGCCTTGGCCCATCAATCCAGCCTGTCCAGATGCCTCTGTAGAGCCTTCCTGACTTCCAGCATATCAACACTCCTGCCCAGCTCAGTGTCATCTGCAAACTGAATGAGAGCGGGCTCAATCTCTTTATAAAAATTATCAATAAAGATATTAAACAAGCCTGTTCTCAATACTGAACCCTAGAACCCTACTGAACCTGGCCTTCCCTGGTTAACTCCATTCACCACCACCCTCTGGGCCTGGCCATCCAGACATCTTTTAACTGACTTAGTCAAGATTAAAGAACAAAACATACAACTGTTGAGAATAAACTCTTCGCAGCGTACACACCAATCCTAATTTATCTCAGCTAAAAACTACTTCGCCTCTACTAAAACAAATAAAATTTTGCAAAATATAGGAACAAATAACATATTTTATTATTTTAACAAGTACATTCTTATTTTGTAATATCTTTTAAAAATGTTAGCCTCAATGAAATGGGTGAGTGATAACATAGTACACTGACTAATAGACCTACTTGGAGTGAGTGATTTCCTACTTTGATATGCCACCTATTAGCTAAACATTTTGATTCAGAATAAAAACCCAAATGGATTGCTTTCAGCTTAGAATTTTAAAAATACTGTTTTTCTCAGAATTAATATCTGGGGTTATTTTTGGACGTCACCTCTTTCCTATTTGTCCAAAGAACATTGTACCTACTCTTTGCTTTACTAATGATTATTTAGAATCCAAAAGGAAAATATAAAAAAAGTAAATACTTCTATGAATCATCAAATCTAGAAAGACCATATTGAGCCCTTTGACAGAGTCCTGGAGTAGATGCCTAAATTGAATGAATCACTGTTTATTTCTTAAGCCTAATCATAATATTGTATGAGAAAGTGGGACTGTAAGGACATGAGGAAGGAAATAAAAAGGAAAAAAGGGAGGAAAAAAAGAAAATAAATCAAGCAAAGATTATGCCTTGCTTCTAGAATTCTAAGTGTTATAAGCACTACTGTTTTCGAGTCATTATCTGATCCTGAATTTTCCCTTCATTGAAGTGATTAGGTTCTCAGTAAATTAGCTAGCCTAGTTAGTTCTTCACTGTGCATTTTATCAATTAGTAGGTACCATGACTTTCAACTTATTTTGATAGAATCCAGTGCAATACAGTGGAATAATATTTGTCCCCTACACGTAATGCTACAATAAATTAAAATAAAAAATAGGAAATTTATTTTCATGCTCATGGTCGGATATTTTCTAGATGTGTGTGATGTCAATCCAACTTCTACCACTGATGCAGTATGGTATATGTTTCCTCTAATTTTGCTGCTAATTGTTTCAGCTTCTTGTGCTGTTAAGAGCACTCTGCGGCTTTTCCCTAAGCTGTAGTATTTCATACCTTGAGTATAGAAAACTCAGAAACTTTCTGCTTTGGAAGTCCGGGATTGCTTTACTTTGTCTCTCTGTTAATAGCTATCAGTTTTTAGTATCATTCACAAACATTACTTCAGTTACTTCTGAGTGCAGATACCCTGAGACTGCACTGAAAAAGTGATCTATAATATAAACCAGACTTAACCACACAAAAACAAAAAAGCATGCAACCTATCTCACTTCTGCACTAGCATTCCCTGTCCGTATACATTTGCAGTTCATACAGGCATTCTAAAAGTTGTGAATACTGTGAATAGTTTCGAGAAGAAGAAAAAAAATCCAAATATAGCACTCTAAGAGAGACAATATTAATTTCAGAATTGACGGAGCAGTCATAAATCTTCACAGTAGTTATTGAACCCCTGGAAGAATCCATTGCAAATGAAATTCTGATTCCCACGAACTCTTTAGACACAATGCAGACTGCTTAATTCTGTGTCTCCTAGACTAAATGGTTATGCTTAAATAAATGCAGAATAAGCTCACACAAAATCTCCCATTTGAATTTCACCAGTTGTTTGAGTTGATCTTGTGAAAACAATGCAATCTATTTGCATGTACAGTTATAATTCCTTATACTTGATGTTTCTTCTCTTTTTAAAACCCAAAAGCCTCAGTGTTCTTGTATACAGCATTCCAACAGATTATTTGATTTCACTTAGATATTCCTATATGCAGTACTATTTCATAAAGTAGTTGTAGACAGACATAAAATTTACTAAGGAGTTTAATTAGGTAGAAATTTTAGATTAAGGAAAAAATTTTTCCTACAGATAAATGTCTATTCTCTTAAAGAGCACCCTTGCAAGAAAAAAAACCACTCACTATTGCTTGTAAGTGTATTCCAAGTTGAATGTGTTTTCTGTGTTAACTGTCCACAGACAGAGTAAAGCACAATCTGAATGGAACACAAGAAAATATTTTTTTGTGTGATAATGGTAATACAACCACAATTCTGTTATTAAAAAGGTGGCATTGCACTACTGTAGAAGCAGGCCTCTATTTTTTTGATAGACACTATAAAATCTTATATTATTCTGTTCCAAATTGAAATGTTTAGGGAACTTGTTACAGCTAGATCACACCATTTTTTCAGTAAAAAGCTAAGCCTTGTATATCCCTATATACAATTACTGAGGCCAATAAAATGTACTATTGTAAGATCAACGAGGTTTGAGATGACTATTCTCATAAGCTAAAGAAGACAATCAGTATGATAATTAGAGCATGTTAATTACTCTCCACTAGCAACAAAAAATGCAAATTATATACAGCAGGAAATTAACAGCAGTTACTGCTCAATATTGCATGACTTTTCCATTAAGTATAATAAGAAAAGTTGTTAAATTATAGAAAATAAGAATAAGGAAGCTGTAATATTAAAGAAGCTTAGGTTTCCAGTCTGGCTGTGGAGGGAATAGTTAGGAAGTTTTCTGAGGATGTGGTACTGTCTATACAGGTGAAGCACACTTGTGCAGTACACTGGGGAAATCTTTAAGCATTGTTTTATTTTCACTAGGTAGAACAAGACTGGGCATTCTGGCTCAGCTGGAAACAGTGCAATAACCTGTTCTGAATAATAGCTCTGCTGTAAAACAGTTTAAAAATTTCATCCCCCTTTTTTTAAAAAAAAAAACAAACCAAAACCAACCAAAGATTGAAGTTGTTTATGATGGGGCTTTTTTGAGAACAAACAAGAAAACAAACCAAAAAGAGCTAATAAAATTCTGAGCCTTGGAATTGTTTAAAACCAAAGATTGAAGTCTCTTTTAGACTGAGAACTTAAACCGGCACAAGAAAAAAAGTCATGTTAGAAGTGTATGATTGATTTTTAAAGTATATTCTGAGGATAACAGACAGTCTTACTGAAACAGGGACACAGCTTTTACTGTCAATTACATCAGTACCTGAGCAACAGATAAAGAAATACTGACTTTTTAATCAGTTATGTATTATTTTTTTAAAACATGAGGGACAGTCCTACATGCCTATTACAGGCATGTTTATGAAGCATTAAATCAATTCAGAATTTCCCAGAGAATTCAACAAGCCTTTTATTATTATTGTTGACATATTAATTTAGGTTTATGAGACTAATCCAAAACATATCCATCACTGACACAATGTAAGACAAGCGGACATTTTACAAAGAGCTTAAAATATGGATAAAAAACCACAGATTTTGATAAATATTTAAAAATTATTTATTCTGTTCAGCAAAAACACACAGTTTGAGTTTTCATTGCATTACACTATGGTTTTTTAAATAATTGGATTTTCTAGTGTCTCAATATTCTCAGGTTGTTATTGGCATTCCAATAAATTGTAAGATTTAAGACATCTACAGTGCTGTCAGTGTGAGCTGTTTTTAGGGTTTTATGTATGCAATAAGTGTCATAAAGTCCCATAATCACGGTAATGGAAGTAATGGAACTGAAATTTTTAAAAAGCATTTTTTGTTTTTAGATTACAACAGAGCCTGTGCCTGCTTTGTTGTTGTTTTCTTTTTTCATGTTATCGTGAATAATTGTTGGAGTTGGATAAGAGAGATAAAAAAGAGGTGGTGGTGTGTGTGTTTTGCTTCCATATGTATTTGCTTGGTTGAATTGTTTTTCTCCCCTTCCCCCTGAGTGTTCCAACTTCTCCAGAAAAAGGCCCACTTCAGATGGACTCCTACATTAAGGCAGAACAAATCTTCATGGTAGGTGAGCTGACTTGACAAAAGAGAAGTGAAAAACATGAGTAAAGGAATTGCACACAAAATCAAGATATCGAAATTAATTAGGACACACATTATAGAAGAAATTATTTAATTGTTGACCTAAGGTGTTTGCAAGAATAATTAAACAAAGCCCTTTTATAAACATCAGTTCAGCCTAACTAAAATTTGAAACTAAAATTAATATGGCTGGAATGATGAAGCATTGATATATTATAATTGTATCTATGCTGACGTGAAAAAAACATGTTTATGATAGGCTGATGTAATATAGCAAAAAGGGAAATTGATAACAAGTAGTAAAAACAAACAAACAAACAAGTCCCGATCTATACCACTGAAGGGAAACCAACATAACTGTAATACTTCCACAGTGTAGTTAAAGACCACAAGTAGTGACTGGATACTGGCCAGCAGCTAAGCTCCACACAACTGCTGGCTTACTCCCTCATCCCAGCAGGACGGGGAGAGAATAGGAGGAGCAAAGGAGAGAAAACTCATGGGTCATAAGGATAGTTTCATAAGTTAAGAGAAAAAAAAAACAAAAAAAAAAGCCCAAGTGATGCAAGGGCAATCACTCAAAACTCTCCACAAAAGGCTGACACTCAGCCAGTCTCCAAAAAATGGCTAAAGTCCCGCAAAAAAGTCCCCTGAGTTTTTGTTGCTGAACATGATATATGTCATGGAATATCCCTTTGGTCGACTCAGATCACCTCTCCCATCTGGGTCCCCTCCCAGCTTCTTATTGACTCCAGCCTACTCACTGGGGAGGCCGTGTGAGAAACAGAGAAAACCTTGACACTCTGCAAATACTGCTCAGAAACAGCCAAAACACTGGTGTGTTTTCAACACTTTTTTAGTCACAAATCCAAAACCAGCAGTATATGGCCTATTAGGAAAAAAATAACTCCATCCCAGCCAGAGCCAGTGAAACAACAAAAGAAGAATTTAATAAATATCAAAAAAAACCCAATCTTAAAACATTCATCGGTCTTTTACCAGAACGAAACGGTAGAGCTTTAAATGTCAATGACAACGAAATTGCAGCAGTTCTATTAAAGGAAAATTTTGGGTCACTTTGGCCAATTTTTAATATGTCTGGAAACATCATCAAATACCCAGAGGAGAAAACACTACTGACGAGGAAATAGGAAAAATAAACAACGACCTAGATATCAGGACAAGTTGTGCACTCAGCAAGTTTTCAGACAACACCATGAAATGTGTTCATGGAGGGCACTGTTGGTGCATTGGAGGGTAGGACAGCTACTGAGAGGCACCAGACTTGCTGAAACTGACTGACAGAAACTTCAGGAAGTCTAACAAAAGCAAAAACAAAAAAAAAAAAAGGAACCTGAGAAGGATTAAACCCATGTACAGATGACCATCTGGAAGGCAGCTTTGTAGAACAGAACCTAGAGGTCCTGATAGACACCAGGGTGACCATAAGCTCCCAATGTGTACTGGAGTATTGTGTGCTGCACTAGGAAGACTTCTGCAAACAGATCAAAGAAAGTGAACCTTGTCCTCACTTCAACACCAGTGAGACCCCGATTGCAGTGTTGGGTTTTCACAGAACCTGGGCTGCCACTTACAAAAATACAGGGACATCCTTAAAGTCATCTAGCACAGGACACCATGACTGTCCTAGGGCTGGTGCACGTGACAGACAAGGGGAACCTGAAAGAACTGGACAGAGAGTGGAATGAATGTCAAACCCTGGAAATAATTCAAGTCTTGACTGGACACAGCCCTGCACAACTGGACCAAAATTGTCCTGCTTTGAATAACCTGAATCATTTTTCTTCTGACCAGAATAATCCTCAGATCATTTGATTCCGTATCATCTTTCTACATAATTTTTAATTTTGCAAATAATTTGCAAATAATTTGAAGAATATAGTAAAATCAGATCTATACATTTTTTCGTACAAATACTGAAGATTATCCTTATGTAACTAGGTATAGCTTAATGAAAAAAAACCCCCTATATTTCAGGAATGTTAACTATATTATAGTTACCAGGAAAGCATTTTAGTGGGGTAATCTGAAAGTAAACATGCGAAGATGTATGAGAACATTTCTATAATCTTGGAAGAGTGATAATTTGGAAACTGGATGTTTGATACACAGTTACCTGAATTACCTGAGGCACAAACAGTTTGTGCTTTTAGATGGCATATCTACTCCATACAAATACAGAAGAAAACAGAAAACAAACAAAAAATAGGCTAGACTTGCAAGATAGAGCACCTTTCCTCATGTGAAGGACTCTGTGAGCAGTGTGTAGGGTGGATTTATTATTTTGAAATATAAAGAAAAATCCTATAGCAGTCTGAAATATTACTAAAACATGTATGCAATAAACCTAATGGCATCCCTGGTATAGACTGAGGGGAGTAAAGCTGTATCAATGCTTGATGCAAACGGTTACATGGAAAAGATCCTTAATTGCTAGTCTATACTTTAAACATCTTCATGTCTAGAATCCACAGAATTCTCACTCTACTTTGATAATAAACAAAAGTATTGCTCTGAAACAGTTCATCTCTTCGAAGTCATTAACTAACAAATAATTTTTTCCTCTCTTTTTTCTCATTTGGGTATTATTCAACATCTAAAAACATCGTTGCAGCGATATTTGAATCTTGTTTGACTTTCCGTAACTGAAATTATTCAACCACAGAATTATTGGCACAATTCAGAACATTTGCAGACGAGTACAAGCTGTTGCTGACTACACAATAGAATTCATAGTTTCTGTTTTGTAACATCATTACATTTCAGGTAGGCAATTCTTCCTTAGAAAACATTATTGCCACAAACTAAAAAAAAAATATTTTCCACTATATATATGTTTCGAGTACTAGAACCGTGAGTTCTTTGGCATTGTATCCACTTATAATTTACCTGTTCATATTGAAACCATATAGCTTGAACTTTAGAGTTAGGTTATTGTGAGAGACTGAAGGAGGATTCCGGCTCAAAACATTTCAGGCTCATGTGCGGGGAAAAGGTCAAGTCAGGTCTTGCCCTGGCAAGGCAACGCCCTCTTCCACACACCCTACACCTCTGGGGCCTGTATCCCATCCCTGCAGTGGGGCCAAACCCTGGCATATGGGAGGCAATGCTCCATACCCTGACCCTGGAGCCTCTAACCCAGCTCCCAAGTGGCCAAATGCCCAGCAGTCCCACCTAATGGAAGGGCCTAGGAAAGCTGAAGGGTACTTTAAGCCGGAGCATGAGGCATACACAGGTCTTGACCCTACCTCCTCTTGGATTTTAAGTCAGCTGGAACACTAGTGGAGCCATGAGTGGTAGCTATATTTGTTCTTTTTTTATATCTCTTCTTTTCTTCTTCTCAAAGTTTGAGTAACTTAAAATTGGATTAATTGGAGTTTGCGAAGTTAATGGTTTGTGAAATTCTTTATTTTGATTGAAAGTTGCTTTAAACTTTTGCTAAAGTTCCCTGATTTTCTAAAGTTTGCCAGTAAAATTTTTGTTGTTTTGACCTCTCAAGGAATATCTTGTTGGGTACATAAAAGAATCTCAAGCCTTTTTAAGACCCTTGTTGAGCAAGATCTGGAGCCTTACAATTATCCATCCACATTAATCCCAGTTTTCTGGTAGTTGTTTTACAGGGTACAGATGCAGCACATAGATTTTGGCAAATCCAACATGCCCCATAAAAAGAAATTTTCTTTAAGTAAGTGCATCTACTTTGAGTACACTTGAAAAACACGAATATGAATGGCGTTCAGATGCCTTAAGCATACATTTATTTTGTAATTTAAAATTCTGTTTAGGAAGATAAAAATAAATTCCAATGAGCTCTTATATCACAAAAACATCCTCCTTACTAAATGACTGCTGTTGATTTACCAATTAAAGACTAGGAATACTGTAGAATGAAAAGAAAATTGTTGAAAAGAAAAACACATATGGAAACATTTTGTTACTTTGTACAGGAGAAAAAAGCATGTTAATAAGAGAAGTGGCAGAGAAATACAGACATTTTGAAATTATATATCACCAAATAAGACTGAAATAGCACTCTTTTGTTATAAATATACAATTTCTTTATACCTATCAAACACATGCAGCTGGAAAAGAAAAGAAACAAGAAAGAGAGAGGATAAGAATATGGTTTAGTGTAAGAATGAATACGAATAAAACATTTAAAGAATACCCTTCTTTTGTTAGTCAGTGAAAAATGATCTTTCCATAGATTGTTTTTCTTCAATTGTACTGAATATTAATGTTTGAGCTTCAGCAGAATTCTCTAAAAGTTCAGACCAAACTTAAATTCTATTTGATATTTATTTGAAAAGTTTATTTAATTCATGTTCTCTACTGTCATCAGTTTTCTTTTCACAGATGTATACCTAAGTATAGCCAGGATTTCCAAACTATCACAAAACAGTACAACGACAGAAATTCTGGTGGCAATAAAGAAACGAGGAATTGACATGTGTCTATACAGAAATCACCATAAAGGATTTTAAGAGACATGCAAGAATTCAATATCACACTAGCTGTTTAAAAACCAAATATAATGATACTACAGTTGTCAATAACTAGGTACTCTTTATTCTTCAACTATAATATACTATAATTAATGACAGTTTGTGTACCTAGCAATATATAAAAAGATACTGATTTTCAGATTTATCTAATAATATTTCCTGATCAATCCATGGTTCCAGTGATTCATCTTCAACTGCCTATCTATCATCTGGTGGTTTGTTGTCTCTCTGTCTAAAAGAATGACTTATATATGAATCATCTTTTATTTATTATTGTACATATGGTCCTATTAATACTGGAGGAAAAAGGATTCGTTTCCACTGAAATGGGGTATCACTTTTCTTTATTTTTAATTAATTTTATTTAATTTCCTGGAGTCGATAAAGGAATACCGTAGATATGACATGTTATAAGACTACGATGACACATAGCCGTGAATCCTGACTCTGTCTACACTTACAGAATTGTGAGAACTTTCCAGGTAGGAGTAAACATTCTGACCATAAAAGTACAGAATAATTCAAGTGAGAAGGGAATTCAGGAGGTCTCTAGGCCAACCTCCTGCTCCAAACAGGCCCATCTCCAGGGTCAAACCAGGCAGCTCAGGGCTTTATCCAACTGAATGCAGAAAAAATCCAGAGATGGATGCTGCACAATATCTCTGGGCAACCTCCTCCACTGTTGGACCATGCTCATGGGGAAAAAAGGTTTTCTTCATACCCAGTCTGAATAGCTCCTGTTTAATTTTAAAGCTCTTCTCTTTTCTTTCTGCTATGTAATGCTATTAACAGCCCATCTACCTTGTCCCATATACATCAGGTGCTTTTCTAACATATCCCTGAAGTCTTTTCTTTGCCAGACTGAACAAGCTCAGCTTCCTCAGTATTCCCCCACAGGTCAAGTGCTCCCATGCATAAGCACCCTGGTGACCTCCGCTAAAGTCACTCAAGTATATCAATACCTTGCTTGTATTGGGGAAAATAGAATATTTCAAATTTTATAGGAAACACTAGCCTAGATGTGGTCTATTGAGTGTCTAATAATAAATCTAATAAAACACACATCTCAATGTTTTGTGTGAGCTGTGTAACATTTGTTTTACAGCTAAATATTCCCCAATGACTCTAAGTAGAATCTCTGAAAAGAAAACCAAAAGACTGCTTCTGAAAGAAATACGAAATCATCAGGAATTCTTGAGATTCTTTAATTTCACTTTTAATTATGTCAGTAAATTCTTTCTAAAGTCTTAATGTAAACAGGCCAAAAGTAGGGAAAAAGAGACATGGTTTGACCATACCTAATAATTTGTCTTCATTTCACTTCATGTGTGGACATCTTCGCTTCTGGTGCAGAAAAAAACCCAGAACTAACTCAGGTTGAATTAATGTAGACATTCATATAAACATATCTCAGGATTTTACCTCTATTCTGCAGGCAGACCACTCCCACTTACTCTCAGACAAGAACAAGGAATGAATTGTAAAATAGGAATTTAAAGACTGCTCATGGGATGATGAACTGTACGAAATATTGTTGCAAATGATACTGCTGAAAAACACTTCCTTCTGTGTGACTAGGTATGATATTTCATGCTCCAAACCTCGTTATATGCAAAAATAGGTCACAATGTATATATGTAGAACAAATAATTTATTAACCTGATTATAATCTTAGCAACATCCTGAAAATACAGACTTTTTTGTAGTTCAGTTACAGCAATACTATGTGAGACCGGGATCCTTTTGGGTTTAAGGTTGTTGGACTCGATGATCTTGGAGGTCTTTTCCAACATAGTTAATTCTGTGATTCTGTGTGATACTGTTGACAATGTCAGTCGTCAGAAAAAGAGGTGAGGGCGGCACATGGAGCTGCCATCATTCTGCCTTCTTCAGTGGGAGGGGCATGATGGTGGGTGGAACCTTCGCCTCTAGCCTTGGTTATTTTTAGGTTTATCTTTATAAATTTTCTCATCCATTTGGCATCCTTCTCCTGGTCTGCCAGCTGAAGTTCTTCCAGCCCCATGCACACAAAGGGCTATGCATTTTCAGGAAGTGACAGGAGAGGGGTGTCACCCCTTCCCCAGGGGGGCCGCTCCAGAGTTGACGCTGGAGCAGGGGAGGCTGCAGCTACTGGCCCAGCAGAGGGGTTAAACCAGCGACACCCTGATCAGGCCCACGGCAATGCTGAGCCCCCAAACTGCCAGGTTAACACACAGCAGGGCCATCCCCTCTACGGGCAGACAGCATATTTACTGGGCTACAGAAGAAACATGGGAATTTATTCATGTTAAATACATACTTGTGTCTCCATACTGCTAATCCTTGCTTTTCTGTCAACTAGGTAATGGTTCACAGCTATGTTCTCATAGAAAACAAACAGTGCAATCAACTGTAAATAAACTGGTTTTTCTCTCCTCCTTCACACTTAATTCCAAACTTTTACTTGATAACTGAAAATCAAAATTTATGTCCTTTCCCAACAGCTGATTAGGGAGCAGAATATGCTTTACTCTTCCTTTCATTGCATGCAGTCTAATAGCTCTTTACTTTCCACTGATTATGCCACTTTAATTAAAGTGGTTCGTGCTAAATAAATCGGCAATACAAACAGCTTTATTTTCCCCTGACTGAATAAACCAAATCTGGTCACAAAACTGGAATAATAGAATTAAGTCACTTGCTTGGAATGTTTTTGATGGCAATGACATGAGTTAAGAAGACGTCTCTCTCCTTTTCGATGTCTGTTCATGCAGTATAAATATTATTCCAATACATCTTGTTACTGCTTCAAGTAGGAGTTTATTGTGGAGTTGATTGTTTATTTGGTTTGCATATAAAAGTTTAGAAAATAGGTTTGATTAATCTAAGACCTAATGAAAGCGTGTGGTAAGTTATAGAAATGACTGAAAGAAAAAGATTTAAAACCAGAGTTTTCAAATCAATACACTGCAAAGCCTGAAAAATGTGCTGAGCAGTTGGGAATGTCATAAGAAAAAAATTATAGAGGAAGGAATGGAATAGTAGCATGACATAAAAGCTAAGCTCTTTAAAGGCTTGTGAATGGTTTGAAGCTAAACTGAAAAATATATTTTCTGTCGTTGTCAAAATTTCTACAGGTAGGAAATTCCCTTTTAGACAGAACTTCCCTCTTCACTTGGGAGGACTAAAAAATGTATGTGGAAAGATCAACAACATAGACTTTTTATTTCTAGTTTTTAAATATTAGACAATTAGACATAGACAAGCTTGTATGTCCAAACACGACTAACCCAAGGCTACCAGAGGAGGTGGCTGATGTTGCTGAGGGGCCAACCCTATAATTTTCAAAAGTAAAAGGAAATTGTGAAAGGTTCTGATGACTAGAAAAAGGCAAACATCACATCCACCTTCCAGAAGAAGGATCCAAGTAAAGGTCTCACCTCATCTGTTATGAGGCAAATCCGATCAGAAGCTATTTCTCAAGACACGATAGAAATTTAGGTAACTGGAAGCAGCTAGCATGCATGTACCAAGGGTAACCCATACCTGGGAAGCCTAAGTGCTTTCTGTGACAAAGTGATTATTGCTGATGCTTCACACTTTGATGTTAGGAAGGTCTTTGACACAGTCCCTCATAGTCTCCTTCGTACTGAAATTTTGAGATATGGTGTGGACAGGTAGACAGTAAGGTGCATAGAAAATTGACTGAACTGCTGGACTCAAAGACGGATGGTTAACGCTGGAAAGAGCAGATTCTGGTCTGGTGTGTGCTGATGTTGTGGTGCCTTTCAGGAATCAGTAATGTAACAAATGCATCTTAATGTCTTTATAACAACCTAGATGGTGGGACAGAGTGTGCTCTCAGCAAATTTGCGAACAACCCCAGAGTTTGAAGAGCACGTAGAGAGCAGGACTGTTACTGAGAGGGACCTGGACAGGTAGGAGAAATGGGCTAGCAGGAACATCAGGCAGTTCAACAAAAGCAAATGCAAAAGTCTGCACCTGGAGAGGAATAAACCCAAATACTAGTACATACTGAGGATTGACCAGCTGGAAAGCATCTTTGCAGAAGCTGGTAGGCTCTAAGCAGATGATGAGCCAGCAGTGCATTCTTGCAGCAGAGCCCAATTGCCTTCTGGGCTACAGAAGCAGGACTCCAGCCAGCGGATTGAGGGAAATGAACCTTGTCCTCAATTCAACACCGGCGAGATCAGGACTGCAGTGTTTTGTTTTTTTCACAGAATCTGGGCTACCCCTTACAAAAAGACATGGACATCCTGGAGGTTGTCCAGCACAGGCCACTATGTCTGTCATGGGGCTGGAGCACATGATAGACAAAGGAAAGCTGAGAGAACAGGGTTGACTCAGCCTGGAGAAAAGAAGGCTCAGGGAGACTATATTGCTGTCTGCAGCTACCTGATCTGAGGATACAGAGGACATGGAGCAACCTCATGGAAGTGCCTAGTGATTGGATGAGAGCAAAGGACAGTATTTGGAACAATTGGAAATTCTGATTGAATATTGGGATTTTTTTAACTGCGCGGATGGCCAAACCTTGGAGCAAGTTATCCAGAGAAGAGTGCATTGAGTGACAAACCCTGGAGGTATTCAAGCCTTGCAGACATAGTCTTGCACATCCTGACTGAATTAGTCCTGCTTTGAGCAGGATGTTGGACTAAACTACAAGAGGTCCCTCCTGGCCTAAATATTTTTTGATTCTGTGATCCCATGATATTACTGCTTTTTGAAAATGGCAGTTGTTTGATTATTTTGACTGAAATATTCTCAATGGCAAGGAAATCCAAGTCCATTTCCCCAGTTAGCCTACCTGGACTTGATTTATTTCAATAGCTATAGCGAGTGAGAGCAGATTATTGTTAGATACTAAATAAGTCTGATTTTAGACAAAACTTCAGTTCCACAAAGTATGGGTTAGAACACACATACTTAATAATGGTTTCCGAATTTCCATTTAAGGTTAACAAAATGTAGTGAGTAAGCAGCACTGAAACAAAATCCCAGAATTTTAACATTTTAGGAAAAATGATACCTTACTAGGCTGAAAAAACAGACTTTTGTTGTTTAGTTTTTTTCTTGCCTTACAATTCTTTTCTTCATTTTCTGATGCAAATCTAGGAGACAGCTTGGACAGAAAAAAAAAAAAAGAAATCAGAGTTTTTTACAGTCTGGCAACTAAGGAATTATCTAGCTAACTGGGAAATATGAGTATCAACTCTCATAGATATAGGACCTTGATCTCCTGTGGTTTAGAGAAACAATCTGCAAAAAGCTTCTTCCCTGTGTTTTTGGATGCCTTTTTTGCTGTCCAGACAAGAGTCTACATTTTAAATAAAAAAACCCCAAAATATAAAGGAAGAAAAAAATGTGTTTTAAATCTCTGTGTTAACTACTTTTGTAATTTCAATAAACGTGAATAGAAGGACTTAAAAATGTGAGACAGATGGACTGAATATTCTGTCATTTTACCAAAATCTTTGCTCTTAATAATTCACGTGTCTTGATTTCACTGCCAGTATTTAAAGCTGAAATAGAGGCTAGAGAACATTAAAGAGTTATGAAAGCATAGGATGCATATATTAAATAAGGCTCATACCAAATGATATAGGATATTTTACTACCAGCATGAGAAGAAGTTAAAAACAAAAATATCTTACTCCTCTGTGAATTAATATCCTGTTTTTACTCATCAATAATTCATCTAGTTCTTGTGGCTACTACACAGTGTGAGCTCTGTGTCCTACATCTGAATAAAGTAGAATTTCTGCCCCAATTTTGACAAAGAATTATATAATTTCTAGACCAATAGATCTTTAGGCACATATAGAAACTGTAGCTGGAAGGACTTCAGTTTTTTAAATTTCACTTTTTTGGCTTTGTTTTACAAATTATTGCTCTCTGGAGGTGACATTCTGACACTTTGGCTTTAACTGTAGAACTGTAAGGAAGTGTTGCAATAATACCTGTAAAAGCACACGTCTTTATAAGTCAAGTGAAATATACCATTATTTCAGGCAGTTTGGGTTCTGATTGCACTCACGGAATTAGATGGCTGAGAGTGTCAGCTGTTCAGACCTATGGGGAGGAGAATCAACACCAAGGCCCTGAATAACTTTGTAACTCATAGCAGAAGTGAGCAAAATTATACACAATGTCATCTGAACACTGATCGCACATCAGCGAGTAACTCTCAAGCAATGAAGTACCAATCTGTTGGTTGACAGGGCAACACAGGCACAGAAGTTAGTGTTGAATGCAATTGCAGCTAGGTGAGTTAAGAGGCCATATGCTCCTGGAAATTAGGGAGTAAACTTGAAAGGAAGTCTAATGTTTATTCTCCTTCTCAGTAAGTTAGGAGCTTTCAGATGTAATGTATATCATTGGAGGGATTTTTTTTTAATCTTTTAACCTAAACTCTTTGTCAGAAAATTTATTCTAAATTCATTCCACTCAGCTTCTGGCACCTTCCTGAGGAGTCTAACCTAGGCACAAAAGTGGCATAAGCTATTTCTGTACTTAACAGAATGACACCTCAAGAGAGAAATTTAAATGAGGTAAGTTCTGAATCATCCTGTGGAGAGCCTCCTTCTCTCCAACAAGTATAGACACAAATATCTGTTTGAAGACTAAAGTGAGATTGAATAAATCCAGATTTTGTGCTGTTTTAAGCAATAGGAGGCTTAAAACCATTCAGACCCATGTCAAGTTGATTAAGAAGGTACTAGCAGGATTGCATAAGACTAGAAGCACTGTATTGCCTGTTTAGTTCTGTCTTTCTGGTGCTACACAGTAAAATAAACATTTCATCTTTCCTTTGCAAAAAAAACCCCTAAAATGTATAAATCTACTCACAACCTCTGAAAAGAAAATAAATTTACAACGTGGTCTAACAAGTAATAAAGCAATGCTTCCCTGAGCAGGTAAGCAGAGTAAAAAATCTCTGTCACAAGGATATGAATTGTGTAGCAAAGCACATCTACCAGACTAGAAGATGTGGATATGAGAGTAAAAAAGATCCCACGCTGACTGGCTGGCTGCATTGATTGTTTTATCTGTTCACAGCCCTGCTAAGACTGTTCTAAAGATCAGAGGTACCTAACTCCTATATTACCTGCCTGAAAGCTAACCTCTGAAGAGTGATTCAACTCATTCTGAACTAGTCTCCTGATCCAACCTTCCCTTACTGAACCACAATTTCTCCAGGCATATTTTGCTCTGCACAAAGAGACCTTGAGAGCAAGATGCGCATTCCCATGAGCACCCAGAAAGTATTTCCTGTCTGATAGATACAGCTGAGAACTAGGACTTGGGAAATACGGGGCTAAGCATTAATATTCTCCCTGATCTAACCTAGAACTAACTTGGGTCTTATCAGTCATCTGGGGAAGAGTTGGCTTTCATTGCTTCTTGGAATAGCATAACCCCTGATATTGCCAAACTGAGATCTCCCATCTCCCTGCTCTTTCTTTTGCTTAGGCTTTTTATGCATTCTACTGCGTTGGTGTTTCTCTTCTAGATCCTTGTGTTGCTATTACCATCTCAACACTTCTATTTCTCTGTTTCCACTCTACTTTTCTTGCCTGTATTTGCCTTCTGTAGTCTGTCACAGCTCAGCAACAGTGTTTCTGATAAAACTGGGTGAATGTCATACAGCCATTCTGCAAAGAGCTGAGCTTTGAATTACAGATGGCTCAAGCTCTGGTCACTGGTCACCTAAAGGCTTGATTCAGAAACCTAAATCTAGGCCTTTAACCACCATTAACGGTAACTTAGGACCTAGTTATCACTAAGGAACAATATCAGTCTTCCCTAGGTTTGTTCCAAGAAGGTGCTGTTCTATCTGGAAAATGTCTTCTTACATGGGTTGATTACCCTTCCTAACTTTGATGGGAAATAATGAAAATGCCCTCTTGGCTGCTCTGAAAGTGTTAATTTGCCTCAATCTCTTTGAAAGCAGCTAATTCTCCTCTTTGTTCATCAAGGAAGTCCTTTAATACAAAATATTTTAGGCTGTGAAATGCCTCAGTTGCAGATTCAGAAATTCTTGTCCTGGTTTTGGCTGGAATAGAGTTAATTTTCTTCCCAGTGGCTGTGTTTCGGTTGGATTTGTGCTGAACACGGTGATGATAATAGAAATGTTTTTGCTGTTGCTGAGCGGGGCTTATACAGACCCAAGGCCTTTACTGCTTTTTGTACTTTCACACTGGCAAGGATGTTGGGGCTGCATGGGAAATTGGGAGGAGACACAGCCAGGGCAGCTGACTCCAGTGACCAAAGGATATTCCAGACCATATGACATCGTGCTCAGCAATAGAGTGAGGGAAAGAAGGAGGAAGTGGGGAACATTTGGAGTGATAGCATCTGTCTTCCCATAGAACCATTTATGCGTGATGGGCCCCAGCTCTCCTGAGGATGGCTGAACACCTCCCTGCCCATGGGACGCAGTGAATTAATTCCTTGTTTTGCTTTGCTTGTGTGTGTGTATTTTGCTTTCCCTATGTAAACTGTTTTCATCTCAACTCACGAGTTTTCCAGCTTTTACTCTTCCAATTGTCTCCCCAGTGCTTCTGGTGGAGGAGTGAGAGAGCTGCTGGGACTTGCTTGTCAGCTGGGGTTAAACCCCAACATATTATCAGGTGTGCTTTAACACAAGAGTCATACAAGTGAACATCCTTCCTCAGTTGGCAAACTCTTCATATTACAAACTTTCAAACAGAAAGCATTCCCTTTTTTTTTGTAGTGAAAATGACCAGAAACACTCCTTATGCTTCTCCAGATGGAAATAATACAAATGGAGGTTTTTAACAGATCAAATTTGAACTCAGCTGTCCTAATCACAGACAGTGTGAGACTCCACCTAAAGTACTGTGTCCAGGTCTGGAGTCCTCAGCACAGGAAAGACATGGACCTGTTAGAGTGGGTCCAGAGGAGGGCCACAAAGATTATTCGAGGACTGGAGCACCTCTCCTACACAGACAGGCTGAGGGAGATGGGGTTGTTCAGCCTGGAGATGAGAAGGCACTGGGGAAACCTTATTGCAGCCTTCAAGTACTTAAAGTAGGCTTAAAAAAAAAAGAGGGAGAGTGACTTATGTGGGCAGACAGTGATAGAACAAATGGTAAAACAAATGGTTCATTTTAAACTGAAAGAGTAGAGATTTAAATTAGATTTTAAGCAGAAATTCTTTATTCAGAGGGCAGTGAGGCACTAGAACAGTTTGCCCAGAGAAGCTGTGGATGCCCCGTCTGTGACAGTGTTCAAAGCCAAGTTGGATGGGTCCCTGAGCAACCTCATCTATTGGAAGATGTCCACGGCAGGGGGTGAGGGGATTTGAATAGATGATAATTAAGATCCCTTCCCACCCAAACCATTCTTTGATTCTATGATTCTATGATTATGCAGCTTCTTGATTAAGCAAGTCAGGTACAATCTTCTTTATATTATCTATAAAGCATGGAACTCCATTTATTGAAGGAGTATCTCTTCATATTCACTATAAATTAACTCATGCCAATTGCATTACATATCATGTGGCACGTTTCAATTTTATTAATAACAAAACTTTTCCTTTTTAAAATCCATTTATTTCTTAAACTGGTCACAGTTTCAAATCATAACATTTTGTTTCCATAGGGATTAATTACAAAAACAACCACTCTGGCAGTTCTCTGCCTTCTGAAATGCAAACTTTCCAAGACATTTGGTACTTAATGTAGAAATGAGTAGGCTGAACCCAACTGTTTGGGTGCTCTGAGGTGGACATAATAGAATCAGTTGAGCTATGAGCCCTGTGTTTCTCTAGAACAACAAACATCACTCTCTGTTGCTGAGATTAAGCATTTTCCCAAATAAGGAAATTGTGACTGAGCTGCTCTTGTGTGTGGGATTCATGGATACAAAAGTGCATGAAATTCCACCCTGAAAAGAATCATCTTTGAGTGACATATAATTTTGCCCTTGAAAAAAGCATGAAGTCTCCTGATAATGGACTTACTCATCGGTCACTTAGGTGGCTTGTCCAGACTCCATAATGAACACAAGCAGCACTGAACACTGTTAGTATCTTAATCAGACTGTTACAATTTTCTACACATTATGAAACAAGCTATTGTTTTAGTAATTATAAGGCTTATCAGAAAAATCATTATTGGCAGGAAATTTTAGTAAGATCTGTGACAGGTTTTGTGTAACATCTGAGGAGACTTTATCTCCCATTGTTTTTGCATGTTTAAATATAATTAAGAGAACAAAATTACAGAGATGCCATGAGGTGAACAGGCCCAGGGGAAACATTGAGCTGCAGAGAGCTATAAACTGCAAATACATCCCTAAAATATTTATAAAATTATCGTGTAAATGAAAAAGGGAAATACTTGATAAAATTTTGAAAATTTGGAAAAGAGACATAAAGTTAAAATGGTCTAAGGACAACAACAAAAAGATTTTCCATGTGATGGAAATTATAGCCAAGAAAACGGGAAAGGAGAGGTATTGGATGGAGAATAAAAAGATTGCACACAACTAAGCATGAAGGTTGTATAAAAGGGCAGTCCACAGGGAGTGAAAGTGCCATTACCCTAGGAAACAATGCTCTGAGAAGGTAGGAAATTATTTAAGGTGGTTTGTTTTGCGGTTTTTTTTTTTTGGTTGGTTTTTTTTTTGTTTGTTTGGGTTTTGGTGTTGTTGTTGGTGGTGGTGGTGTTTTGTTTTGTTTTTTTTTAATTTACATGGCTGGTGGTAGGTAAAGAAAAGAGGCACTGTATGCTTAAAAACCCTTGCTTTCTAGCTTGATTTTCTGCGGTTCTTGTCAAGATGGAATGAGAATAAACCAATGCCAGCAAAGAAGGTTTTTATTTTCTCCACATGAATCTCTAAGCAGACAAGGATTATGGCAAAGAAATAAATAGAAACCAGAAACAAAACAAATAAAGGAAGGGGGGTGGGGGAATCAACGAATTTGACTGAACTAATATAACAGGCCTCAGTTTTATTAGATCTCAAACAAGTTATTGTTAAGTGCTCACTATATTGTATGCATAAGAATGTTATAAATAAATGCAATAATACAATCCTCCTGTAGCCTTGTTCTTTTATCTGCTACAGGGGAAATTGATGTAAAAGTATGTCAGCAAAAGTAAATCTCAGTAGAACAGACAGTGAAAAAGTAAGGAAAAATTTTCTTACTTTTGGTACGAAGAAATGCTTAGTTGTCCATTTCCATCCTCCAAATACTGTCTTTAGCAACACATCATGTATGCCGTATTTTGTGCTCAGATGCCAAAAAGCACGAACAACAACAAAAAAAATCCATCATGACAAGGGTGAAGGAAAATGTTAGCCTACACAACAGATTTTTTGGGAGTGTGGTTTTATAATACAAGATAGAAATAACTGGAAGTACTGTTCAAATCTGCATGCATGTTTTGAGATTTTCTGCACTTACATATATATACCAACCCTGCTTGCAAGTGATAAGGAAATCCTACTCTTCTACAGAATAAAAAAAACCCAACATAATCATGGTCTATTCTTATTTCAATCATATTTTCCTTGGATTTATATTTATTTTTTAACCTTATATATTCCAAAGCATTTCACTGATCTATTATGTGGCAAATGCTAAGAATCTTAGTTATTAGTGAATTACAAGCTGAAATTCCAGCCTGCCCTTTAGTTAAAACTGTGATGTGGATGGGCATCAGCATATTAATTCCCAGGTAGTTCAGGAACTCCCCAGCCATCCATCTGCATACATGAGATAATTGATTGGAGACAAAGAACTTTTAACCAGTTGACTGACTGAACCACTAGCCACCTTCATCATCAGGCAGCTACTTCATTTTACAGAAACTCTCCAGGTGGGAATTTTGGCCAGTTCTAGAAATCCTCCCAGGCAGGTCCTGCTTGTGTCATCCAAATGATAGAATCATAGAACATGCCGGGCCGGAAGGGATCCATCAGGATCATCAGATTCAACTCCTGGCCCAAGAGTCACACCATATGCCTGAGAGCATTGTCCAAACACTTCTTGAACTCAGTCTCAGGGCTGTAACCAGTTCCCTGGGGAGCCTGTTCCAGTGCCTAACCAACCTCTGGGTGAAGAAGCTTTTTCTAATATCCAGCCTACACCTCCCCTGACACAACTTCAGGCCATTCCCTCAGGTCCTGTCACTCGTCACCACAGAGGAGAGATCAGTGCCTGCCCCTCCTCTGTCCCTCACAAGGAAGTTGTAGCTGGAATGAGGTCTCTCTTCAGTCTCCTCTTCTCCAGGCTGAATAGATCAAGTGACCTCAGCCACTCTTCATATGGCTTCCCCTCAAAGCCTTTCACTATTCCCTCCTTTGGATGCTCTTTAATAGTTTAATGTTTTTTTTTTTTGTGGTGCCCAAAACTGCACACAGGGCTCTAGGTGAGGCTGCCCCAGTGCAGAGCTGAGTGGGACAATCCCCTCCCTTGCTCGGCTGGCGATGCTGTGCCTGATGCCCCCTAGGACAAGGTTGGCCCTCCTGGCTTCCAGGGCACTGCTGACTCATTCAACTTGCCATTGATCAGGACTCCCAGGTCCCTTTCTGCAGCACTGCTTTCTCAAGCCTCTTGTTCCCTAGTCCACATGCAGAACCAGGATTGCCCTGTTCCAGGTGCAGAATCCAACACTTTCCCTTGGTGAACTTCATATGGTTGATGATTGTCCTTCTCTCTAATTAGTTGCAGTCTCTCTGCAGGACCTCTCTGCCCTTAACTTAGTGTCACTGGCAAACTTACCTAGTATTCCTTCGGATCCTGCATCCAAGCCATTAAATGAAGATGTTAAAGATAACTGAGGTGAGGATGGAGCCCTGCAGAATCCCACTCATAACTGGACACCGGCCTGATGATAACCCCACTCACTATAACCACTTGTGCCAGACCCATGAGCCAGTTGCTCACATATTGCATAACACAGTTACCCAGCTCTGTGCTGGACATTTTGTCCAGAAGGATACTGTGAGAGACAGTATCAAAAGCTTTGCTGAAGTCCCAAAGTCTGCTGGCTTTCCTAGATCAACTAAATGGAAGGAAATCATGTTCAACAAGCAGGACTTTCCCCTCATGAAGCTGTGCTGTCTGGTACCAATGACTATGTTGTTCTCCAGGTGTTTTTCAGTACTTCACAGAATTACCTTTTCCATGATTTTACAATGCACTGAAGTGAGACTGACAGGCCTCTAGTTTCTGGGGTCCTCCTTCTTTCGCTTCATGAAAATTAGGACGTTTGTCAGCTTACAGTCAGCTGGGACCTCTCTGGATCCCCAAGACTGCTCAAAAATCATGTTGTCCTTAAATATGCTGATTAATATCCCATGTGAATTATCCCAAGGACCTCCAGGCAGTTCCTGCTGTAGAACTGATCAAACTGTACATAGAACAAATATTTGTAAAGAGCCAATAGAGAACTCCTCATAGAGTTAAAAAAAGATCATGCAGAACAGCATTTTGTACATAGTTGAGATATTTGAGAGATGTTTTATATGTAGTTGGGGTAATTGATAGCAGTGAGTTATTCATATGCTGGAGTGGTCACACAGGATCATGGAGCAGCTGGAATTTTATCCAACCCTGCTGCAGATGCCACTGCAGTGATTATTGCAGTGGAGACCCCCATTGCCATCAGACAACAATTGATCATGCTGTTCAAGAGGCTTGATTTCCCATATGAGTGTTATCGTTTGCCAAGATCTCGATAAATTAGTTTTGCCTTTTAACAAACACTTTGTCCATGAGACTGTGAGTACCTCCCTAACAATTCACACACATAATTACTGTAGTAGGATTAATGTGTCTGGAAAAGTGCAGACAATTTTATTTATGTTTCAGGTCAAGAGTGCATTTGAAGCTTAGCTGCAAGGGAATTACAAATGTCAGGGACAAAACCCAGCCCTGAAGAAAAAATGACCAAGTCAAATGGAGTCTTTTTTGAAATAGGATAGCAAAAATTGAAAAAAACAAGTTATGTGATTTATCAGGGAGTCATTAAAAATCTCCAGCTCTGCATACTTTCCAATTAATTGACTACCACTTTATGAAAGAAGGCAAAGCATAAAAGAACTGAAAATACGTGGATCTTAAAATATGTAGGTTTAGCTCAAATACTCCAGTTCTGTGGATCATAGGAAATTCATGTATGTGGCAAAGGGAGTCTTCTTAAAAAGAATAATTGGTGCAATCAAAGAGGTACCTTACCCAAACATGATGAAAGTTCTAGCATGCTTGATAAAAGGTCTATCTCTAAATTTAATGACAGAATCATTAAAATGCTTTACTGATTAGACATATAACCAGTATCAGTCAAGAGATCTGATTTTCAACAATAGCACCTGTACATTGTCATTTCCATTGATGAGGGCATGGGGCAGGGGACTGTAGTGTGCAGTGGGGTGGGGGATACACCTTCATTTACCTTGATAAAACCAAGCCATACACCTGAAGTGAAAGCAGGAAAACGCTTTTAGATTCAGTAACATGAATGTAGCCAGTAAGAACTGGCCTTCCCATTTTTGCATAAACCTTTCAATTTTAAGATAGTAAAGTTTTATATTTTGTTTCAAACTAAATGTCTCATGGAGTTAAAGAATTCAGATTAGCATAATTACCTTAAATCAACCAAATTCATAATTTTTCCAAATAATACTACCCAAGTACTTAAGCACTAAATAAAGCTAGCTAGTTGCTATCCTTACACAATGGAGACTGGTTTAAATTCTTTAACACTTCTTTATTGACTAAAAACTATGTCAACTATCTCATTCGTTTCTGAGAATCAATCTCTACTTGATACATTTGTAATTTGTATTATAGTATGCTCCATAACTGTTTGAAATACCTCATACTGTTCTCTAGTTTTCTACTTCATTCTTCTCTTTCACACATTTTATCTAGTTCTTCATATTTAATCTCATCTACATTTGAATCACTTTTTGAAATCAAGAGGGGGTTTTTTTCAAAATCTGCCCATTGGTGTGGTGTATCTCAGTAACAGAGATCTATTACATGGGGATGAAAAATAAGATGAATACTATCTTTTTTAAAAGAAGAAATTTTTTTTAACACATTGCCAATTTTGACATGAGTGAATCAAGAAATTCTTGAAGTATATCTGGGATTTCATCCTCACTAGTATATTTCTCTTTTCCAGGCCAGTCAATACCACAACACTGTTGGAATGCTTTGCTAAACCTCTCTGAAAATATTTTTTTACAAATTATGTTTATTTTCCTCTTCATTTATTGAAAAGGTGAAAATTAAAATCTTGACTAATATTTCTCAGGAATCTTGACTTTCCAAAAATAAGGTAAATTTGAAAAATGGTATTTCATTTGTTTCAAAAGAGTCAATGAGTTAAAGATAAATATTTAACCTTTTTTATAATATCACAAAGACATTAGAAACTGTTGTAGGAAGGAAGTAGCCTTCAGTAGATCTAATCATCTGGGATACTTCAGAGACATGCCTTCACCTGATTAGTGTGGCCTCTCTTGCAGTGGTGTTAAAGTAGAAAAAATCCTTTTGTGTATTGAAATAACCTTGAAACTCCAATCCTATGATACATAGTCATGTAGTCTATTTTTAAATGTTCACTACATCCCACACTTCTGAATTAGCATAAATAGTGTCATTCAGGGATTCTTTGTACTCAAATACAAAAGCATCTAATTAAGCCAAAGCTTCCAGATATATGTGACATGCACATAACCTCTGTGGAAAAATCAACGCCAAAATCAAAAGATACCCAAGAGTTGAAGTCAGTCCTTTACTTAAGTATGAGCTATCCATTACTATTGACTGAATTCTCAGCACATTGTATCTCATTATTTACCTATTGTAAGTGAAATAGAAACTGCAGTTTCAGTTAACTGGACCCACTGCTAAGAGCACAATTTGATTTGAAAACTAACGCTTCGTATGACTTTGTACTTGGGTAACTACAGAGGATTGTGGCATTACAAGAAGACAGTAACAAGGACAGATCAGTTTGTACCCATTGCCCTCTACCTTGCAAGGTTTGTCACAAGGATGGATTAATGTTGTGCTATTTTCTGTTCTCATTATGCTCTACCTAGAAGAGAATGAGGCATCAGAATTTTAATTCCTCCTGTTTCTAACACTTAACATGTTCTGCAGTTTCTAGTGGAATGATCGTTTTTCTTTCTTCACTCAGTGCTTTGTTTTGAGTAACTTCAGTGTTTGAGACACTGTAACAGTTCTGTTGTGCACATCCTGAATCTCATAGATATCTTTCTGACCACTGTGAACTAGCAACAGAACAAACACATACAATACTGACATGCAGTTATCAAAATACTGTATTCCCTATTTTATTTTGAGCTGGATTTTGGGAAGCAGTTTCCATTTTCTGCTCATGATTATTTGCAGGCATAATTAGTCAGGTACATTATTATCTGGCTTGCTCTTTGCAACACTAATGAGGTCGACACTACAGTCAACACACAATGGATTGCTTCCAGCAGTCCTAGGTATAAAGGTAAATGCCAAACACTTAGGAAAAAACTCCACCAAAGAAACACCTCTGTGAACCTTGTGATAAAATATACAATATTAAGACAGTTATAAACAGAGAAGAATAGAGGTTTTATAGTTGTTCCTAATTTTGGCAGCTTCAATCCAGATAAATCTCTTTAGAAGCAAATGATTTTATCTGGCTACTTACAGATGCCAACCTGCCTATATTGACTATAAGAGAAATTTATACACCTGAATTATTTTTTTTTCCTAAAAAAGCACATTTTAAACTAGCCCACACCATAGTATGTGAGCATCCGTATCATATCAATACTTGTCTGGGGCATATTAAAATGTTTTCATGTCTACTGTAGACTACAGTTGAAGCAAGGAGTCCCAAAAATCAAAAGTATTTAAGTTTTGAGGTGCTCACAAGCCTACATTAACATACTTTGTTTGTCTACAATAAGAATGTTCATTTCTGTACATTCTTTCTTCCAAAAGAGACTGTATCTACCAGCATGCATATAGATCACTTTGTCTGTCTTTCACTTCAGCTTGACTACAATTGAATTATTCACAGATTTCACAGAATATTCTGAATTTGAAGGGACCCACAAGGATCATCAAGTCCAGCTCCTAAGTGAAAGGTGAATTATACAGCCTGGAAATTTAATGGTGCCTTGAATATTTGTTGTTGTGTGATTTTTCAGAAAACACAACCTAACATAAACCTTATTCCTTGGTAGCTTGTATTTCATTTTGTCCTTTTATTGGTAGATGTCAAGTTCCAAACTAAAGAAGATTTGAGGGTTTATAACCAGAGCAAAAAAATCAAATATTTCAAGGGGAAAAAACCCCCTAAAAAAACTTAGTAAGTGTTTTCCATATGATCTGTAATGAGCCATTTTTTTTTCAATATAAGAAAAGAACAAATGTAGAGTTAGACTCAAGAATGACAAATAAAATTCACCTTAACCGATGCACATTTGTTCTGATGTTGTACAAGAGGATAATAAAGATGGCTTGCAAAACACTAAACAGGAGTAGTATATCTCAGGTGTATGATAATATCCCTTGAATTTGTATTTTATCATATTGGGTAACTTTCTTAATTTGACAACATTTATTAAATTAAAAAGAATAGATTTCATGTTTATATTTTCCTTTCTAATTTATGACCAGAACTAATTATTTCTCTACTATTAGTCCAGGATTCCAAATAACTGAGCCATTCACACGATTGTAGTTTTTAATACGGTTGTGTAGAGTCTTCAGTATGCTCTTTCACAGATGCATAAACTTACATTTCGCAACAAGCAATAAGACAAAGGCTTGAAGAAAGCTTTTACAGTTTTCTAGGTTTTTGTGACTGTCTCAAGTTGTCTTTGTGGGGCTGTTTTGTTTCAATTATCACTATTATTGTTTATTTTCCATATTATGATCACTGAGTTACAGGTTCTTTTGGGAAGCCAAGTCAGATGAGGCTATCCAATTGAACACTTAGTGAGCCACTAGTATATGGCCATGATCCTGGTCCCTTTGTGGTTACCTCTAGTCTTCAGAGAACCCAAGTGTGATGTTACAAAGGATGGTGACATGAACTATAAGTCTGTCCTTACCNAGAGAGAGAGAGAGTAGGAGCCTGAGCATTTAACACCAGCTACCTCCTGACTTTGCTGAATAGAGGAAATTTTCCGTATTATGTTGCTACACAAGTTACAGGTTTGTGTGCCGGAACAGCTTTTAGTCATCTGAACACATTTCTCTAACAAAAAGAGCACATTAAGATGTGGGATTCCTGATTTTTTTAAAGATAGAAGCTAGGAAAGGGAGGAAAAAAACCCAAAAAACCCCAAAAATTAAAAAAAAATCCAAAGTCAGCCTGTACACTTGACAGTATAGAAAAATACCCTACACTATGGAAGAAATACAGAATGCCATCACTTGTGAATTAGAACCTGGGTATTTTCCTGGGCACTTTTTTTCCATTATGCTAGTGCAATATAAAAGGAAAGATATTTTTCCTATCAGAAAATCCTCAGGTGACACCAAATTACTGGTTAAATGCTAACATACTCCCACTGAAAGCAAATCACAGAAACTGTCAAGAAAATTGGAGACTGAAAAGAGAAAATTTAACACCACAGGGCACTTACAAATATGGATTTTGGAGCAGTGGAGTTGATTGGAAGGCCTAAACTTCTGGTTCATCTTTGATATTGAAAATTCACCATCATCCATAGGCACATTATAGAAATTTCTTGAGGCATAATTTGGCTTTAATAAGAAAATCTTAAGATTAAGAAATAAGATGGGGAAATTTACAACATTGTGATTACTGTGAACTCCAGAACAATTCTATATTCATCTGATGAAATAATATCTGGGTGATGAAAATGGCAGCTGCTACCTTTTTTTTTTTTTTTTTGTAAACATCCAGAGTGAAACAGCAAGAGCCATTTACTTTTTTCCTATTTCATCTTTGTTTCAGATTTCTCCAGGACCTCTTTCCACTCTACAGTTAGTTTTAGATCTTTGAGATGGATTTAGAGGCTACTTTGTACCTACAACAAAACTGTACATGGAACAAAATTATAAGATTATGCAGATCCTATCATAAAAATAAAATGTGATAATACAAGAAGACATCTTTTAACAGACACAAACAGACCTGCAGTCAGCTTCTCGTTGCAGACATGGCATATAACCGTGCATCTTCTTTCAAAAGCAGTATAAACAAAAGAATGTTATAGATAAGGATCAAATTAATCTTAAATATAAGTCTGCCAGTTTAGCAGTAGAAACACTAGGTATGAATTTCAGCTCAGTAGTTCTCAAATTTACTTAAAGGAAGGTACTAATGAGATTCTAAGGGATAATTTCCACATATACTGCACTCGTCTAGGCGTATATATAGCTTCTGTGGGGGTAAGTTGTCACTATGCAAGGCTAAGACTACTGATTAAGAGTAGGCTGATCACGTGACTGATTGAAAAGGTCTTCACCTTTTTTCTTATTTGTAATCAAACATCATTGTTTCCATATATTTACCACAATAATGGTTTATATAGTTAGGGTAAAATCAGTGTCAACTAATTTAAGTGACAGAAAGATGGTCTGCATTCTGTACCACTCAGAATTCTTTTAAGTCTAAGGAGTGCAATATATGACTAATCATGCTCCGGAATTTTTCAGCTATCCAAGCCCTTCAAAGATGAATTCTGCTCTACATTGTTGCAATGAAAGGTTTCTAGGGTTGTAACAATGATCATTTAGAAGAGCAATGTTATGAACAGTGCGGAAAAATGCTATTTTGTCTGTATAGTACATGTCATGGTTATTGTAGAGCTTTCTTCAAGGACTGAACTTGAACTTATTATTTTGCTTTTCTCGCCAAAGTTGCTGAAAAATAAACACTTCCACTAAATCAAATTGAGACACAGGATTAGTTCAATAAATCTCTTTATTTTTAGCTTATATATTTCTCTACTTTTACATAGCCAGATGTCATGAAAGCTTTGCAAATTGCATTATACCTTCCAAGGGCTAAATTCAGTAAAACTATCTTTGGGAACAACTAGTGAAATTCTGAACATCTGATTGATTTGTCTTTTGTAGTGCTTCCTCATTTATTGTGTGCAAATATTCACACGTAAAGGCTTTAGTGTTCTGATATGCTGGAGAATTGCTATTTTTACATGGAACTAAATGTATTTGCAAATATTAAAGAATTATTTCTGTCAAACGGACAGTATCTGCTACAGGGATCACTGCAATGGCTGATTCTGCAGAAATCCCCCTTGACCTTGCAATTCCTTTATCTTATGTGATTTAGTGCTGCTTAATCAATTTTCAGGAGAAAATGGATCTTTAAAAAAAATTATGTGGCTGCTTGCCATAGGGGAAGTTTCCCCTTTTGCTAGAGGGCTCAAGGTTCTTGAATTTTTTCCCTTCTCTCTTTTTTTGGCTCATTTGACCCATATATAACATTAAGCAGCTCCCTGGCTGACAGACAAAGCCATCTCATCATATGGTAAATGGTAATATGCTCCATTACCCAGTAAGTTTAAAATCACAGCCACAATGAGAAGGCTGTGTTCTGAAATTAAATGCCTCTCCTGAAAGGTATCAGCCACCAGCCAAATACATGAGTAGGGCAGAGCCCACCTATCCCAGCAGAGGTTTCAGAGGAACTCCTTGCACAGGATCCATGGACTGTTCTCCTTTGCTTGATTACACTTCTTTATGTTCATTCTGTCCCATTCCATAATCACTTCTCACCCCACAGAGGGTGTTTCTTTTCCCCCTTTCCCAGCATCCAGACATACACTTGCAGTTTGTATGTAGAAAAGTACAATTTTTTACCATGAAAATGTCAGTTTGGAGGAAATGTTTTCTTTTCTTCATCCATATCTGCTCCTCTCTTCTACCTGATGTTTTCCCCACCCACAGTATCAGCATCCAGGACTAGACTTACATAAGCTACCACATTGTTGCTCATAGCTGGCCACAGAAGATGCCAGTCTCAAAGTTTGGAGGATAGTATAGAAGACTGAGAGATTACATAAAAGAAATTTAATCTTTCTACAGGTATAGCATATGATAGTTTTCAGGAAACAGTATAACCAAATCAGGAAAATATTGTCTGCAACACACTTAGATTATATATACGTATATATATTTAGTACCTCACACAGCCTACACTTTTTGAAAAGCACCAGGAATGAAAATTAAGTCTGGCACTCTTTGATAATTACACCTACTCAGAAGTAAAAACAGAGTGGAGTCAAAGGTAGGAATATTTTAAGGAAGCTAAAAACCCATGGACATTATGAGGAGATATTGCTGGCAGGGGAGGTGTGGAAAAAAGGGAAATTTTATGGTAGGGTTCACACTATTCAAAATAATTTCAATGCTATTATCTAAGTAAAATTTAGGTTTTTAACTAGTTGTATGTCATATGCCTGAAAGTCTCATGCATGAGAGTATGCATTGCTGAAAGACAGAAGCATTAAGTTTGAATGCCCTGACAAACCACTATATATTCCATAGCTACATTATTCTGCCACTGAAGTGTAATTTCTTACACTAAACAAAAGCTCCAAGTTTTGTAATGAAAATTGATAATAGTCACCATAACATCAAAAGATTAAAGACTTCAAAGAGAACACAGTCAAAAAAAAAAAAAAAAAGGGGTCAGAATACCTTATAGGAAGAATTAATCATGTATAATATCAAGACAGCAGAGATGTGACAAAATAAAGTTATCTGTAATGTAATGCCATGAACTTTATGCTTTCTGCTATCATAAGAATGTCTCTAAAAGTTAGTATCCTATAAGAAGATGTATCATCTGTATATATGAAAAGTCTAATCATACTATTGTGTATAGGACTAATGAGATGTAATTAATAATCCTGTCCATTGCTTCAATCATTTTTGCTGAAGAATAGGATTTTCAGACATGTATGGTACAGAGAAGCAAAGAAATAGACAGATGTACCTTTCCTGTATGTTAAGCGAGATCCTGGACCACAAAACCATTGCACTCCAGTATGAGCTCACAATTAATTTGAAATATTGAAAAGCTTCGAGAAAAAAAAAAGGTATATTCAAATATTTACATGAAGCTCCTGAGAATTTAAACAAATAACCTTTCAAATTTTAAAGACTACAATTAAATTTTTGCTAGCTTGTCCTTTTAAAAAATGTTTTTAGCTTCATCCTTCTATTTCCTGCCATGATACATAGTATTGTGGATCCAAGGAAAGTTGCTCATTGTTGGGTTTTTTTTGTTTTTGTTTTTGTTTTTTTTTCTTTTTCTTTTTTTTTTTTTTTGCAATATTCAGAAATATCTCCTCATTTTAAATGGAGAAAATTCCTTTATTCCAAGTGCAAACCATGACTACTTTGCAAGTCTGCTTGGAGGAGTTAGCAGGAAGATAGAAAATTATAATTTCTCAGGCACATTGTCAAAGTTAAAAGCAAACTTTATTGGCAATAAATAGACAAATTCAACATTTGACATTTTATTTAGTGATAGGCTTGATTGACAAAGTTATAAAATTCAGTCATATTCAGAATATTCCTGAAATTTTGAGTAGCTATGATTTGAGAGGGTTGTTTCAATTTCACAGTTACAGCCAGATTTTGAGAGGACCTCAAGGCCATATTTTTAAGTACTCTTCCTCTAAAACTGGAAATAATTATTCTAAAACAACATATTTTCTTCTAAAGGCAAAGAAAAAGAAGAGCAAAACTCAGTAGCTCAAATCATAACACTTACAATCCACTTTTCTAATGCAATCTCTTTTGGCAATCTGCCAATTAATTGGAGTCCCAAAGGGGAGCTGATTCTTTAGAAAACATGACCTGAATCAGAGGTGCTATTAGAGTCTTTATTAGCTTTTACCAGTTTGATCTTCATGAAATTCAGACAAACCGTTTTTGAAATCTAAAGAAGAAAATTTAAAAAATCTGTACGATCACTTGTATCCTTTAATACTATATGATATATACATATATGTATATGTACGTAAATACATGTGTGTACTTGTTTGAAAAACAAACCAGTGGGAGACACCAAGTCAGAATAACAATTTATTAGGAAAATTAGAAATAAAGGCGGGAAAAAAAAAATATATTCAAACTGACAGAGTCAGAATACAGCCTGACACCCTGTCAGTCAGGGTGTTGGTAGCAGTTCAGATGAAGTGGTCCTGTTGAAGCAGTGATCCTGTAGAAGAGTCTGGTCTTCACCTGAAGGTGCAGTGGTGTAGCTCTTGTCCTCCGGGAGTCCCGTAGGTAAGGGCTGGCTGTGCTGTTCCAAACCTCTGATTATATACAGATCGGAAACACTCAGTTCCTCCTCCTGGGTCTCCCATCTCACAATGGAATGGTGAGTCACGAGGCAAGGCATTGATCGGCCCATTAACAGGAGATAGTCGGTAGGAATTATCCATGAGTCATGCAGCAGATTCCTAGATTGCCCACTAAACAGAGATAGCTCCCGGAGGGAGTTATCAAGGGTGAGTCATGGTAGCAGATAACGAACACTGCCCCACCTGCTTTAACAGCTTATGAAAATGGTGATAGAATACATGCTTTTGGTTACATCTTACATTGTAACCTAGGAAAATGTGTTGCCTGGTAAGTCACATCTGAAAATTCCGAGGGCTCTTTTAAACTCTAGGACATAAGGATTATAAGCAAGTGCAATAAGGCACCTAAAACAATGGAATCCAAACTGGGGCTGAAATTTCCTTCAAGTGTTAAAACACCATGATCACTTCTTGGATTTTTTAAAACTCAGATATTTTAGAAACTCATGTGTTCGTAAAAAACAAAAAAAAAAGGTTTGCTCACATTTTAATATGTTACATCAGAATTCAAACAAGTTCAGCATCTCTTTCCACATTTGCACAAATACAAGAAAATGAATAACTTTCAGACTGGTGACCACAGACTGACTGTTCACAAGGACAAGGTTCTTGCGCCAGCAAATACTTGAAAGGAAGAGGCTTTCCAGTTGCAATAGCTGGGTTGTCAGATGAGATCTAATTTGAGATATATCCTCAAGCAGTAATTTTTTTTCAAAACAGGGAGTCTGACAACTTTTCTTGTCCATTCAAGGCAGTGTAAGATAAATTGTAGTAAAACAGATTCAACAGCATTGTGAATGCCAAACACGCATTAAGAGACTACTCAGCAGACAGAAAACTGTTCACAAAGGCTTGATCAAGCTGCAGGAAGATGAGTTGGCTTAGGAGTGAGCTTAAAGTGCTTTGCTTCAGGACCCATGCTCTTAATGACCATCTTCTTAGCAATTAGCTCAGCAAGAGACTGGCCTCAAAATGTACTCAGTACATACAGAGACAGACATGCTTAGAGAGAGGGACAGTATATATTCCTTCTGGACAATAAGGCCAAGTGTCTGTCGATGAGTTAAAATGTTAATCATGCTGAAGTACTCTATTCCAGCTACAGCTAGAGCTATGGTGGTCTGCTGAGTAAATAATAGGGATGGCAGGTCTGTTAGATGCACAAGTCTGAAATATGACTGGGGTTTGTATCCGTCATATGAAGACAGAAGAAAGATTTTCTCAGTCTCCAAGATCCTAAAAACAACAGATGAAGACATAGAGATGAAAAGACAATGGATGAAAAAACATGGGATGAAATAATTATGGGTGGCAGCCCCCACAGGCACCAAAAATTACAGAAAATAGGAAAACTAGGAAACTAAGGGAACTACTTAGGGAACTACTTAAGAAGATAAGGAAATAGTTTGTTTATTCATTTCTTGTAGAGTCTGATTTTGTAACTCTGAGCAAGGTAGGTGAAAAATAATTTACATTCAACATCTGTATGAGATTTTTTTCAGATAGTTACAGCTATAATTATGTGAATGAGAACCTGAAATTATTATTGGATAGTCATTACTCAGCTAATATGCAAAATTAAGAACCTAAGAGAATAGTTATTTACTATATTCACCTGATATTGTTTCTTGTATAAACATTTATTTCAAGATGTCCACCACCTTCATATGTATATATATGTAGAAAATACACAAAGGAAAAAATGCATACATGAAATAATAAAATACAGTATATGGTTATCTTCGAAAGTGGCTGATTATCCACATGCCTTTGTTTGTTTTTTTTTAAGGAACTGACCACTACTAGCATTAATGATTGAAGAGAAAATATAATTATGAAAACTGACGACTCCTGTAAGACTCTGTTCTTAAGGTTCTGTTGCCTTTCTACACATTTAATTTATTTAGGTATATTTCAGTGAGACTGAACTATGCTGTAAGGCGTTATTCAGCATGACTGAGTCTCACAATCTTGGGTTTATATAAAGCCTTATATAAAAAGTCAAACAACTGTTGACAAGGAGCTATGGAAAATGTGTATAACAACAGGTTAAAATTCAGAGAAGCTACAAAAATTCAAGAAAACAAGGCTTCCTACTCCTGCAGCACTGCATTAACAAGTCTATGTGCAATTTATATTCAAGTTTTGGTTCAAATATATTCCTTTTAAATCCTGAACCTGAATAAGCAAAGAAGGAGAAACTAGTTTTCTCCATATTGTCTAAAGCAGTAATAAATTTTATATATTAGATTTTATATATGTCAATATTCAATGTTTTTAGAGAAATATGATCACACTTTCTTACATTTAAAGGACTCAATGCTTTGCACAACTAAGGGCAATCACAGTCTCTTTACTAGAAGTTTGCATTCACATGTGTTTTGGCAAAATATAGCAAAGATGGATAGGTCATGTGATGACTTAATATATCATAAAATTTTTGACATTTTAAATAAAAGTGCAGTGCCAGTTGTGTGCTAAATTATCACCTTCCTGTCCACACTGCCAGCAAGTACTGATATCCAGCAAACATATTTGAAGCATGCCGTAGATCAATTAAATCTTGCTTAAATTTAAATTAAGGTTCGCTTTGATTAAACAAATATCTTCTTGTTCTGTCTCCAATATATTTGAAGAGTATGAGAAATTAAGAGTTTTAGGAAAGAAATGTGAACTCTGATGTTTGGCGTGAGATAACCCCGGCACAGTACTACAGAAGCTTAAATGGATCATATGATTGGCAAATATTGGTAGAATTGAAAGTGCTCTCACTTTGTATTGGGAGAATACAGAAGTAGGAGAACAGAAATAGGGTGAGGAAAAATGTGTCATGGAAGAGTTTGGAGTAAAAATATTTATAGAGAATTGTTTAGAAAAAGCTCATGGAATATGTTTCATATTAAAATATTTATTTAATGAAAAAAATTAAATCATTTAATTAAAATATAACATTTGATGAAATTTATTAAATATTTTTTCTATTAAATCATACATCAATCCATAGTATTTATTTTGCAAAATATAAATTCTGATTATGTCAACATACATAAGTACAGAGTTCCATTAAAGTCATACTGCTGTATTATACAAAAATAAATCAGAAAGTAAATTATACTTATGTACTGTTTTATTGGATATTTTGATATGTGTTGTTTGAAATCCAGGAAGCAAAGAAATTTCCTGAGACTCTAAAACATCCTCACCAACAAACACTTGAGACTGCTTATAAACTCTTTGTGTCAAGTTAGTGCTGCAAAAATGCTGTAAATGAACTTGAAGTCTAAACCTTACAAGCCCAAACCCAGAGTTAGTAACTGAACCTGTTTGCAGCTTACATGTGAGAAGAAAATTATAGTCTCTCTATAATAAGCGTGTGTTTAATATTGGACCATAAGGAACTTGATCTAGAAGGCAAAGTATTAATTGACTAGGACCTTATATAAGACCCAAAAAAAGTGATCATTAATATGAGACCAAAACTCAGAATGCTCAAAAACTGGTAACACAGTGGATTAAAAAAAAATCAATTAGCATGTGAAAGAAAATATAAATTAGTTATTAGATAAAAAAAAAGAGAACTAATATAGCAGTTCAGGTGTCCACTGTGGATTCATAAAAGTCATTAATCTCTGTTAGAAAATCTATTTGATGGAGCTGTCAGTTCTAAACCTGAAATTAAAAAGAAAGTCTATTAGTTCATGTGCCTTAAGAAAAATAAAAGCTGAAAAAAACCCCCAATGTTCTAAGGAAGCTTTCTGAGGGGAACCAAAACACACACACAAGCAGTAACAAACTGAGAATTGAGGGGGCTGCTCTTTTTTTGTTTTCAAGAATATATACTAATACATATTCAAGTAGTTAGAACACCAATAGGAATCCATCTCTGACATTTACACGAAACACTGGTGTAGAAATTCTTATCTTTAAGCCTAGAAATGTTTCTTTTATAAATGTAATACAGGGCACTACCAGACCATATATTGTAGATGGTATAATTTAAGTTTGATATAGAAGGCTTTTGATATGTGACAAAGGCTATTAGTTGGGTTCTTTTGCAAATAGGTATGTCAAACATTTCACTCAGTCACTGAGTAACAGAAAGTCCTCATAACTTCTCTACAATAGACCAAGGCTTCTCTCAGGTTTTCATACATTTCAGTAGTTCCTTCCATGTTGCCCTCTTAAATGCTAGCAGGAAAATCCCTTGGAGTTGCATCCCCAAATTGCAAGTAATATCTCATTGCTGAGAAGTAAGGCAGACCAAGATACAAAAGATGAAGAAAGGAGGACGAACACAGCTAAAACACAGAAAACAAAGGATAAAATTAAAATAGATGATAGCAAATTTAGGTTGCTCTTTGCAACCTTTATTCAAACTGGTCAACAGCAGTGAAACTGTACATGGTTAAGAAACAAAGACACACTAACTGAATGCAGACTTAAATTTTAGTTTGCTAAAGTGAACCATGATTGATAGAAAACCTCAGTAGATCTAAGTCACAGAATATAGTTTCAGAAATGCTTTCTGAATACTTAGTATGGTTTTTAAATTTAAAGCCTCATACTATCTCCCAGGTTTCTTTCCCTGCACATTTGCTAGCTGGACTATATTTGCTGTGATGAATGTGGACAATTAGAAAAGCACAATAATTATGGATCATGTTTCATTCTCTTAATCCATCTGAAAATTTAATCTAACTGGAGAATGAAAAGCAAAGCAGGACAGGAGGCAATCAAATTGCTATCGTTTGAGACCCCCTGCCATCTTAATAAAATTTAAATAATTTCAGACTAAATATTTTAGGGTTCTGGATGTTCAGTTCCTCTTCGACATAAATACATGGAAAGCAGCCATGACAAAGAAATCACCAGTGTGTTAGCCTCCTGCCTAACATTATTTATGTATTTAACCACAAACTTGTATTCTCTCCAGACTTATGCAAGTACAGCTGTAACTTCTTGGCCCATAGTATATATATACACAGCTGTTTTACTGACATCATGAAAATAGTGAAACACAGTTCTATTTCCCAGGCTGCATTTTGCAACTATTACTTGGGATGTGACTTTTCTCACCAGACATCAGTTAACAAAAAGTTAAGTTCCCTAACTTAATCATCTTTGTTTCTGTGGGAATTGATAAGAGACAGATAAGCTGTGGTAGGGGCAAATTGTCCTCAGCAGGTACCGGCCCTTGGTGTCAAGCAGAAAAAGAGTTTAAATTAGTACTTACAATAATTTTCTTTTATCTTTCTTTTTATTTTTTTTTCCCAAATAAAAAAAAAGTGTTTTATTCAAATGTTTCTATCAGCATCTGGAATTACATTTCCAGTTCATTAGGCAGAATCAGAAACACTCTGAATCCAAGTATAAATCTATGTTCTGTCAATACCAACTGTAAATTTTTTTTTTTTTTTTTTGAGAGGACCTTTTCTGGATTGCAAATTTCTCTGGTCCCCTCAAAGCCATGATAATATCTCTGCTGGTATCCTACTTGGTAAGTGAGAATTCGTCTGAGTAAGAAATTAATGTAATTAAGTAAAATCAGCATAGATTTTGAGGACATTACAGAAATTAAGAGGTGTAGGTGGTGTTGCCATAGCAAAACCCACTTTCTGCAATCTAGTTCCCTAACTCCCTGGAGTACCTTTAATACCTTTTAAAGAAGTTGCTGATTCTTCTTACTGATTTCCTAGCTGTACATCATTATGTGCACTTGCAAGAAAGAAGGTTTCATGCTTGAGAGTTCTTGAGTTTCTCCTTTTAAACCACATTTGAAGACAGAATCTGAGGGTGTTTTTACAGTTTGTTTATAATGAAAATTCATCTGGTTCCTCTAAATGTAAGGATGATGTCACAAACACTGGATGATGACTTCAGGATGAGAATAAGCAGCAGTAGCAGATGGACTCCCGAAAAACAAAGATCCCATTTCCATGCAAATGCTCCTAGTAGTAAAGAACAATGGAAGATAAATATTGAAAAATATATAATATGGGAACAGAATGGCTTGTAAACAGTATGCTTTCAGAGTCAGCTGCTCTTTAAGCAAACTAGAATAGAGTAGCTCTAGAGACACATTACATGATTCAGTGTAATTACTAGCTTGTTCAAGCAAGTGCGTTTTATCTGATTCTAATCTGAATCCTTCAATTCAGCTATATGGTACGATAATCTACTTTGCATTTTGGAAAATGCACCATACAGTAACACAGACAATACATCTTCATAATTTTATACAATATTAGATGTTATGACAGAAAAATGAAATACAGAAGGGATTTTCAGCAAAAGTAATGTTTTCAGAGTGATGACGAGAGTTTTGAGACACTGAAAAATACTTTTTCTTTTTTTTTAGTTAAAAACCACAAAAACTTACCTTGTTTGCAGTTACTTTTAATAATTTCCTTGTAGCATTTTCAGAGTGATTTTTGTTTCCTCACAATGTTCCCAGAACACAAAAGTCTTTTTAATATTTAGACATAATTGTGCACCCGCTCTTTTTGTAAAATGTTTCTTTCCTATAAAATGTCCTAACCACTAACCTATTTGATACGATGATATCACAGGTATCGATCACACAATCTTCACTCGATTATTTTTAAATGAAACATGACAAAGTAAGAGAAAATCAAATGAATTTGACCAGAAAACGGAAACAAGATTTCTAGAAAAATGTATAGCTCAAACAGTTGTAGAGAGAATGTCAGCATAATTTTCCTTGTGTTGTGAGTCCTGTTTCTATGTAACACATACAAATTGTTTCCTAGAGAAGCTACTGATGCCCCATCCCTGGAAGTGTTCAAGGCCAGGTTGGAGGCAGCTTTGAGCAACCTGTTCTAGTGGAAGGTGTCCCTGTCCACGGCAGGGGATTTGGAACTAAGTGATCTTGAAAATCCCTTCCAACACAAAGTGTTCTGTGATTTTATGAGTCTATGAAAGTGACTTGGATACAAGACCAGAATATAACTGATTAGGTTAAATCATATCATCTACTGCTTCTCTTTCCACCCCAAAATAATTTGAATTATTTTCTTCACCAGAAAGAAAGGTAACACTTTGAAAAGGAAGAATGGAATATCTCAGTGCAGGATAGTCTCTAGCTAGAGGGTCATAAAAAATTTGGAGATATCAAATTGTCTCCATTCTGACTGAACTTTGATAGAGCAGACGGGATCAGAGAAAATGTTGATCTCCTATCCCATAGCTGTGTATGTATGGTAACACTTATGCATAGTCAGTTTTTTAAACTTACATGATTGCTGCCAACACAAGACGCAGAAAGCCACTGTGTAACCGGAAAGCTATGATCCTGTCACAGAAACTCAGTGGGATGAACAACACGATGGAACATACAGAACTTTTCCGAGCCATGTGTTCCAGTGTCTCACCACCCTCATTGTAAAACATTTCTTCCTTACATCCAGCCTCTTTCAGTTTAATACTATTACCCCTTTTCCTGTCACTACAGGGCTTGGTAAAAAGTCTCTCTCTCCATCTTCTTTTTAAGCTCCCTTTATATACTAAAAGGCTGCAATAAGGTATTCCCAAACCCTTCTCCTCTCCAGGCTGGAAAACCTCAACTTCTTTGAGTTTTCTTAGGAGACCCGTTCCAGCCCTCTGACCATTTTCATGGTCAGGGCATGATCACTGCAGGCCAGACTGCCACCAATCTTAACCTGTGTAATTAGTTTTTCTGAGTTGGCAAGCACAGGTCTAATGTCATTTATTTTCTAGTCAGGCTGCAACACATGAATTAAGAAATTATCCTCAATACACTCCAAGGGTCTTCTGGATTACTTACAGCTTGATGTGCTGCCTTTTCAGATGTCAGGGGGTTGCTGTTCCCCAGTAGGATCAGAGCATGCAAGTATGATTCATCCCACCAAGTTCTGGTGACAGTGTAACTGGACCATCAGAGCTTTCCAGCTGCACTGTGGCTTCCAGCTACTCCTGTTTGCTACCCATCGGTACAGAGACACATCAGCTGCATTGCTGACTGCCTCACCCTTTTGGTGCAGCCTTTTGAAGGGCTGGGAGACATTCCTCATTACTTTGGCAGGTGACATCCTCCCTGTTGCTTGTCAGTACACGTGTTGCAGCTTTCGACCCCATCCCTCAAGTTTGTTAGCTTAAAGTGTGAATCACTAAGTCAACCAATCTGTCAGCTAAGATTCTCCTTCCTTTTCTAGACAGGTGGACCCAGATAAGATTCTAGATTCAGATAGGCCTGTTTATTTTGGTTGTTTGTTTCTCCCCAATGAGGCTTGAGACAAAAAGCTTAAGTAGACCATTGTATCCTTCTGCTTCGGTTTCATAAAATGAAGGGAGGCGGATCACGTTCCCTTCTAACGCCTTTGACTCTCCATGTCTTTGTTTTCACTAAATTTTAGGGTAAAAATTGCATTAAATTCATTCATAGCTCTAAAAAACTCTCTTGTCAGGGAAATGTTTTATAGAGCTTCCAGGAGAAGTACTTCAAATGAATAAAATAACAGGAAATGCTCTTCCATGGTGTAAGAGAGAAAAAGTCTAACAAAGATCTCTAACTCATTATTGCGGTGTGTAAACTGCAACATGTTAAGTCAAGTAGTTGTTGGGCCTGGGGTTAGTGGGCACGCTCGGAGAGTCTCCCCTAGGTTAGGGCAAGTTCCTACTAGGCCTTGCATTGACATGTAGATTATCTCCTTTTGATTGGCCCGTTGGCCTTCCACCTCTTTTTATGTATATCCCGCTGAATATGTATGTCATCCTGTTAACACGCATGATTTCTAGAAGGCTGTATGTAACTCAAAGCCCCATTGGCTCTGGTCCCTCCCCAGTCCTTCCCCATTGGCTCCTGTACCCTGGCCCCACCTATGTATCACCCCAGTGCCCTCAAACCGTTGGTCCCTGATGTTCTCCCCGCCTCTTCTCACCCTCATACTTATACCCTGGACCGTCCTGTATTCTTGGTCCTTCGCCCCTGGAACGCTTCATGCGCTTGGCAATAAACTCCCATGGAACTCTATGCGAAGGACCCCTCCCGCCTCTTTATTCTTGATGATGCACTTAACAGCCATCTGGTGGCGTATGTGCGCGTGGCTTCTGTGGGCGTATCCCAGCTCTGTTGTGCGGAGGCTGAGCGCCGTGGTGTGGTGCCTGCTGAAACAGCCTCATCTGGGACTCTTTCTGGGAGGATGAAGTGGCCTCCAACCACGATGGGCCAGAGTGTCAGCTCTTACCCTTCATTATACGATTTCTGCAGAGTGTTAGTGCATATAAAAAGTACAGAAAAAAAGCAAGTTTGAAATACATATATCTGTTGATTGCATCGTGCAATAACACGTTACTTTGCTGTAATAATTTGCTATCTATATCATAGAAATCCCCTTATCTTGATGAGCTGTGTCTAGAAAGAGGCTTATGCTATCATTCAGGGATAGTTCTTATAGAATAGCAGTTTTATACAATTTGTTTACCTCCTTGCAAACTCTTTGCATTTCCACAGACATTTATTGATCTTCTTTCAATCAACTGACCACGGTCTTACAGAATAACACAAATAGTTGACATACTAATGAGAATTTCGGACCCTTTTCAAATGAATACTTGACTAGTCCGTGGAACTCTCAACAAACCTATAACTTCATCACTTGCAGTAATGTCAATCAATAAAAAGGTTATCTTTTAATATTGCTTGAAAGAAGGAGACAAGAGGGATTGCTTAAGAGATACAAAGAAAAGATAGATACACTTATTCTGCATACAGACAGGGAGGCTGCTGGTCACAAAGACCACTTGAGTCATAAACCTTCTTCTGTAGAGGTGCTCTATGTCATATATAAATCAACCGTACATGCAATTTAAGGAACAGACTTAACAATAAGATTTAGCTCTCCATTCCTTCTAAATCCATCCAGGTTATGAAGGATTTTTTCCTTCCCCCAGAACATAAGGGGTCAAAGAACATGTTTTAGAGTCGTACATAACAAAATGTTGATTTAATGAGCGGTTTCAGTGCACTGACACTTTAGAAAATAAACTTTAAAACCCCAAACAGCCTTGCCAAAAAAATCTTTCTTTTCCTCTGAATGCTTAATTCCTTATAACTCTGATGGTGAAAGGCATGAATATTGTGTTTGAACTAGCGAACATTCACATCTCTTCATAAAAGATTGCATTCAAATATTTTAACATATATTCCTTTTCTCTCCCATTCTTTCAGTTTATTTCTTTCCTGTGTTATAATGACAAAAAAATAAAAATACTCTGGACTTTCTATCAGTAAATGTAGATAATAGGAGCTGTATCCATTAATGCAGAACAGTGTTAAAGAAGGACAGAAAACATCTTCTTGAACATATAACAGAAAAAATAACATCAGCACAGTCCTCTTAGGCTTACTTTTCTCAGCTTTTTTTTTTTCCCCTGGAATATAGAGAATTTTTGAAATGTGTATATGCATTACTATAAACGTCCTTCAAAAAGAGAACCTGCTCAGTGCCATTAAGTAGAAAAGCATTTTCTTAAGCAGTGATAGAAATCTAGTTTTTTTTTTTTATGTTGCAGTGTTTCACTTTTGGGGAATTTCCTTTGTGACAAGATATAGCATATTTGTATGTATTGATATTTGGATGTTCACTTAACTTAAATTTAAAACTATTTTCACATGTATTAAAGGAAAAAAGATATAAAACATTATCATTGAATGTGTCCAACTATTTCAGTCTTTTTAAAAAAAGGATGACACAATCTGAAATTAACTCAGTCATAGTCCATATGTTAAGAATTATGCATTTGCCTGAGCTACTAAAACCTGGAGTGAAGGAAGGAGGCAGCAGCAGCAGAGACAACCTGTCGAGAACTGACCATAACCCCATTCCCAATCTCCCTGTGACACTGGGGTGGAGGTTATCATTATTCTGCTCTGATTTTGATTCACTTAATTTTCCCAATTCAAGTCTGGTTTTCCCATGTTGCTATTCAATGAGTGATCTCTCACACAAACCCATGAAATTTTGCTATATTTTCTCTCCGTGTCCAAATGCAGAGGGGAGGGATGGAGAAACTTTGGTGGGTGCCTGGCATCCAGCCAGGATCAACCTACTACATAAACCCTTGATAAAGTTGATTTTTTCCTTCTCTATTATTTTAATCCTTAGCATACATCAAAGATATACAAGGTATAGATGGAACTTTGAACAACTCAGTTTGGATTTCACACAGTGACATGTTTCAAATAAATGGTTCTGAGCTCCTGTTCTGCTTTTTCACTAACTCTTTAATTACATATATTTAAATCTTTATAGATTTTTGTTCACACCTGCTTCACTTTTAAAACACTGTAGTGGAGTCTAAATTTCTTCAATCATTCATACCTTGGAAGATTGCCCATGTGTTGTTTCTTCAAATAGTGAAGCTTTTTGACCTTTTTCTAAAGCAGCCTAAATCTCCCAGTTTTAATATAAGACCAAGGAAAATATGTTGATTTCACCTGAACTTCACTTTTGCATTTCCTTTTCTGCTGAAAGTGAAATGCATATCACAGCTGATGTGAATACTCAAGAACAAAATCCTTGACAGAAAGGGCTCCATAACCTGATGGATTTATGCACACTAAGGACTGAAAACCTGCAGCACACCCTGGGCCCAGTATCAGGTAACATCTTTTCTTTCTACTGCTTCTGTTCCAGTTCTTCAAAACATCCATTATTTCTTGAGAGCAGATATCTTTTTTTGCTTCCTTCATCATTAATCACAAAGCAGGAGAGTCCTCTTCTAAAGTAGCACAAATAAGAAAATGAAATAAAACATGCCAAAGAGCTAAGTCTTCCTTATTCTGAATTGTCATAATGCTACAGACTAAACAGGGCCAGACCTTGCAAAGTTGTCTCTAGACAGAAGAGGACGAGATTGCTGCCATTGTGGAGACGACTGTACAATTTTAGAGACGCTTAAGACCTGTGCTGGGAAAGTAGGAACCTGAGAAAAACTCTATTTTGCAAAAGAAATCTGTGATTCATTGAATTCCTGTCCCTCAGTATGAGACACTATTTCAAATCATAAATTATATCTACTTTTAGAAGTGTATTGGAAGTGCCTGCTACTTCTGTGCAATTCATTGGTGGGTATTTTTTAGTTTCTGCTGAAAGAGACTTACTTTAATAAAGTCTTAAGTTTTTCCTTTTGGTTTTTGCAATATCTGTAGGACCTTTTCTCTAGTAAGGATGACAAAGAAAAATTGATGTACATGGGAGACTGTACATGCAATTTAAAGAAGAGACTTAAGGGTGTAAGATTTAGCCCTCCATTCCTTCTAAATCCATTCGGGCTATGAAGGATTTTTTTTCTTCCCGCAGAATATAAGGGGTCAAAGAATAGGTTTTAGAGCAGAACATAACAAACAATGTATCATCCTGATACATCACTATGAACATTTTTCCACTTAGAATTAAAGGAATCAGACTTTGGAAGAATGACTAGGTAACCACAACAAAAATAGATTCATCACTCTAAAAGAAGACAGAATTGTGATGAGAGTTGTATTGTAATTGTGAATCTGTTTATGACAACACTATTCTAAACAGGGTCTGGATGAAAAATGAGCTTCAAATAAGGAAATTCTCAGAAAATGTATTAGATAATACAGAGAATCAAAGGGGACTGGAATAAAACCTGAAAACTGAGCAGAACAGAAAGCTATTTTAGTGCAATGAAGTTAATTCTACACTTTTATCTAACTGACTAATATATTTGGTTCAAAAAGTTCTTGCATTGCTACTTCCTGAAGCAAATTTTTTTAACTATTTGAGACTGGTATTTTTGTAAAGGGTAAATTAGCTTGTCTGGATACATGAGAACTGACCCAAGCTTTCACAGGCCACAACAGGAAAAAAAAAAATAGGAAAAAGCCCTGTGAACTTTCTGAAGAAATACAGTAATTTATTTTTATCTTTAATCTTCCCTATGTTCAGATTTTTCTGACTTGTAAGAAAAAAGCCACAGGAAAATAAATTTTAGAGATATATGCCATGATTTTGTTTAAATATTGTCATTAAAATTCTACAAACTTTGGTGGGTGCTTACTTTTTTCATGAACTAATTTTATAGGTAATTTAGAGCTCTCCATATTGTAGCTACAGGATGCTCTGTAAAGTTGAACAGGTCTTTAAATACAAACAGATATGACTTTAAGCACAAATGAGTTCATTCAGAATATCTTTAGGTAAATCAACATTTAATTTTATTAGAAGTCTTTAATTTTCAACCTAACACATTATGCACATGTTTGGAAATTAAATTCCTGTCAGATATCTGGTGATATTCAACTGGTCACCAATCAAAAACCTTTCCATTAGTGAAAATTCAGTTGATTTACAACTCAAGGCTTCTGTGATTAAAAAAAATAGTTTCCAGAGTATTTCAAGTTTTACACTGAGAATGAGAAAATAATCTAACAGCATAAACAGGAAAAGATTGTATGCTTCAGTTTCTGTCTAATTAGCTTTTACTGAGGTTTTGAAAGAACATTTCTAACATTTCTTAAAATGAAACTCTACTATTTCAGGTTGAAGCAGTATCTTCTTTCATTTTACCTCTTTTTTCAATGCACCATCACGATGCATATAAATTTTCTTTTAGTAATATTGTTCTGTTAATAGTAGTAATTTCAAAATAAGGATCTTCAAACTTTAGTCAATAGGAGGAATAATTATGCAAAAAAACTCTACTTAAATATTGTGAAAAATATGGGTTTAATTGTTTTTCAGAACTCAGTCTAAAGATACTGTCATGTGAGAAAATATATTTTAATAGTTGACTGAATAATATAAATTTGTTTGATAATGAAACATTTAAAAAAAAGGTTGCAACATTTATAAATCTCCTCAGCTTTATTGTGAGTTTTACTATGAATATGTTGATAGCTTGAACTTGTGTTCAAATAAGATCAGTAATATAGCTGTACTAGAAAAAGAAAAGAACTAAGAAACATAACTCTACAAGAATATACCAAGAACATTCTCAGCACACAATGCAATTAACAAATAAATATTCAATTACTCATTTTTACACAACACAGGGAAATGCAAATTGCAATATATGTGTCATATGGTGGTTTTGTGCTTTTGTTTTGATATTACAAGGGGGTTTTTTTTGTAAAAGCAATAGTTTGGTTTTTCTAAACTTGAAAGAAAGCAAGCACTTCTAGCTAATTGAGTATAAAATGAAAAAGTTACCAGGGACATATAACATGCATCTCCAGGCTGCTTTATGTGAAGAAAATGGGAATGAGCTCTTTTTAAAGGTTAGTCTCTTTCTCTCAGGCAGGTTAGATTTTAAGCACCCATCTATTTCTCATTTCTACTTTACCCTGTCTACACTAGCCAAAGGCTGAGACTCCATCCGGCTTTCAGTTTCTAAGATGAGCCCGATCTTTGCTTCACCTTTAAACTAGTCTTCACTTTTTAGAGCTGAAGAATATTTCATCAACTGAATGTGAAGATGTTTAATAGTTAGATATTTATTATTAAGAATTTATTATTAAGATGACCACATTGTACTGGCCTGAAATCTCCAGAAATGGTTTGAGATTATGGCTGTTCGATAGATGGAACTGGCTCATAAACTGAGATGTTTCACCTTAATTATTTGGGCTGCAAATTATCTCCAGAAATGGAATTAAAGTTCAGAAATCTACAAAGGAGACTTCACCAATTTTTCTCTAGATTTTTTCCTGATTGCATTGCTACCTATTTCCCTTATAAGTGGCTGGAGGTCTTTTTGGACCTCCTGTCTGTTCGTTGTCCATTAACATTCTTAGTTCTACATCCTACAGGCTCTTTTTTAATGAGAGTTTTGGCACATCCAATTAAGAAAATCATAATCTCAACCTTCTCTACCTAAAATATCTTTAAATAAATATGTTAATGTTTTGTCACAAATGCTATTTTACATAGACATAAACCTTCCCCCACAATCAATCCATGTATCCTCAGTAATGTAAAAGACATTCCAAATCCTAACCTGTATCCAAATTTCTGGCTTTTGTATTTGACCAACATCTTAACATTACATCTGAATTTGAATCACCTCATGCTTGCTTGCTTGCTTGTTTTCTTGCTTCCTTCCTTTCTTCCTTCCTTCCTTCTTCCTGCCTTCCCAAGTCTTGCTATTTTTCAGAAATGTTTGGAATCTGCTAAGCTTCATCACTCTGCATGATACTTCATGATAGTCATGAAATGCTGACTTCTAGAACTGTGAACTGTTCTTCTGCCGTAAAGTGCTCCTATTGACAAGTAAAACTGAATAGTTCATCACAAGTGTCCTTCTCTTAGGTACCTAATATTTGTCACAGTGTATATCATACCACTGATTCTAATACTGTCAACTTCATGATGTCATGGTGGGAGACGTGAGACTCTACTGCCGAAAACTTCCTTAGCACTCACATTAATCATTAAATAAATATACATGTCATTAGGAAAACATAGCAATTTATCAAGAGTATAAGTATGAAATTTAAAAGAAGAAATGCAAATTAAGTTACACATATTATACAGACAGTACATGTACATATATTAACACACACACAAAAGACCACACCCTATAGTATCAAATGTCTTTATAAGCTGTGTGGTTCATAACCTTAACGAGATTAATTCAACCCAGAACCCACCTCTGAATTTGGTCATACGTAACAAAGTAATTGGTCAGTATATCTGGCTGCCTTTAATTGCTGCAACTGGCTATCCAGTAGCCACTTATAACTAGTCTGATTAAATTAGCCTTTTCACTGAACAGGCCAAAGCATAAATCCCTATTTTGCCGTATTTGACAAATAATTTAGCCATTCATCCTCCAGTCCCTCAAAATAACACTGATTAAAATAACATCCAGAGATAATAGTTCATGCCTTTGTGATACCACATATTTATTGTTGTACTTAGCAATTTCTGTAAGTTACAATTTCTTATGATGAAGAATTTCTCCTATCGGTGTTTCCAGAACATTAGATCAATTAATGTTCAGCTTTGATTGGTAATGCTCATGTAACATTTCTATCCTTTACTTAAATGATAAATTATCTTAGCTGCTTATGGTGAATCGCTTGGTCTTTTCCTTTCTCATATTTGGACAAATACCTAATCCAGAAATGTTCCTGCTGCTTGTTACACAGTTTCATGAAGATGTTCAGGATGTAATTTATCCTGGCCTAGTACTATGTCAGTTTTAATAGGTCTAATTTCCTAACTGCCTGCTTCATTGTGACCATAAAGCCTTTTAGCATTTCACTTGCTTCACCAGGAAAATTTATCCCAGGCAGTGGAAAATGACCTTCAAATTCTTTCATGCCTACACTAGCAAAGGATTCATTCAGCCTCTTGGCAATATGAACCTCATTTGTCATTAACATCTCACTCTTGTCCTTCAACAGTTCATCCGACTCCTTGTCTACCTTCTAGCCAGTATTGTAATTGTAACATTTTAATCCATTTATTATTTTAGTCTTCATCACTGTTAGCACTAAGAACCCTAGCTTCTGCTCTCAGTCTTCTTTTTTTCTTCAGACTTGTCCCAAAACAATTTTTCTTTCAGCATTTTGAGAATACCTATTTTCTTGCACCGCTTTTTTCATATCTAATAAAAAACCTTATTTATACAATGTGTTTGCTTCATACAGCACCACTTTTTATGATTTCCGCCTCTTTTCTATTTCCCTTTCTTTCTTCTTTCTTCCAATTCATCCATTTTATCCAAGACCATATGGATTTCCAAATGAACAGAATAAAGTATCAGATAATATTCTGGATTCTATTTTGTTATCTTAGTCATGTCTATTTCTGCATTGACTGATACACCAGAGGGTCATGCCGCCATCCAGAGGGGTCTGGATTCACTGGAGAAATGGGCTGAAAAGAATCTCATACAGGTCAAGAAGGGGAATTGCAAAGTTCTGAACGTGGGGAGAAAAAGCCTAAGGTGCCAATATATGCTGGGGGCTAGCCAGCCAGAAAGGAACTTGGCAAAAGACCTGGGGATACTGGGGTACACCTGGCTGGCCTTCGTTATAAGAAGTATTGCCAGCAGGTTGACAGAGGTAATCCTCCTCTACTCAGCCACAGCTAGAGTGGTGTGTCGAATTCTGGGCCTTCCTTGCACAAGAGAGGCATGGACATACTGGAGAGGGTCCAATGAAGAGCCAGAAAGGTGAGGAAAAAAAAAAAAGCCATGACTGTTTATCACAGAAAAGAGAAGACTTAGCAGGGATCTTATCAATGTATATAAATACCGGAGAGTACATAGAGCATGCACAGAGACTGGATCTTTTCAGTGACAGTACCAGAGCCAATGAGCACAAGCTGAAACAGAGGTCACCCTGTCTGGATGTCACAATTTTTTACTATGAGGGTGACTGAGCACTGGCACAGGTTGCAAAGCGAGGGTGTGGAGTTTCCATCCTTTGACACGTTGAAAAGCCATCTGTACACAGACCTTGCCAACCAGCTCTAGGCATCCCTCCTTGCACAGAGGAGTTGGACCGAATGACCTCCAGAGATCCCTTCTAATGTCAACCATTTCGAGATTCTGTGAGAAGTCCCTAAACTTGGTCACTGTTCCGCACTGTCTTGTAACACATATATGTATACAAATATTTTGGAAAACCAGTGTCCTAGGTTACAATATAAGATGTAACCAAAAGCATGTATTCTATCACCATCTTCATAAACAGGTGGGCCAGTGTTTGTTATCTGCTACTGTGACTCACCCTTGATAACTCCCTCCGGGTGTTATCTCCTGTTAATGGGCCCATCAATGCCTTGCCTCCTGACTCACCATCCCATTGTGAGATGCTCCGCCCAGGAGGAGGAGCTGAGAGTTCCCATCTGTATATAATCAGAGGTTTGGAATAGCACAGATAACCCTTACCTATGGGATTCCCGGAGGACTAGAGCCACACCACAGGACCTTCAGGCAAAGACCAGAC
>VZRV01010660.1:79180-103460 GCA_013398115.1 Falcunculus frontatus | reverse complement strand
TAATCTAGTCAGACACTTTGTCCTATCATCATTATAGACTGCTTCTTTATGGTTGTATCAGGTTTCTCTATGAAGAAATGAGTGCATTTTTGCAAGAGAAAATTCACACAGAAAAAAAGAGCATTTGGGGCAACGCAAGGAAACACCAGACTTCTTGGCCTGTTTTCTTTTACTTCCTGCTGTTTCCAAATGAACTTGCAGATCAGGTTGGGTATAATGTAATTTAACTCCTAAACTCACTTATTTAATCTCTTGTCAAAGCTGTACTTTAACATCTATCACCAGCCCTGGTAGAATTAAAAATAAAGAGTGTTGCCAGGTCCGGAAATGTAGTTATTTCACTTGTCATTTCTTGTTAGTCCTTTCCTTCGCCCATGATCATGGAGTGGATAAAATATTTAAAAGAATGTGCTGTGTTCTATCAAAAGCGGTTGAGATGAGCAACGGGGGCTGTCAGCAGAAGAGGTCATAAGGCAATTTCACTCTCTGCTGTCTGTTGGGGCCTTTGTAAGCCAAGTGTTAGGAAAACAGGCCAGTGACACTGTAGGATCTGTGGTTTAATACATAAGTGTGTGTTTTCAATGAGAGAATTTGGCTTGGAGCCCAGGGACCAGCAGGACTTATTTCTTATGTGTGGTACTTCAGGTCTCTGGGAAATTGGAAGAGCATAAAAGTTCATTTCTGTGTGACCCAAGTGGTAATTCAAGAATGGATTCAGGTCTTTTGTGGTGCAGGGGTGTGGTGCACTTACCCTAACTGGGGGATCTGCCCCTACAAATGGGTGCCAGTGGGAGCCACTGGTCTGAAAGGCTCTGGGTAGATACAGCCAGTTTAGGATGGCATAAGTCTGATTCACAGAGATCCTGAGAACTTGTTATTTCACTGTTCAAAGATGCTCAGTGTTGAGTGCCTCAAGATGAAAAGTCACCCATAACAACCAGGTTCCAAGGGTAATGTTACATCCTCCACCAGATGCTGTAATTTGGTGGACCTTTGTGGTGCCAAGCCAACGCTTCACAAACCTCTTCTTGACCTTCCTTTGAGCAAAACTGTGCCACTCCTTGGTGAGCTGCAAAGACTTTTGCACATCTGACTGAACCTGCACGTGTCATCTGTGTAAAGAAGTCGCATATGCCACAGAGTCTGCTGCTCCTCACGGGCACAGGAGGGTGAAGCAAGCCTGGTGTGACCTGCTCAGCAAAACACACGTGGGTGAATTCCCTGCCTGAAGGTCCCCTGGCATGAATCCCACCAAGGTCAAGTGCAGTGACCTTGGCTTGTGTCAGGATTGACACAACTCCACGGTGCTAATAGCAGGTCAGGATGCTAAGTTGAGTTTTATCTCTGCCTGTCTCCCTCTGCCTCCTAAATAAATGTTTTAGTGGGCATCAGCATTATTTTAACGCTGTGCTGCGACCTGAATGTTTTTGGTTTTTGAGTGGTGTTCTGAGAGCTCCCAGTAGTACCACAGTTGTTGACAGGATCATTTCCATTCACTCTTTTCTAGTGCTTTGGGATGTTTTTAGGTTTTTTAAATTTTTCTTTTTTTTTTTTTTCAATCAACGGGAAACTTATCCCAGCTGAATTCTCTCATTTTTTAGAGACAAACATAAATCCCTTTTTCCTCTCTTCTCTTCTCACCCACCCTGCCTCCCTGAAGGTCATGCCTACCTTTATGAAACACATCCCAGCTTTTGTTTTGTTAATGCTGTGTGAATGAAACTCACGACAGCGCTGGGACACCCAAGGGACTGCAACATCCCAGTCTATCATCTGATGTTCAAATGCACAATGACAGATGTCAATCTAAGTGCAGAGGCAGTAAGAAGAATAAAGGATGTGAAGTAATTAACATTGTAATCAAGTAATCGAGTCATTGGCAGAAATGAAACTTGCAGCTTTTCTTAGGTTTCTTTGCCCGTTTCTTTCTTCAAGAAAATAAAGCAGCTTAATGTGGAGAATTTTCTGTCCCTTTCTCTCCCACTGAGTGCTTAACTACAATCTTTGTTTCATTTTTCCTAATAGTTCTCCCCTCCAAAGCAAAGTAATTATTGACAATATTCTTCATTTTCAATCAGTCTTGTGCAGATTTTAGAAGTTTGGTGAGTAGACTCAGTTTAACCTTTGAGTTGTCCAGCTTCCAGCACACAGATGATACCCCTGGACAAAGCTCCTCTGCAGTTATTTCAGGTGCCTTTTAATGTCCATTCTCATGGCAGCAGGGATCAGTGTCCAGCCTTTGAACGCAAGGGTCACCTGGATGCTAGATAAATTATATTTATCTCTAAATATTAATAATGGGAAATCAGGGGAGTGGTTCTAGTTGTGTTACATCTATCAGTATGTGTCCTGCCTGCCCTAAGAACTTTGTCTGTTTTTCAGGATTTACTTGAATGTTGCAATTATACAATTAGCTTATTTACCCTCTGCACATAATTATACATAGTTACTGTAATCATGATAGGAAAAGAAAAAGCCTATGTTTAATAAGTCCCAGTGAAATTCAAATGAGAAACTCGGCATTAAAAGAACATTAGGTACTTGATACAACACCGAAATGATTCATATTCAAATGCCACAGAAGAATATGGGATTGCCAGAGAGCTGCTGGATTTAAGTATTCAGATATTCATTTTCCAGTGTGAATTTCCTCGGCTGAGTGCAGCTCATGGCAAATTTCTTTGGGGAAATAAACTCATGCGCAGTGACTAACAAATCTGCGTACATATTATACAAATTTGTACAAAAGAGGGTGTGTTCAGGTGTTCTGAAAGGGGTATTCTTTAACTCTGACAAGGCCTCAGCATGGCTGGGTGAAACAGTGCAACAACTCAGACTTTTTGCCTTAGTACCAAGTGAAACAAAGAGCAAACTTCCTCAGTTACCATTGTACCCTTGAAACAGTGTAAATAAGTAGCCTAGGATGCTTTTTAATAGCATAATTACCTTTCCTAAGCTAGAAGCTGTCACTGACATTGAATTCTTCTTCCGAGTTTCTGACAGTGGGAATGGTTCTTCCTCACTTCTGCATATTAGGGAAAGAAAGCACTGTTGCAGCAAAGGCCACATATAATTACTCCAAGCTACAGCAGGGACAGAACCATTTAACTGGAAAAGCTGGGTGAGTCTCTGGGGAATTCACAGGAACAGAAACCAGCAAGGAAGGTTTTGCCAACACTCACCTTTCCTTTTTTTTGTTTGTGTTGTTCAAAGATTAACTGGTACAGTTTTGAGTCTTCCCATTGCCTGAGGAGCCCTCAGTGGACTACTGGGAAGACAGTAGATCCAACACAGGTGTTCTGGAAAGAGCAGCTGTGCGAAAGAATTTATGCTAAACTTGTGGTTTGCCGCTGAAATGCTTTATTTCGAGGTTGTGGTTGAGTTTCTTTTTCAGGAGATAATAATAGGGCAGGAGGGAGCACTGAGAGGTCCCATAGCCTGGGTCTGCCCCAGGACAGACTCAACTAGAGCTGAACAAGGCATGACACAAAGTGCACAGCCTGTTCTTGAAAACCTTCAGTGACACAGATCCAGCAGTTTCTTTAAATAATCCATTCCTGGGCTTCATTAAACTTGGTGTTAGAAAGATATCCTCATGATCCAACAAAAACATGTCATTGCTATTTAAACTTGGTTTTTCTTGTCCTGTGTTTTTGTAACTACCTCAAAGACATTTGTCTTGTCTCCCCTAAGGTTGGGAGGTCGAAAGCAGCAAGCAGCAGCTTGGAAGGAGCTGGTGATGGTAATCCTTAAAGAACTAATTACAGAGAGTGGTTAGGATTAGTCTTGGGAGAGTCAAAGAGCCCAGAGCTCCAGAAACAAAGGGGCTGGAAAAAGCATGCCAACACCATCCCACAACCTTGCTGCTCCTACACCTTTCTAATCAGGATCACCCCTCCTGATTTGTGCCTTCACCTTTTATTTTTTGTCATTTATCTCCTTCATTTGTCTCCAATTTCTGCTTCTATACAGTGCTGTGAGTGAGCAGGTTTTATGCAGAGGTGAGAAGGGCCTTCTTTTGGCACTTAAGCCACTTTTTACAACTCTGAATTAGTGGGAAATACTTGAGGAAATTCGAAATACTGGTTCTTCAATATGTCAGTTTGGAGATAGGCAAGGCATGCTTCTCTCTCGCTGAAGAAATTCAGTGAGAAGAGGAAAGTGCTCCATGAATCATTCCTTGCAGAGGGACTGAATCTCAGTGGTGCAGCCAGATTAATGTCACTCAGATTTATGAGAATATATCTAAGGTGAAGATGGATATGAGAATTTCCCTTAGAAATGCTTCCCAGAGGTGACTTGCATCAACATGCATGTGCCAAGTGGACTTTAATCTCCCAGAATTCGCATATGACTACAGGTTTAACATTCCCCTCAAATGTAGGGCATAGCTGTAACTAACTTTTACAAGATTTACGTGATTTCCATCATATTCTGCATGGCAGATACCTGACATAAGCTGTTGACAGATCTCCTGGGTGTTGAAAGCAGCGGATGGGATGCTCTAGGCAGATCATGGGAGTTTTATGGTGACTGCTTTTTGTTGATGCACTGGTGAGCAGAAAGCAGCCAGCTCTTTCAAAATCTTCCTGTAGGGATTTGTAGTCTTATGGTGGAAGTGTTAAACTGAATTCCGTGTTGTGTGTCCCAAGCAAGCTGGCTCAGATGTAAATCCACACCGTGCCAGTGCTTTGGTTTTTATTACAGATCGATCTCCCATCAGGAGAGAGCATTCTGAAATAATGTCAAGTCCTGACTACCCCTTTTTAGCAGCTCATGACTTTGTGTCCAAAGCATTGTAGCATCTCGAGGCTACTCCCAAAAAAATGTTACAAGCTGGTGGCAGCCCCAGTCCAGAAAACAGAAACACAACCATTAGATGAAAACCAGTAGTTTTGTACATTTAATTGGTAATTTAAAGTATACTTTGTGTTATGTGGCCTTGAGGCCAAGCATTCAAGTGCTAAAATGTGACTTCTATTTGACCAATACTGTTCTGATGTCACCTATGTTTCAGAGGTTTGATTTTAATTGGTCACTAGCACTTGCAGCAGCATAAAATAAATATTTCATGATTCTCATCCATTGACTAATGTCTGTTACATTATTAATTTGTGTGTAAATGTGTTGTCTTGTTTGTGTTTGAGAGATTTAGGTGCCCAGAATGGCAGTTTGCCTGTTCTCACTGCACAACACTTTTGTCAACTCTATGTTCCATTGTTTCATCACTGTTGTGAAAAACGCTGCCTGTTTTAAGTGACATATAAGGGATTCTTGTTTTCAGAGAGAAACCTGGCACTTTAGAGAAGAGTGTTGTGTGACAAGGTTGCACGATCAGCCCTAATTTGGACTAGAGTTTAAAACAATGAGAGGTGCTACCCCAGAATCTCGATGAAAGTATGAAAAAGTGGGAGCAACACTTTCAACTCTCTTATAAATAAATATGTACAACTCTGTAACTGATTCCAGTGCTCACTTATATTAGCTAAAGATCTGAATATTGACAGATGAGGAGGAAGAGAAGGAGTTCTCAAGGAATTACTGAGGAGCAGGTGGATATTTTTCGCCAGGCTGCCCAGAGCTCTGAGCAGTTGCTTGGGGAAGAGCTCTAAAAATGTACTCCTGCAAGTCTCCAGGAGGACTTTAAGCAGAGAGAGAGTGCATGTGGTTCAGCAGCCAAGCAGAAAAAAATATTTAAAAATCACTATTCTGTTTACTGATTACCTCTGGGAGCTCAGGAGAAGTGATGCTTTTACAGAGTAATCAGCAAAAAAGTTCTGTGGTCTCAGGCAGTTTTGCTGAGTTGATACAATCCTAGAGAAGGTGTTTTTCAGAGCAGGTTTCTTAGATTCCCAATAGGAAGAGAAAGAAAAAAGTCTGAAATCCCTCCTGACCTGATTTTCTGATTTTTAGTATTTCCCCCACCATCCCTAGATTTGGGACCTGACGAGTCAGCTTCTTGCTGCAGCAGCTTTCTTGTCAGGAGCGAAGCTGAACTTGGAGCATGGTGTAACTGCGAGTTTCTGTGGCAGCCTTGAAAGGAAAATAAAAAATGTTTTAGGTGAAATTTTTACTTTGCTTGAATTTTAGAGGAGCAAAGCTCACAACAGAGTCAAATGCAGAGCATTTTCACCCAGATCCAGGTAACTTCAGGTTCCGAGCGATAGTTTCTGTGATTGTGAGATGAAAGGTGAAAAGGAGCAAAAAATGTCAATTTGCTAAGAAGTGGCTTCTTGAAAAGATAAGCCTGTCTGCGTCTCTATACACTTATCATGTAGTTTAGTGTCTACATAAAGTGCCCTTAACATATTCCCTTTCACTTCTTCGTTTCCAGGGAAGGTTATAGAAAACCCGACCGGGATTTGGGATTTCTCAGTAAAAGCAGGTGAATCATCCTCCTCTCTGCAGCTCACTTTTCCTATGTGTAAAGGCAGGTTAACAATGTTTATTTGACAAAGAGCCTTAGGGCGAAGTTATTATCTCAAATGTTTTGTAACTGGAAACATCTTACCTAGTTATATTTTTACTTTTACTGCTCGTAATGCTGAAATAAGAAAGGGAGCAGTAATAAAGTGGCTGGCATTTACCTTCAGCAGTTCTTTGTGCCTGACTCTTTGAACCTTCTCATTTACAAGCACAAGAAAAGAGGGCTCCTATGTCCAGTGATTCCTCATCTTTGTGGCCTTGGACTCCAGCTGCCAGTGGGGCTCAGTGGCTCTGCAACACAGGCAACAAGAGATGAGAATTGACCCTGCTGACTTTAAAAAAAGACAAAAAGGAAAATACGTGTTGTAGAAAGGGAGAAAACTGTGTTTTCTTTCTCACCACTCTAAGTCACAGTGATTTGTGGGAGGCTGAGACTGGGGCTCTAACAGGAGAGAAAGCAGGAGATGACTTCTGTGTTGTGGGCAGGTTAAAGCTGAGTTTGAAGAACTGTTGAGATATTTCTATTCTAGGAACGCATTTTGGGTGTTTCATGTCATAATTATTCTGAACTATCGTGCGAGACTCCCATGTGCACAGGGAAAACTCTCCTGATTAACTTTGGTAGGTTGCTTATCCCTTTCCTCCAGGAGCTGAATTCACTGGGCAGAAAAGTCTCTGTAGCCTGTTTTTCTACTGAGCCAGGGTGTGCTCTCAGCTGGGAAGGGCCATGGATTTACTTGTGTTAAAAGTCTAGCATGAGAGCCAGAAAAGTACTTTCAAAAACTACAATTGTGAAAGAGCTGATCCTCTGAACATTTGTTTATGCTTTGTTATTGTTTATAAACTTTTCTATTCCGTGTCTGAGAGAGCACTGGAAAAAAACCAGAGATGTTTGGAACTGCTCAGAATAATTTTCTCAAAAAGACTTTTTCAATTACAAAACCATTTTCCCCAATATTTGGAAAATCAATTTTGATGACATTTCTTTTTGTTACAAAAGCCCAAGGGATTAAGTGCTTTGATTGTGTCAAAAGCCTATTTCAATTTCTGTTGTACGAGCACTTCTAAAAACTCCAAATGAACGTTTTAGCAATGAAGTACAAACGTAAATATGTTCTTATGAGCTTAAAAAGCTGAAAACCATCCCCCAACATCCCGACAGATCTCAAGCCAAAGTGAAAACAATTTAAAAAAAAATCCAGAAAATAAATTACTGACATTGCCATCATTGCCATGGGTAAATATATGGTGCTGCTTTTCAAGGACTAAAAATCTTTTGTTTTTAACTTGCTGCCATTGACTGATCAGCACAAATACTGAGCACACAGAAGGTTTCTGTGTCAGACAGAGCCTCAGGGCTCAGGAGCACGAGGGATGTGTGGGACAGAGTCTGCGAACGCAGCTCCTGCCACGTTTCTTTCCACCAAATTTTAGATGCATTTAGGTGCATTTTAGATGTGCACCAAGAGCAAACCCCATAATTCTCCGTGCTTTAGCACAATCCCTGCAGTCAGGGATTTCTCTGTGATATCCGTCGTGTTAAGGCTACCAGGAGGAGAAACCAAATCTCTGTGGTCCGTGGCATGAAGAATAGAGAGAGTGCTTTGTTTCTGGCTGTCTCTCACTCTGCCCTGCTGCTGCCTGCCCATTCCCCAGGTCCCAGGCATCCCAGGGCTGCAGCTCTGTGCCCCAGCCCGAGGCTCCTGCTGTGTCCAGCCGCCTTCCTGCCTTTGCTGGCACCGTCCCCTGGCACTTTGTGGATGGTGGAACAGATTTGTGCTGCACCGCATGAATGTGATCAGGGTTTGTGGAGCAGATGCTGCCTGGCACTGGCTGGCAGGATTTTGGTGAAGTCCTGCATAGGGGGGGATCTCCCCTGAGGTTTTGTTTTCCTCTTGCAGTCAGTTTTTCCCATGCTGCAGAATTCTGAGCCTTCCTTCCAGTGCTGCAGACCTGGTGGTTGTTGCAAGTTCCTTGTTTTTAATATAGACTATTCCTCCCTCTTCGTCCTTCCCTTCCCCATGACTCTTTTTCCTTGGGAAGCAGTCACAGCTGGGGCCCCCAGTCTGGTTTTGTCCATTCCTTCATGTACTGGGAGGTTTCAGAGTGTGAAGCCCTTCTTGTTGGCAGCTGTGATAATTTTTCCTTGCAGTTTGTTTTGTGGATACAGCCTTTCTGTCGTGCCTTTGTCTGAGAAAGAGAACCTGCAACTTTCACCTGATAAAAGTCTTGTTGCTGCAAAGTCTGACCAAAAGCAGTTGCACCTGGATGCAGAGAAGACAAATGCTGGTCCACGGGACCACCACCAACTCCTTGTGTCTCCCAGCCGTGTCCTTTGCTTCCACAAATGAGGTTTGCATGCCGTGGAATGCAGCAATTTATGGCTGAATGTTTCAGTTAATGAGTGGTCTTGTCTGCAATCACTGCTCAAGCAGTTAGGGCTCTGATAATTATCTCAGAGTCCTGGTGATGGATCCTAGGACATTTGTAAGAAATGGCCAGAAGTGCCTGAGGAGTTCAAGCCTTATCTCTACAACCTACAGCAGGAAACAAGCCTTTTCCAAGTTACCCCAGTGTCTGTGGCCATGCAATTCCAGAGCATCGCCTTGTCTCTTTCAGTGTCCTCGTGAACAAAGGCCTCTACCCCCAAAAAAAGCGATTTTATTCCTCCATGGATTTATTCTGGAACAATCATGTCAGTTAATGTCCCAAATGAGAGCCTGATTTTTACAGAAAGCCCAAATATTGCTGAACGTTAATATTTATAAATGCTTTGGAAAAGTCTCACCCTTTACTTTCTGGATCTTACTGACTTGGCTGGAATGCTGTGTCTCAGTAAACAGCTCAGGACAGAGTTAGGAAGCAGCCTGAGTTTGTACTTTTCTGCCCTTCAGAGGCTGTACTTGAAAGGCAGAAAAACCAGACCCACTTCTAAGTCTAACCTGACCTGTACTATCATGAACCCCCTTAGTCTCATCCCCTCAATTTCAATATGAGTGGATGCTTACTCATTTCTTAATATAGTTTTGCTCTTAAATGATTCATATTCTGTTTTATCGTTTTCATAGCACTTTATAGAGACTTGGCAGAGGCCTGGGGGACCTTTATTCTCTCCAGCTTGTCACTCCAGATGGCTTTGCATTTCTACAGCAGATGAGATGCTCTGGTCATGGCAGTGCAGTTGCCTGCATTTACTAATCCTCTTTGCCAACCTCCCAGACCCTTGTAGGATGCTTCTGTGCACCACATTTGAAGAGTTTGCATTTAAATTGGCTGTTGAAATTCATGTTTCATTTTCGTATTTTAATTACTGTCTCTGCTGCACTCCTACATAGTTATATACTCTGCTGGAATACTTGGGGACTATTGAGGTTTCTTGTGATTTTGGTAATAAATTTAGATCTGATATTATTGCTGCTGTATCAGGATCTGAGTAAGTTTTGGCTCTGTATTATTTTGAGTAACACAAAACATCTATAGTAAAAATAGCCAAAAGAGTAGAGTCTTCATTTTACTCTTGGTGAACTGGATCTCTGAAAGATTAACTGATTTTCTTCAAGATGCTCAAGGGACTGTCCCAGAATCTGGGACCTCCATTCTTTGGGGCTCATATGACTTCTGGCTTAGAAATTCATGAAACCTTGTGGGATCAGATGCAAGGCAGCAGCTTGAGGAGCTAATCTTATGCCTGAGAGTCAGTAAAATGAGATTCCTCACAAGTGCAGTTTCACTTACACAGCGGATAAATGTTCCTGACTATTAATTTACTTTTTGTCTCCACGAATATATTTGAGTCAAAAGTGGTATGAAATATCGCGTCATTTGCAACTGAGTTGGACTTTGTGCAGTGTCTGGGTCAGCCAGGAAAGCTGTGCTCAGCACATTGAGCCAGCGTATTTCAGAAACCCCCCTCAAGGCTGTTACTGGGTAGCAAACAGGCTTCATATCCGTAAAGTGTTGTTTTTCTGAAAAACAGTCCTATCGTGTTACTCTGAAATCTACTTGTTTAATGCCACGGTCCTACTGTGTTTCCATGAGTCTGTCTTTGGGTAATCCTCCAGCTTTTGCCTCAGTAAGCCTTGGTGTATGACAAACCATGCTGTGACACTGGCAGTGTCAATTTACCACTCCTGTTTTGTACTCAGAGTAAAGAGAGCAAATTGATCCATGCTCTGTTGAGTGGCTTTACTACTTCTGAAGCACTCCTGTGTCTCAGCAGATTGCATCTCATTCCACTTTCAGGACCAGATGCCTTTTCCCCTTTGCCTGGTCCCTAAAATGGGTTTAACATCCCATGCAGGGGTGTGCACTTTGCTCTGCTTTGACCTCACTGGGTTTGCTCAGTGCCCTGCTTGAGGCAGTGAAAAGGGAGGAAAGGACTCCTCAATTCATACTTTTGCAGGATAAGTTTTGCACAATCGATGCTGAGAGCTTGTGATGGTAGCAGCAGAGCCCTGGTGAGTGGTGGAAGCAGATCTAGCCAGCTCTGTCTGTCTGTCTGTCTGTCTGAGCTCCACAGCTCCTGGCAGCAGCACTGGCTGGAGAGCTGAGGGAGTGGACATTGCTGAGAAGCTGTAATGAAGAAGAGACTCTGGTGGTTGAAGTTTTCAGTTGTCCTGAAGGCTGGGTTTAGGCTGTTGCAGTGTTTAGAAAGGGGAAATGTGGGGTGTTGGGTTTTACAATGCTTGTGCAGAACTCTGTGGGGCCAGTTGGGACCAGCTGTTGTGCTCTGCAGTGATCCCCGTTGTAAAAAATGAATGTTTAGAAACTGGATGTGAGTAAGGCTTCTGCAGGGCTGAGCTACTGCTTGGCCACTTGGCTCTGACTTTTTCGTAGGTCCTTGCTGATGCATTGTGAGTTTAAATTTAGTGCTAGGATGAATCATTCACCATTGAAGTCAAAAGTAGGATTTTCAGCTCAAATTTTCAGGCTGTTTTCCCTAGCCCTCTCCCAGTTAGAGGAAGCACTAGTTAGATAGATATTTAAAAGTGCTCTGATTTTGGTTGAATTTATTTATAATTAACCTGGGAACAAAAAAAAAAAAGAAAAGAAAATCCGAATATCCCTGGGAAAGGATAAACTTGGTGAGCATCTCAGACCACTTTTCCAATCCTATTTTTGGTGTACTACAGAACTTCTAAGAGGACTTCAATCTTTATTTTGTGTATTGATGCCTTAGGTTTTAACTTTTATATTTTCAAATTCTGTACTGCTCAGAGTGTAACTCTGAAGTTCCTTGTAGCCTGTAATTCCTGCTCTCTCGTACTGGGCAGACAGAACAAAGCCTCTCCAGGCTTTGCCTTCAAGGACAGCCAGGCTGTTTTCAGGCCCAAAATATGTAAACCAAAGATTCTAAGGGGGGGCAATCTGAGGGGAATTACATCGTTAAACTGGGGCTTTAATTGGAGAATTAACCCTGATATGCAAATGATCCAAACCTATAAAAGTGTGAAGAACTCGTGACCTGGGGTCCATCTTGGGGTCCAATTTTTGGAAGCAGCCTCTGGCTCCCCCAGGGTGTACCTTGAAGGCCCTTCAAATAAATACCTGTCTTTATTCCCTTACTCTTGTCTAGTCTCTGTTTCTAGGTGGCTGGAGAAGGCATCAGTATCGGGTGATTCCAAGCAGAGATCATTTATTCGGCAATCTCCAAAATCCTCATTCCTCATCCCTCATCCCTCCCTTCCTGTGACACGTGAACCTGCCAGGAGATGACAGGTGTGTTGAGGAAAGGAGAAGAGTTGTAGCCAAGCAGTTGCACGTTTCTCTGGCTGTGATCTCCAGCAGGGCCACTGCTGTTGGCTCTGGGAGGGTGCCTCAGCCTCACCCTGTATTTATGCACTCAGAAAGTCACAGCCTGTCAGAACAGCATCAGTGTCAATCCCAGCACCTCGCCCACCCACTGCCACCTCAGATCATGCCTGAAATATTAACTCATGTGCTCCCTTGTAGTGATGCAGGGAGGATGATCAGCCCCTTGTCAATCAGCCTTTCAATCCGAGCTTCTACCTTGCTTATGAATTATACTACCATTAGCTAAAACAAAGTGGGTGTTTTCTCTCGTGTTTCTCATCTCTTTTCCCATCGGAGAGGAATCCAAGATGACACAGCCATGCTCCGAGGTTGCTGCAGAGTGGATTTCAGGAGGCCTCTGGGTCTGGGGGGTGGCTGCTCACCAATCTGTGCCGTGGCTCTCGACCTTGTGCACGTTCAGGGGTGACATCCACAGCGCTGCCATTGTTAGGAGAGGGTACATCTAACTCTAGGCTCTGGGTATTTCTCAGCAGTCCTGCTAATTGCTAATGACAGGGACCTTGGAAGTCTCTGAAAGATCACAGTGTTTTAATTTGCATTTTTCTCTGAGGAGCGAAGTTGACAGTGAGCGAGCGTTCCACTCTCTCCAGACACCTCCATCGGGAAGAGAGAGTTTTCACTGCTCCACTAAAACATCCAAAGCACTCCAATTTCAGTCCAGGATATTGTTTGTTGTATACTTTATGTCTGAGATAAAAGAAAGCGAACTAATTTTAAAATTATATCCCTGGGGGAAGATAAGGACTTATTGGTTACAAGGAAATCCCTCAGCTACTTGAGCAGTTAAAGGAGCCTGAGAGTAATTGTAAAACCAAGACTCTGTCAGGTGCCCGTGTAGAAGCTTTTAGCTAAAAAAAGGCTTGCAAAGGAAATCTTCTAAGCAGCACAGACAATAAATAACACACCATTAGCCTGGAAAACGTGGATGTGTCGCTGTGTCAGGGCTTGTGCTTTTGTAGGTATTTCCTGAATTAAACCAGAGCGTGCACCTGAGCATCCCACAGGGAGCCAGGATGTCAGGGCACTGCTCTGTTTTCTGGCAGCACGAAGCTCAGAGCTGGAGCACCTCTGAAATGTGCTGGGACACTGGGGAGTGGTAACAGTGGTTCATAAGCTAGTTTTACTCTTTATTAATTTGGTGTCAATTACCTAGTGATTCTTTTTTATACAAATCTGGAGTATTGTCTGTTTGGAGAAAGTTTATACAGCTTTGCTTTAATTTCCATGGTCTCTTAGCAAAATACAGAACAAAATTCTGTTGGTTGAGTTTCATCATATTAATGTTAATTAATGTTTCTGTTTAGTTTGAGACCACGGTGGTGGTTGGTACCATCTCAGAGCCTGGCCTACTCAGAAATAAAAAAAGGAAAAATAAAATCTTACCTTTTATCACAAAGCGTGAATCCCTAGTCCCAGCTGCTTCTGTGTGAAAGAAAAAAAATAGTCTGCTCTGACACAGGCAGTCAAGAGATTTCTGATGAAACTGGAGCTGTTTCACCCTCATCACTTCTGTCTTCGTGATGTTAAACTTTTTCAAATAACTTTATGCTTTATTTTGACTTAACTTCCCTTGCTTTAGAAATTTTCACCTAAGTGAAAATGGTAGCGCTCCTGATTGTTCCAGACTAATTTGCAGCGTGATTATAGAATCAATTAAAGAGTATTAATGAGAGATATCTCCTGTACTATCTGCTTCATTTTATGGTTATTAGGAAGCAACTTATGGAACAGTTACCATAGTCACAACCTAAAAAGATAGGGGCAGTCACAAAGCTGGTGAGCTAAAATCCTGTATTGCTACATGCATGAAATCATAGATAAGTGTGACAGGAATTGACATCTCAGATACAGTTTGACTTCCCAATGAGGGACAAAGCTACGATAAGACACACTGCCTCTGGAGGGGAAAAAAGGATTCACTGTGGGAATCGTTTTGATTTTTGAAAGAAATCACAGCGCTTCAGAATGATTGTGCTATAACGGTTGTAACATCAAAAGCAAGGATAAACTCCTGGACAACTACATTTGCTGTATTTCCATTTAACCATTTAATAGAGACACAGAATGAGTTGAGTGGATAAAATACAGGAACTTGCCCCCAGCAGTGACTCCTCTTTGAATACACACGGTTTACTCCTGCTCTCCGTGTGGTTTCTAGGGCTGGGGGGATTTAACCCACAGCTTCCCCCCTCTGAGACCTGCTGTCTCCCAGTAACCCCAGCTCTTATAATTGTTGATATTATTTTCTCTTCTTCTCAAGCCCACTGCAGTAAATGCCATGCACAAAACCAGAGCAGGCAGAGAAATACATGCCTGAGAGAGAGTGAGGCTGTCGGGCTTTTTGTGCAATGGCAGCAGAGTTAGTGCTGTCCCCTGTGTCTGTGTCCCCTCTGAATGACCACTGAGACCAGGGTGTCTGGGATCTGGCCCCTTTGCCTTTGTGATTTGCCACATCAAGTCTTCATTGTAGGAGTGCTAAAGGTTGCGATATTGTATTCATGTGTGTAGGCTACAGAGCAGGAAAAATCCAAAGAAAAGGCAGCTGATGAGATGATTGAAATTTTGGTGTTAAAACTGGTGGGTGAGTGATACACATGGAAAGATTTGACCCAAGGACCTTGCTGCAGCCTCTGGAGCAGGGTCAGTCTGAGCACGGGCAGGGTGATACCTGTGAATACTGCTCAGGAAGCCAAATTAGCCAGTGCTTTTGCATGATCTGTCTTCTGCTGCCTGGGCATTTTCCCACAGAGCTTGGAGCTCTGATTAAGGCAGCCAACCATAAATCACTAAGGCACATGTCAATGAAGCCCTTACGATGCCATTGGGGACAGAGGAATCATATCCTCTTATTGCTTTAATCGTGAGGCTGGAGTCCATTAAAAATCCATTTAAATCTATGAACTGGTGCTAGTTTTAAACTGGTAATTTATGTCCGGTGGATATTAGCAGCATTTTTTCCCCCCTGTATCTGAACTGTTGCCAGCAGCTGCTCTAACTAACCAATGCTATTCATGTTCAGGCTTATAGAATATAATCTCCTTCACTCTCTGGGTCTGTATCAGCAGGCAGCAGTAATGGGTATTGTCTGAATCAAAGCCTCTTACAGAAATGTTGCAAACCAAAATGAAAAGACTGGAATAGCACCCCATCAGTACGTGGAAAGTGTTCCAAACTGGGAACCCATCAGTGGATTTTCTGCCATTTTGGAAGGACTCAGAACAAGCTCTGTGGAACGTACCTGATACCCAACATGTACAATAATAATTAAACAGATGCTTTTGGCAAACAAGGGTGCATTCAGTCTACTTAATTCCTTTGTTGATTTTGGAGTCTGAGTATTTCAGGGGCTCTCTGTCCCTGTACTCATCTGATTTGCAAAACAAAGTGTTCTGCAGGGGAAGAACTCACACACACAGTATGAGCTCTTCCCCTCCAGTGCTGTTGCCTGGTGGCCTTTGAAGATAGGAAGGAATTCTCCCACTTCTAACTGACCAAAATCAGATTCTACTGAAGGAGTCCAGGTGAAACAGTGCAGGATCCATGTGTATTGTACTGTTAATATAATAAGAAACACTACGGATCAAAAGCAGCAGCAATGGCACAGGTGGCACCTACATTATTGTGTGTACAACTTAAAAATGTGGAAGCAAAGACAACTTGGGCAGGTGTATCCTGAGGCTGGGATGGTTCTGGCAGCATTTGGACAGGGTCATGACACATTTAAAGTAATCTAACTTCTCTCCTCTACACTGTTAAAAACCACTAACTGTTCTATGGCAGTTCCCATTATGGTTTTCTTGCAGAAATGAACTTTAAATCACAGAGGTCAGTGTTTTCTCATTTATTCACAGTATTAAAATTTTTTGGACTTGAAACAAAGCAACGCAAAATTTTTTGTTCTCATTTTCCACTCTTAGAGGACGTTCCCCAGCCCTGAGCACTGTGGCTGGTTCAAGTATCTCATTATCAGTCAGCACAGGACTTTTCAACCCCCTCATCCCAGGTCACTGCACTTCCCTTGCCTTGCTCTGGGGTCCACTGCCCACCTCCCTGTGGTTCAACCCTCTGAGCTGCCAGCAAAGCACAGATGTCCCCCCAGCCAGAGCCACAGGGACATGGCAGGGCAGAGGGGATGGTGACATAGGAACAGGGCATCTGTCTCCAGCTATTTTGTCCATCTGTTACAGCTCTTGCTCTTAGCAGGTGAGCACCTACTCCAGGAGCACTGCAAGAGCAGGAAGGAACTGGCACCTGAAGGGTGATGAGATCAGCAGAATGTTGGATGTAAATGTGTGGATCGCAGTTGGAGATCCATAAAGGGATGTAGGAGCAAATGTTGGAAGTTGTGGCGAGGGGTTTGTGCTCCGCATGTGGAAATGATCATCAGGCTGCAGTGGGACTGGCCTGATCAGCCAAAGGCAGGCAGAAAATGGCCAAAAAGAAAATAGGTGAAGGCTCAAATATTTCTGAGCCAAAGTGCTGGTCCTTATGTTTTAAAATAAAATTAATTAATTTCTTCTGGAACTCTACCAAACGATTTACTCTTACTTCTGGTAGCAGCAGCCACAGAGGTAACCAGAAATCTCCCAGTAGTGCAGGTGTTTGCTAGCAAGAGCAGCTGTTACTCTTAGAAAAAACCTGAAAGGTTCCCTTCAGTTTCAGCTTCATAACCCGGATGACAAGTTCTAAAATGAATTTAAAAAAAAAAAAAAATCCAACAGACGCTTCATCAAAACCTGGCTCCTTGCTTGGCTTTGCTTGCAGCTGTTTTGCTCCTTCTGGGGCTTGGCAAAGGATAGCTGTTGTGGGAGCTGTGTTCACCCTTCTGCATGTCCTTTTTCTGACTCACCTTCCATTCAGAAGCCAGTTTCTTTTTTTCTTCATTTTTTTGCTCATTAGTGTAAAAGAAGCAACTGTGCTGCTGCCTCAGCTGCTGCCTCAGCCGGACAAAAACCAGCTTCTTTCAGCAGGCGGAAGGTGGAAAGTGTTTGTTTTGTGCTGGGAGCTCACTTGGGACAGAGAGTAAACAACAAAAGTGACTTGTTTCCTCCTCCCCTCCTCAAAACATCTTTGTTATAACAATTTTCTCATGCAAAGCTTCTTCTTTGAAGCGACAGGGTTCACCCTCTGGACTTGGAGGCATCCACATAATGCCTCAAAAGACAAAGTCATACTTTAGTCAGCAGCATTGGGGAAAGTCAAACTTGTGGATACAGGCAATCCAAACTAAGCCAGGAAGCTTCTGTTTGATTCAGACAGCTCAGAGCTGGCTATCACTGAAGTTTGCATTTGACAGCTGCAGAACTATTTCCTTTTGATTCTTCATGTACAAAGTCCCGCAGTAGTTCAGAAGAGAGGAGCGGGGTTTTGTGCATGTGACTGAGTGGAGAGAGCCAGAAGCGTTTGGAAATTATTCACTAAAAGTCATGATTTGTTCTTACTGCTTTTCTTTTTAGCACCAGAAATCGGTGCTGATGTCATTCCCTTGTTAGTTGCTTAGTTTAGTGAGAATAAAGGAGGGCTAAATTGGGACCCTGCAAAATGCAACACCCAGATGGCTGAAAAGGCAAGTGAACAAGGTGCTGAAATGAGAGGCTTTTGTCTTGGGCTTGAAAAAAGAAATAAAAATAATCAAGCAGCATACAAGTAATACACATGACCACAAATGGAAGTTCATTTGGAGCCTGAATTTTACATTCCTTCATCTCAAATCAGGCAGTTCTGCTGTACTCGTGGGTTAAAAACAGAAACAAAACCAACAGCAAAGCAAGGCAGAGAGAATCAGACCAAACCCAAGCCTCTTTGGCAGTATTTTGGTACTCAGGGCTGCTAAAGTGCATTTCCCACTTTCTTTGTTGTCAGGGACCTCCATCCTCAGTGGGATCCCATGTAATGAACTCCCAGCCAGGTGCTCAAGGACCATCCTGGGTTTATTTCTATCCCAGATCCTGGGTATTTCACTGAATACATTTCAACCCCTTGATATCACAACATTATCACTGCAGAATGCCAGCAGCCTTGGCCAGTTAACTGGGATCTTACTGCTGGTGTCACAACAGAGACCAGAGCAGCTCCTACAAATTGGAGGGCCGCTAATCTCTAATAATTATCAAGCAATTACACAGCCCCATAAGCCAGGTATGGCTGCTTTAGAAATGCCCCAGGAGGAAACGAAGTGGAGAGGGAATTATTCTAACATATGGCAATTTATCAGTTGCTAACACCGGTGAGATTTTGTCAAAAGATTCCCTCAGGGCTCCCCATGACAACGTCATGGATTTATGATTGGTGATGAACATCTCTCTGAGTAGTGCAAAACAACGTAAAGGATTACAGGCTTCTGGCATTTTCTGATCTGGGATGCAGGTGAAACAGCTTCCACCAGAAGGCAAAACCCTTGCAGGTGATCTGTGTGATTGGTAAAGTATAATATTCCTTGCTTAGATTGTTTCACACATGAGCTAGAGAGAGAGTTGGTAGCCAAAGAACTCAGAAGAAATTTGCTTAGTTTGCCCGAAAAGATACTTTTTTTGTCTGATTTTTCTCCATTTTTCTAGCAGCACTGGTTATATCAGACATAGCAGCATAACACATAGGTGCTAAAATTAACAATGCTGTGTTGTAAAATCCTCTTTTTAAAAATGGTGACTGGTGGGAACTGCTCATGAATAAAACCGAAAAAGAAGAAGGAGCGAAGCATCATGGAAATGTTGGCAGAGCTGTGCTTTCAAAATTTAAAATGTGAAGATTCGTTGACAAGCAATAATAGATTGCTTTAGGTAGGGCAGGGATCATGTACAGATTATGTTGTTCATGAGAAAAGAACAAGAGACGAGGTACTCCAAGTGCTCTCAGCCTGGGTTAAGGTGAAGGGGTGGGTTCTTGATGCTTTTGGCCAGAGGTTATGCTGCAGGAAAGGGAAGGAGGAGGCTCTNTGAAGGGGTGGGTTCTTGATGCTTTTGGCCAGAGGAGGGAAGGGAAAGGGAAGGAGGAGGCTCCCAGGCTCATCCTGCCTCTGTTCTGGGAAGAAACCTGCCTTTCCTTCGAAAGGATCGTGGCAATGAGGGCAAGGAAGGAGAGTGGTGCTCTCTGGTGCTCACCTGTGCTGAGAGAGCAAGGTCACTGCTCACTCTGTAACTCTGGTCATCTTCCTTGCCCACTGCACAATTTCATTGCTCTTTTTCTCACCACTCGAGAAAAGAATTTCTTTGTTGGGTTTCTCTTTGCGTGCGCTGGAGTTGGTGAACTGATTGGATGCGACAGAATAGCTACAATCGCAGAAAAAACAGGAAGAACGGCACTTTTATTCAGGATACTCTATCCTGTTGTATGATTTATTTGGCATGTTGAAGTATTAATGATTTGTGTGCTGCAGCAACTGGCTTTTTGATATAGAGGTTTTGCTAGGAAAAGCGTTATAGGGTATACAGTGCCAGCAGGAATTCGGAAAAGAAGTGGAGAAATTGTCTTTTTAACAAAAACCAGTAAATCCCATCAGTGGAAACCTAAACACCAGCTGGGCCAACAGAATAAAGGGCAGAATTAGTTTCCAGATACCATCTGAAACATCGAGAGTGGGACATTCATTTGTGTCCTGAGCAGTCACCTTGTGGAAGAACACAAACTCATCCAAGCCAGGGTTGGGGAATCATTTTCCAGCAGGTTTCTCAGTACCTTGCACATGACATTTCACATACTTTTTGTAAGGATGGATTTTTCCAGCCTTTCAGAGTGTATTACCTTTAGGGGGGGTCAAAAGACTCTGATCTCTGGTCGCCTGTATGCAAACAAGCAAAGGAAAAAGGGTAAGGGAAATTAATACAGCCAAGTGTTTCTAAACCTTTGGTTGTGCTCTGGGTTGTTGATCAGACTTTTCTTGTATTTGTATTTAAACTTCACAATGAGTGAAGCTAATTAGACTTGGTTAAGCTGATAACACCACTGTGAGGACCCAAAAGCTGAGCCCTCCTTGTCTCTGTCAAAGAAAATCAATATTTTCATTCTTCCATAACCTCATTGCTCTGTTAAGCAACACCAAGCTTGCATTATGCTGGAACTTATGCACATAATTAGAGCTCTGGGAATTTGGAGGTATTTTATCTGTAATTAAAATGAAAGTGTTCAAGAGTAGGGATTTACTTTCTATGGGTTTTTTTGCATTCTTAACTAAAAGAACTCAAAACAACCCCAAAAACATAAGTAAAGAAATTGACTCTGGATCTAGAAAGACTCCCCTGGGAGCTGTCCCTGCCCCACGTCAGTCAGACCCTTGTGCCTTCATTTCTGACCTTTCTTTGCATGGGAGGCCACACAAATGCTTCAGTTTCACTGGCAGAAAGGAGGCACCAAAAAGGGAAAGATTCTTTCCAGAACAGCACTTCCGGTAAATACCTCACTCCACAAACACCCGTAGTGGAATCAGGGCCACATCTGGAGCAGAGAAGAGAAATATCCCCCTTTAGAAGGGAATTATGAGCTGCTTTGTGCACATTTAGCTGTGTTTAATTGCTGCTTTTGGGGGTAGCAGCTCTGTGATGTTCTCTGATGTGTGATAAGTTAAGGCAACGTTGGGAACGGTGTTTTTCTCATACAGCATCTCCCACTGTCCTGTGGGACAGCAGCTGGCTGAAATTTTATAGGACTTTGGCAGCAATAGAAATCTTGTCCTGGTTTTGGGTAATTCCTATGGAAGATGGCAAAATACCTCCCTCCCTGGGCATACAGCCCTCTACTATCCCTGCCTCTCCCTGCAGCAGCAGGTAAGAGAGGTCAGAGCAGCACAGAACCATACCTGGAGCTGTGTTTTCAGTGAAAATACCACCAAGAGGTAGAACAAAGCAATTTGACTTGGCCAAATAAAATATTTCTAGTGCTATTCAGAACTATGCATAATCTCCAGTAATGTTTGCGTTGCAAACCCAAATCTCTTGATTTTCAGTAAAAGCGATGTTTGAACGTTGCTAGAATACTGAGAGTGAAAAAATTATTTGGAAAAACAGTGAGAAAACCCGGTGTAACTTAACAGCTTTTACTACAGGTGTGCACAGTGCCAAGAATGGAATAATGAACACATCCCCCAGTTTAGGCAGCAGCCTTTCGTGCTGCAAGTGTGAGCAAACAACTCAGGAAGAATTGTAGGGAACTGCATCCTTGGAAGGAAAGTACCAAAGACAAAACTCCCATCAACAGCAGCAGTAGGTAAAAGTATTCCTGAGTGCTCTTGAACAAAGGGCTTTTTAGGGAAATCTTCAAGCAGAGAGGGTTTACATCTTATCTATATTCATCCTTGGTTCCGTTTGCTTGCAGTGTTCTCTGTCTTACAAAGGAGACCAGCTTTTGTGGGGACAGCTGGGACTGGGATGGCTCATTTTCAAGTCTCAAATGTCAATGACTAATGCTGATTTACATGCAGATTGCCTCTCAGCTTTATTTTATTTGGTTATTTATTTATTTCTCAGAAATTCTGCCATTCGCTTCTGAGGAAGAAATCAATGAGAGGGCAATAAGGATGTGATCTTATTGCCGATTGAGGAGAAAAATAAAAATACAGAAATAAAAAAGAGGATGAGAGAAGCATTTCAGCAAATGTATAACTGCTGGGAGTTTTTCCATTCAGGTGTTTGCCAGATGTCAGTCTGTGTGGGAAGAATTCATGTTGCTCTAGATCCAGAGCTGCTGTTGAGCCTAGGCTCTGTGTTTAGTCTCTGCTGTTTGAGTTAGCCTTTGAGTCCTTCACTGGTGGTATGAAACAAATCCCATGCCATTAGCTCTGTGTTCTGACAGCCAAAAAACCTGAAATCCTGTAGCTCTCACCATCTGGCTATGAGCAGGAAAGGTGTGGTTTTTTTTCAGTTGAAATCTCTTCTTTCCAGGGTGTTCCAAATTACAGCTCCATGCCTTATTGACAAAATTAATCTCTTGTAGCCTGCACATCCTGTGGATTCGGTGCTGTAATTTGGTTTTTTATTTTCCTCTTCTCTCCAGTCTGTCCCCATCACCTGCTCTCCAGTGCTGGATGCTCCGAGGGGGAGGAATCAGCTTTGCTCTTTATCTTTGCAGTGACTTTGCAATCCTTTCTTCCACCCTGAAAAATGCTTATTGCTGGTGATTATTTATTATCAGAAAGAAATGGGCCTAATATTTTTACAGATTTCTTGTTGAACTTGGCAAGTTAGCTTTTGGGAAGATTCAGACCTACTGGCAACAAGAGAGCTGGGGGCACAGCCATGGGAATGGAAATGTCATACTCTACCAGATTTATTTTGTTGGGTGGCCTCCAAAACCCAACTGCAACATCATCAGTCCGTGTTCATGTTAAATTCTTAATGCAGTGAGATTTTGGTCCCCAAACCGCCCAGAAGTGGCAAACTGAGGGCCAGAAGTGAGTGGGTTTGCATAAGGAAAGCAGAAGGTTTGATGTCAGCAGAGCTGGGTTGGGTTTGGGGGGTGCTGACAAAGCTCCAGCTTTGGATCCAGCTGCACCTCAGCCACAGAGGATGAGCAGACACCTCCAAGCCTTGGGTCCTCCTTGCTGAGCTCAGCCCTGGGAGAGTCTCTGCACCTGTGGAATGGTGCTAAGAACAAGATTGTCACTCTTGGAGTTAAATACCACTAAAACACCTGGGCCTGGTGTTAGGTAAAAAGCCTGGTGTTAGGCTGGGGTAAATGCTTATCTCTCAGGATTTATTGTAGCCACTTATTCTATGCACAGCCCTTGTGAGGACTCGGGAGATTTATAAATAAGGAGTTGGGACTAGCAGATAGAGCCACTATGACACAGCCCAGCTCTTGGGGATTTATAGCTAAACTGCATCGATTTTTATTCCTTTTGTTTTTTTCAAATCGAGTGTCTAAGGACATAAGAAATGATCACAAATTGATGGTGACCCTGAAAATCACTTTCTAATGTGATGAAAATATCTTATTAAAGATTTATGTGGAGCAAGGAACCAGGTGACAACTATTTCTGGTGCTGAGTGAATGAGCCTCCGAATAAGTAAACATTACTGATGGGATGAATGTTCTTTCTTGAGAATTTTTAATGATTAGAGAATTTTCTTAATTATAGTCAGATATCTAACCACTAATTACTCTGCTAAAGTGTGTTCTGGTAGCAGGAGAAATGCAAAACAAATTTACTTACCTATTAAAATCTTTATGGGTCTATTACTGCCACCAGTCTGTGGCTCCTCAGAAATATAGACTCTTATTGATGGGATCCCAGATGCTAACTAGAATTTAATTTAGTTAAATGCTTTGTAATACAGCTTGTATTTCTCCATGGATATACACCAACAGAACAAGATAAAACCATTACCAATTATTCAGGCTTTTTTTTTTTTTTTTTTTAACCTACTTGCACCCTTCCTTCTTGAATTGTAAATATAAAATATTTACAACAATTTATGTAAAATACTACTTTTTTTTTGAGTCAGAAAATCTGCTTCCTATGCTATAAAGTTGCTTTCAAGGCTGTCATTCCAGTTGCAACTGTCCAGCAGTTTATAAGACACTACATCTGGCTCTACTTATCTTTTTAGTAGATTACACTAAAGTGAATCCTTAAGGCTAAACCCTCTAATTTACTAAAACACATGCACATAAAATTACAGCTGTCTCACCAAGACTTTCATTGATCTGAACAGAACTGGGATTCATTTAAATGGTTCTAAAACTTAGATAAGCAAACTTCTTTCCAATCCCTAGGAAAAAAACCCCACGAGTAAAGTACCAAAACACCCCCAACCTGCCAAACAGCCCTAATTACTGGTTTATTGATTGGCTCATCAGTGCTTTATTCTTTATCTCTGTGTCTGCTGACACGATCTCTCCCAGATCCCTTGGCTCCAGTGGCAGATAGGTGTGCTTCCCACACTGAGGGACTATCTTGTCAGGAAATAGGGTGTTTCCTATAGTTAGAGCACAGTACCAGTCTTAAAAGTAACTATATTATACATGCTAATATATTTATAATATATATATTATAATATATTTATAATATATATTATAATATATTTATAATATATAATATATTATGTAT
>VZRV01010660.1:0-79109 GCA_013398115.1 Falcunculus frontatus | reverse complement strand
ATAATATATAATATATAATACAAGATTCACCCCTCTGAAACTTAGTAGCCTGAAAATTAAACATTTAATTTAAACTGAAGGCAGGGCAATCACTGATTGTAAGAACACAGATGGAGACCTTAAGACATATTAAACAGCTTTTATGCACCTAAAGTTAAGGTAGGAGCTTGCTTCCTCCCTGGCAGTTATTCTTCTATTAAAAGACCCCACTCTGACTTTCTGCACACAGTTTGGAGTATTTTCCCTGAAAAGTACATGGGAATATCTTGCAGGAGATGTAGGAGCACCTCCTCCAGGGACTGGTGTACATCTACTCAACTCCACAGGTCCTCTCTGTGTTCAAGTGCCAATAGTTTTTACACCAGATGTGGAACCCCCTCAGCATCCTACATCATAACTCACAGAGGCATGGGGCTCATGGGGAAATGTGGAAAACACTCTGTAAAACGTGGAGCAAAAGGGAAGTGAGTTTTCTCTGCAGGCTCAGTCAGAGGCTGTTCAATCACCCTCCCAGGATCTAATGCCCCCATTTTGAGCTGTAATTCTCATTACCCTGTTCTCTCCCCCAGCTTAGTGCCACAAAGTGTTCAGGCACTGCCGCTGCTGAATGCTAGGGAAAACACCAGAATCCAATTAAAAATCCCCTCAGCATTATTAGAAACCAAGAACTGGCTTTAAGGAGTAGTTACAGCAGTTTGCCTGGAAATGTGCTGTGTTTCCCACCTCCATCCTTCTCCCTGCTGACAGGGCCCTGTTTGCATTTCCAAACGATGTCTGCCTGTGCACTGAGCAGTAACAAATATGATGCAAGAATTCATGGGAAAAAAAACTTTCCAGCTCATGTGATAAACAACCCTAGATGATCAAAATCCATAAGCAGACCCTCTCTACTCTCACTTTTCCCTTGGGAGGGTGGATACAGGAGCAGCACACGGCAGATGTTGCTTTGGTTGATGCAGTGCTTCCCATCTCTCAGTACTCTCATCTGCATGGCTGGCAGGTGCAGGAGTCTGCCTGCTGCTGATTCTCTCCTGTGTTTCCACTGATAGCACTGGAAAGAGTTGATTATTTCAATGGAAGTGGTGGAGAAGATTTTTTGCACTGCGTGGTTGTGGCATTAAGCACCCCTGTGATATCAGAAAGCAGAGTTTGTCCAAGGCTTCCCAGCAGGATTTTTTGTTACCCAAAGTTGAATTCTCCACCAGCAGCATGGTCAGGTGTGTTTGCCATTCCTGTCATGGGAAGTGAAATCAGAGAAAAATGAAGAGACAGGAAGATGTATTGCCACTGGTTTTGCTCTCTGGACAGGAGGGCTGGAGGAAACAACATTTCTGGGTTGGAGCCAAGTCACCCTGCAGTCTTTCTTCAGCATTACCCACTGCCCATCCACCCTTTTTTTGCCTCAACCAGGGCCCTATCACCCTCCCAGAAGGAATTTCCTCCCAATACCCAATCTAAATCTTCCCTCCTTCAGCTTCCAGCCATTCACTCTTGTCCTGTCACTCCATGCCCTTGCCAGAGGCTCCCCCGGGTGTGTGTGGACCTGGGGGCTGCTGGCAGCAGCTCTTTGAGCAAACACACCTGGTGTGTGCCACAGGAACATGGATCTGGGCACACAGAGTCTCACCTGCAGCCTGGCACCTTCTCCCCTACCCCTCCAGGGCTTGGGGGGGAAAAGCTCAACTCCCACCTGGGCAGGAGAGACGTGTCCCTTTCGTGCCTCTCTTGCTGGGAGCTTCATTTTTCTCTCCTGTTGCTTCTGTCATTTCTCCTCTGACACAGAATGAAAGCTAAAATAGGAACCAAATGCTATTTTCAGACTAAGCCGGGGTGCTGTGGTCCTGCCTGGCTTCCTAAATCTTGTTGAAAATGCCATGGGAATGTTCAGGAACAGGACTGGTAATCTTGCAGTGGTACTTCAAGCCCTGCTTCAGCAAAAAAAAGTTTGAGGATTTATTTAGGTATTGTGCAGTTAAGCATGTATTTAAGTGTTTTGCTGAACCAGACCATTTTTAGCTTTAGAACCTTTAGTTTTATTGTGTTTTTTGTAAGTAAATTTCAATAATTTCATCTATGTCTCTTCTGGACAGCTTGAGGTGTTTTAAAATAGCCTTAAGGATTTTCGTCTAAAGTTTGCTGTCTATATCAGAAACTTTTCAGAAAGCTACTTAAATCATAGAGAGAAAATGGGCTTAATAATTTGCTAAAGAGATGGTAGCTTGTTGGCAGAAGGTGGTGCTGTTACCTGATATTGAAGCAGATAACTGACTCCCACATCAGTGAACTTCTGCTAAACCAAGTCCCTGAGTAGCAAAGAGATTTTCTTTCCCCCTTCCCCAGCCACAGATGTGGCAGTGAAGAGATACAGATGAGCTTTCCTGGTCCCTGAGCTACAATAATCTTCTTAATTAGAAGGCAGATGGCCGTGCCATCGTTTCTCCCAACATAAAGTAGAATATCAGGTGGACTTTGTTCTTCAGAGAAATAAATGCAGCCACACCGTGCTCTGCACATGGAGTGGCTGATTCCACGTGGCCTGAATTTAACAAAAAGCAAAAAATGATTGATATAAGGGGCAGCTGAAAGGTTTTAAAGCGGGGTGGTTTCTTTTTCATGAGCAGCATGCTGTCACACTCGATAATATCAGATGCCAGGAGAGGAAATTTGAAAAATCCAAAGGGAGGTTTGGGTTGGGAAAAGCTCTTTTAAGTCCTGCCTGGTGCAGTGATGAAATGGTTGGTGCATGAGAGGACAGGTGATGCATAGAGGCGTGTTGGGTGCATGGAAAAATTCACAGGTGCAGCACATAAATCACTCCTGGCTCTTCAGAACGGTTCCGAGCCTCCAAAAATATCTAACATCTTTTAGAAAAGAAAGGGTGAAATGTAGTGAGTGATGTAATAGATAATGAGTCTCATTTCTGAAGCTTCAGAATATATAGAGAGCGTATTTGCAAGCTTTGCATCATGAACATAAGAGTTTGAAACTTCTTTTGTATTTAATAAAAGATGATTTTTTTTCCACCTAATCCCTATGCGTGTGGGATTTATGGCAATGGAGCAAGACAGAGGAGGAAATACAAATTTTTATCGCATGTTTTCTCATAAAAGATATTAATTGAGGGGTTAAAAATTGTGAAAGTTGAATGTTTTACCTACTTTTGGATTAGAAGAGTGAAAAATTATTGTATTTTTACTCCCTGAGCAGTTCCTAATTTAGAAAATATTAGAACATGAGAAAGGCTGTTCCTGAAATAGCTCACTGTAAATTGGTGGCAGAAAATGCAATCTGTGTTCTAAATTATTTTGATAAATTTTCACATTCAAGCAATTTGGAAAATTTAGATATAGATCCAACTTTTTCTCCTGAAGGAAGACCAAATTTCAAACCTTTGAAAATCTCTTTGCTAATCCTTCAGTGATGTAAGATAATTTAAAATACAAGCCTCCATAAAAGAGAAAAAAACTTCACATGCGCAAGGAGAGAAAATTAAACAGTAAAAAAGTCCAAATCACTCAATAAATCTTTCAGGACTCATGCCATCAGCTAATCTGCATCAGCAAGGAAAGCACTGGTGGATTAGGAAGGGTGAGAAATATTTTTGCTCCTATGGAATGAAGCCCCTTTTGGGTTGGCAGCTGTAGACAGGGGCTGGTGATGCCATCAGTGGCCAGAGCTGAGAAGAAGCCCTGAGGGGCTGCATGGACTCGACATTTCAGAGATGGATTTGTACACGTGCCGTGTGCATTTTGGGTCGTATTTTCAAAATTCTGAAAGCCTGTCTTTGATCTTTTTGTTAGAAGAGCTCCATGGATGTAGAAATATCCAATAAATAGGTGGAATTTCAGGGTGTGTGTGCTGGGCTTTGAAAGTGGGGCTTTTTTGAGCCAAGGCACTCTGCCACACCTTTGGAGAGGAGAAACACAACTGGTCAGATGCCTCTTAAGATGCAGCTGAGCCTGAGACTGGAAGGCTCTTGCAGGATTTTCAGACTTTGAGCTTTAAGCTGCTTCTTTTTTTTTTTTTTTTTTTCCCCCAATTGGATTTCACGGTTGAAACCGGGTGTGAGAATCCTGAGACCAGGGAGCAAATAGCTTTTTATGGAGATTTGAATTACATTTTACACTTGAAAAATCAGCCCAAGCAGAGAGTGCAATGGCCTGGTGTTGTGTCTCTGTGCTGCTCCCTCCCTGGCCACAGCAGGTCACACTCCCAAGGCACCTGGAGCTCTGTGTGGCTGCAGCAGGGCAGGGTAAGATGCTAAATGGAAAGAAGACATTTAGAGCTGATGCTGGCTCATCCTCTGAAGGCCTCCTTTAAATCAGTTTTAAAAGCCTGTGTGGATTTCAGCTCTCATTTGCCCTGTCTTGGTCAAGTGACCCAGCAGAGATGTGGGGTTTGCTCACAGGTTTCTTCTGCTGCCAGGTTCTCTGCTCACAAACATCCTCACTCTGGTGGGCTCTTTGAAGTCTACATGTTCTTTCTGTATGTGAACATCCAGCAGTTTTCCATGGAGACAAGTGGAGAGGATTTTGGATGGTCGTGAATTTGCCTGCAGTGCCCGGTGCTTACATTGGGATAAATCACTCTGAATTCACTGTGGTGTCCCCCAGAGTCTGCTCAGAGATGTATCTTTGTTTCATTTCACTTTTGGTGGTATCTATCTACCACAGACTTTAGCAAACGTATCTGCCAGTCTGCTTATAAGCATTCATAATAGATATTTCCTATTTTTTTGGTGAATTTTGATGCATCTCCAGACAAACGGGTGACTTTACTGTTATTTTCACTCAGAGCAAACTCCAGTTAGAGGCCCCAAATGAAAATCTGTAAACACAGAACTCCAAAACCTCAATTCTCACTTGTCAGTGGGGGAGAAAAAAATGTCAGCCTAATGGTGGCACAATCTAGCCCTGTAAATAACACCTACTCAGGTCCTGCTCCTGTGGAACACAGTTATATGTCAACTATGATCATCTGTTTTCCCATTTTTTTGTGTGTGTGAGTTGCTGAAAAGCAAACCTTTCCCACAACTAATTGTATTTGCTAATTACCTGTGAAAAAGCAATTATCTGCAAGTGATACAACTCTTTGGAAAGGCTCTTTTAATCGGCAAAGACAGGGAAAGATGCTCTTCTGTGGACGCTGTTTTCAGAAGAATCTCCCCCAATATTGTACCTGATGTATCACATTAGACACATCAGATTGGGTTGCATCAGCAATGTTGCATTACACCACATCACCCAGGTAATGTGCTGTGACAGACTTGCAGTGCAACGTGTCAGCTGGAAAATGGGGAAAGATGTGATTTCCTGAGCAAAACGCTTCTTAAGCTTTATGGTATTTTTCTCCTCCTCTAACTAAACAAGTGGCTGTTTTTGTGTTGGGGTAGCTCTTAAAAGACTCAATTGCCTGTTGAAGAATTCTGGGAATTTTCTGTGTTTCCTGCCTCTCTGTTGACTATTAACAGGTCTAAAAAGAAAGGTACTTTTTTGCTGTTCACACTTCCATACCCAGATTATAATATAATATATTTGTTATAACACAATATAATACAATATAATATTATATCATATTGTATTATTATATATAATATAATAGTATAGTATAGTATAGTATATATATTATATATATTATATTTTATATATTATATTATATTATATATTATATAATATATATTACATTACATTACATTACATTATATTATATTAAATATTATAATATATTTGTTTCTCCAAGGTTTCAGTAAACTGAGAAGGTGCTTTCTAGGAGGAATATTTTTGCCATTTGTGTATCTCTGTCCAGGGCCTGAGCTTTTTACCTTGGCTCATGGAACATGCCTCTTGTGGGGAATGCTGAGGGGTGAATTCTGCATGAGTGGGGCCCAGAATCACAGTCCTGAGAGAGAAAGGGTGGCTGCAACTCGTGTACACTCAGAGATGCTGCGAGAAGCTGATTTTCTAACGCACGAGTTATTTATGGCGCACAACTTCTGCAAGGAGTAGTGCTGCAGTACCTTGCTTTGCCTCCCTTCACGGCTGACCACCTCCACAGGGGTGGCAGCAGGAAGATACTGCAGCCTGTCATCCCTCAGGGATGTGCAGGAAAAATGTGCACTGGCCCCAAGGTGTTTTTCCAGCCCTGAGTAAAGGTGGCTTGGCTTGCCCAGGAGAGAGGACAGAGCAGTGGTCACTGTGGTCATCCTGAGCAGCGTGTGCCCGGCCAAACTCACACTGGCCACCTGAACCTGCTTTTTAAATGAGTTTCTAGTCCAATTTAGTGGCTGGCAGTTGGGTGTCTTTGACAGAAGACTTGGGTATGACTCAGAGCAGAGACGCTGGAAATAGGTGTGCTTCAGGTGGAGCTGTGGAGGTTGGGGATGTAGAGATGAAAATGGAGTGCAGATGGAGGAGAAGAGCTCATGAATGTTAAGCTCTTTAGAAAAGAAGGAGCTGTGAAATCCACACAAAAGCAAAAATCAAAATATTTTTAGTGTGTTTTTATGATCTGCATTGTCAGCAATAATGTAGCAGTTTGCTTCCTTTTCTACTCTTTAAAAAATTGTCCACTTTTTTATGAGCTACTCAGCATTGTCTGATATTGAGCATCCTCTCAGGTGTACATTATGCTTCAGTGCGACACCAAAACCAATCAACGGAGAATTTCTGAAGAAGCAAGTGCTATACAATAATGATGAACATATTGTCCTCAAGCTGTGGAGGTTAACAGCCCCAAATTGCTTTGCTATTTGTACATATTGAAATAAGAAGAATTTATATGTTTGCTCTCATTTCAGTGGGCTCTTGTGATTCATTACATTGGCACTTCAGAGTTCAGAATAGTCACTTGTCTCCTGCAAAGCAGCACCCTTAACTGTGTAACTATTTGGTTGCTCATTATTGTCCCAATTCTTTCCTTTTTATTGCTGCACAAATACACTTTGGTTTCACAGTAACTTGTCTAATGCTGATTTCTGTAGCGTTCATTGTCAGAAAGATCAGTGTCCTGGTGTACTCATAAAGAAATCAGCTAAGTAAATCTATAATAGCTTTGCTGTTTAAACAGTGCCTTGGATCATTAAAAGCAAAACAAAAAAAAAAATAAAAATTGGTTTTGTACCTAGGGATACCTTTCATTTTTGTTCAATAGGGTTTTTAATGAAATGGCTACAGTCATGTAGAAAATATTTCAGAACAATACAGTCATTTTACAGTCTGTCCTGGGCTGGGGAAAGAGCATAATTGCTGAGAAATGAATTGTAAATTGGAAGTCTCTAATCTTTGCCTGCCAACCCACACTCCTGCTTGCTCTAAGCAGGTCTCGAGGAAAGGTATTCAGGTGCCTAAAGATGAAAATAGGTTCACGATGTTTTTTACTTTGTTTTTGTTTTTTGTTTGGATGGTGTTTTGTTGTTTTCTCCCCAGAAATGAACAGTAGACTCCTCCAGCCCTCTGCAAAACTGCTCTCTGCCCTATTGTACCCATAAATTCCTCCAGTACTCCACTGACCTGGATGCTGCTGTTTCACTCAAACCCTGGCTCCATCCCCAGGCGGTGCCCAGGCCTGTGGGGCCATCCCGTATCCCTCAGAGGAGAATTTGGGTTTAGATACCCACACTGGAGCCAGGCCCCCAGGTACTTCTGCTCTGTAGGAGGTGAGATGCATCCTGAAGGGTCTGTTTGGTCTCTGAACTGTATGAGAATTCCTTTGGGACAAGCACAGAAATGCATATTTCCAGTCTGATAGCCATATTTGCTCAGGAGAACCATACTTTACACAAAGGGTCAGCCTCGGTGTTCCTGTCACTTCTTTTCATCAAAATGTTTATTTTCTGTCTATCATAGGTAGAAGTCATTCAGATCAATAGCAAACACTCTTAGTCTTATCTTTTAACCAAATATTAGCCATGCTTTCTATTTACAAGCTGCCATTAACTCATGCTAACCCTTCTTCTTCATACAGAACTCCTATTCTAAGCCTTTTCTTTTAACCCTGTTATTAATTCTGCCTTTTATGTCTGAACCCGGTACAGCAGCACAATTAACTGCTTTACTTAACATGCAAGTTTATAAATGATCTCCATGATACCACTGACACGAAGAAAGTAAGTGGGGTTGAACTGCCTCTCATTAGAAGCTGATCTTTGCACAGTCTTTGGTTGGCAGAACTGGCAGCAGACGTGTCTTGCAGAATTAAAATTAGGAGTTATGAGAACCATCGCTACATAACGGTGAGATCAGACGAGAATGGGAGAATCCACACAAGTCTTTCATCTCCATCAAGCCAAGATAGTGTTTGTGCTTTGTTCTGTAGTTTAAAACAAATCCTTCGTGATGCTGTCATCTTCTCGTTTTGTGGTCTTCGTTTCCTCCTGATTATAAATAAGGATCAGGTTTCCCTTTAGCAGGACCGGGAAGCAGGGGAGTTCAAGCTCTTCTCTTCACAGCCAGCAAGAGCTGCTTTTCCCACTGCAGTGTTTCAGATCTTTAGCTGCCTGGACTGAGGCTGCTTTCATGGTGAGTTCACAAAGACACAGAGCGTTCAGAGGTGGTGCCATATCAGCCAGAAGTGCTCTGTGATGAGGCTGAGGGAGAAGTCCCCCCCTGGCTCTGCAATCAAGGAACAGGCTGGGGGTTATGTGTTGGTAAGTGGCTGAAAGGGTGACTCTCCCCTGCCCAACAAAACACATCTCTGTCAAAGCAGAGCAGATGAACAGGTAAGTGAGCTAATTCTGTGCTTCACCCTGTGAGGAGCAGAGATTTAACACGATTTTAAAAGTAGTAGCAGTGGCTGAGACGGCAAGTGACTAATGCATGACTAAGGTTTCTACAGAAGCTGTAAGGTGAAGGTAATGCTCAGTTCTGCTCAGATTTATGAGGGCTGTGATCAGCAGGTATGCCAAAATGGAGCGATGAGTTTCAAAAAAAGCTTGAGAATAAGGCTGAATTCCAGGGCTGCAGGGCAGATACCAAATCTGAGTGAGATTTGTAAGAGCAATGCCAAGGACATGACAGAAAAAAACCTCACTTGAACCACCTACTCCCCTTCAGGAAGATTCTTGCTTTTGAAACTCTATGTAAAAGGCACCCATGCAAGTACTGAAAGAAGAGGAAGCTGCAAGAAATCACCTTTAAAGGAACAAGACTGAAACCAGCAGTGAGATCACTGGGCGGGGAAAGCGGGATGAAGAGATTAGAGAAAATGAAAAGTTTCCACCTGGTTTGTAAATATTAATGTGAAGAGCAGTGTCTTGTGAGCACTTTCTTTAGCACCCTCTTTCCAGTGGGTTGCTGGAGATTTGCATTGCTAATGTGCTCGCGTGAAAGTTCTCCCAGGCTTCCAGGGAAAAGAGGCAGATGTAATCTTTCAGGGCAAGGCATTAAGGTGCTTGAGTAATTTTGCCTCTGCATCCTGAACTGTGGATGAACTGGATGTGAAGCCTTGGGGTTTCTGGATAGAAAACACCTGAACTTAGCATTCATTAAGGAGAGCTGGTTTCTAACTGCTGTATCCTCAATAAGTAGCACATCAGTAGGAGGGCAAAATAACAATTGCTCTAGGCTTGGAGACGCTTTTGCTTTACTGCTACTCCAATTATTTCCTTTTTTACACATGTTCAGCAGTCTCTCGCCTCTGTAATTACCACACTGAACACTTTAGCTATTAGATACAGCTACTAGACTTTTAACAAGCCATCGTTACTTGCACTTGCTATCTTACAATTTAACAACATCTTGGAGACCAGTGTAACAGACTCACAGACCTCTGTATGGACTCGTGCACATAAAAGCTGGCTGCAGCCACAGATTTTGCTAAGAAAGAGAAAACAAGACAAGGGTAGGGCTGCAGAAAGTGGAAGCTGATGCACGCTGTGGCCCTGGCTTGAATATTCTAGTTAAAAGTTATTTTTAATATCTGTATTGGGCTACTTTTTCCTTTCATTGAGAAATGGTGGCTGAGGATGAGAATGGCCAAATGAGAATGTGTGTGGAAAGCCTGAAAGCCTCTGAGGTTTTATGGGATGTCAGATGTGAGGGCAGCTGTGTATCAGTTGTCCTTAAACACCTAAGGAAAGGGGAAGGGCAGGTTGATAAGGTTTGCCTTTACCCAGCTTTCCCTCTGTCAGGCAATTTCTTTCCTGAGCTCTTGTGGTGGTGCAGAATTGTAAAAAGAGGTAATTTTTTGTACAGCCAGGCAAGCAGCAGCGTGGTGGGCCAGGTTACCTGATGAGCTGCTGGGTTTTCTGTGCTAACCCCAGGTGGCCAGGCAGAGCAGGCATTTAAAACCTCATCCATCTCTTGTCTTACTGTCTTTGAATCTGCATAATTAAAAGTGAATTACTTGCTGTATTTTTAATATATGCAGCGAAAATGCATGAAAAGCTGAAAAATTACAGCCATCCAGTAATTCATGTCATGTCCCATTCGGAATTACAGCTTTCCAGTCCCAGCTCAAACACCGAGGATTTCCTGCCACCATAAAGCTGTAATTGCTGAATTAATAACAGTGGGTTTTGAAGAGTGACTGCACAGACTCTCTGACCCAGGTAATAGAAATACTCATGTTAAAGTGAATTTGATACATGTGACTTAATCTATTTCATATTAGGCTCAAGTAGTGAAAATCATTGCTTTCTTTGCCACAGGATGTTATGAGAAGCACAGCAAGGTGTTTAGCTTAAGGCAACTGTGTTGCTGAGCCAGTGGGGACTAGAAATCAAATTTCAGGGACAAGCCAGGCTGGTTGTCCTTCTACCAGGGAGCTTGTACCCCAAATCTGTTCGTCTGCTCAGCACTTCTGGGAGGTGGAATTCTCCACCCAGCTGCAAAAGCATGGAGAGAGGGATGCAAGGGTAGATGGTGAAAGGCTTCTGCTAATGTTTCATTACTCTTTTATTACCAACTGCTGAAAAAACCCCAACTTCCTCCTCACTTTCTCATTTGGAAACAAATTCTGCAGCTGCTGCTCTTTGCAAAATGTGGTGTCTCCTGTCTCCCACAGCCATGATGCTCGTAAGGACTGGGGTGAAGGGACTGGTGTATCTAAACAGAATGATCAGAAGTTAACCAAAATGGCATAATCTGAATGAAAGGTTCTTCTTTTTCCTCTGTTGTCTTTGCTGCTGTGGTTTGGGTTTTTTTAAGGGTTACTTAGGTGTTGGAGGAAGCTGGTGATCAATTTGCTGTGAATTCCTCAGGCTGAGACCCTGATGCAGCAGTCATTTGAACCTGAGTGACTTCACATTTATTTCAGTAGGTTTTGTGATTCTTGGTCACTGCTGTAATCTGATCCAAGCTGTTAGAGATCAATTGGCCCATGTCAAAGGATCTGCTTGAACCATGGGATTGATTTAGTGAACGACTGTTCATGTCACAACGTTCAGCTGTGGCAAAAGATGAGATGTATGAGCAATCACTGAACTTCTCAGCTCAGGATAACGTCCTGTGCTGGGGATCTCTGAAATAGTCTCACTGAGATGGTACAGACATCGTGGATAAAATGAACTGGCAGTTTCCAGGGCTGGCAATCTGGCTCCTTTCGTAAGAATTACCATCATTAATTAAAATCTCTTTTTCTGTCTAATTATTTCAGCTCTAATTCTCTTGCAGGTTCATAAATAGTAACATTCCATTGTCCTGGAAAAATGTTCATTTTTCTCCTTTTCATTCTCTTTGCCACTGCCCTCAATTCTCTGCCCTCTCATGGCTTAAGGTAATTAAACTTCCAAAGTCTGGTCAGCGCTCTGAAATATTTAAATATAATCAAAGACATGTTCACTTTTTTTTTTTTTGGGCAAAACTGCACGAGAGTCTTGAACAAAAAGGGTGTGCTTTTACCTTCTGCAAATAACAGGAGGTGAGGGGCCAGGGATCCTAGGTAAGGGATCAGTTCTTTCCACTCTGGTTCACTACCAACCCAGACCCTGGGCTAACAAATTACAATTCCAAGGGCAAACATTTCAAGCCCCATAGCTTGTAGGGATTGTGGAAAGTGTTTAACCTGGTCTTTGCAATTGCCTCCTTTCCATTTAACACTGAAGTTACAGCATTTACTGCTGGATGCTGGGAATTCTCTCAGCTGAATTTTTGCATCCAGCAAATTATTTTTGCAGAATATTCCTGTGGAAGATGCTTACTGAAATTTGTACATGCATGAATGCATAGAGGCAGAGTAGCTTGGGCTCACTGTTGTTGGTGGAGAGGAGAAATATCTCCCCAAAGGCAGGTATGTACAGCACTATTACCCCAAAGGCCTGAGGGTTTTGAGAGGGAATCAGCATAAACTGTGGGGTTAAGGGAGAAAATCCTGTTTTGGACAGTCGAGGTTAAAGTAGGGAGGATCTTCCCAGGCTGTCAGCAAAGGGATGGTTTTTATCAGTGCATTATGAGATCTGCCCTTCCTGGGGATGTTTAGCTCGCTGGCTGATGTTTTCTTGAATTTTTCCTTTTGAAGTGTCAAGTTTTGGTATAAGAAAAAATATCAAGTGCAGCTAAAGGTCGAAGCAAATCATGAATGAAATTCCACGAACTGATATTCAGCAGAGGACAAAAAGTAATGTCAGAGGCTAGTTCTAGTTTATGTAAATGCTCTCCCTAGATCAGAGACCATCCATGCCCTCCAGAGGAGCCCCTGTGCTTCCCCCTTGGAGATGCAGATCTACCAGCCAAGACAAGTTTAGAACATGATTGACATGTCCACTGGTTTCACCATTAAAGCAGAAGGTGGTACCTGAATCACTGCAAGGATTTGGAAACCTTCTCTGAATGCTTTTACTTTAAGGAAAAAAAAAATAAAAATCCAACTTCTTCCTCCAAAAAAGCAGAGACGCCAGTGATACCAGGTATCTGCAGAGGTCTCTGCTCAGCAGCAGCTTGGCTAACACCAGAGAACAAGCAGTACACAAAGATTGGTGCTCCAGCTGGTTTTCTGTTAGGTTACATGATGAGTGAGGACAAAATCAGGGTCTATGGAACAGCTCAGAGGCTGGGAGGGTCTGTCAGACCTGCCCTTCTGACCAGCAGCTCACACCAGTATTGAATTCCTGCTTGGTCCAAAGTCTTTGTGGTTTCACAGTCAGTGCAGTTTTGGCTGTTTATGGTACATTTACAAGCAGGACTTTCAATAGCAACACTTTTAATGGCTACAAGGCCCTGAATCAATGGTGTCTATCAAAGCAGCTGAATTCTGCTTAGAAGAAATTAGTTCTGTGAGCTGCAAAGACAACAGGATTTCCAGAGCCCGTGTCCTGTGTTTATCTCTGGGTAAATGGAGAGCTCATTTGTCTGCTTACCAAGGTGCCTAATTCACAAAATTTGTAGGAATGTTAACACCTTGACGATACACATTATTCAGAGAGGCTTTGTGATCACATAAAACTTAAGAAAGCATAAAAGGAATCCGCTTTCTTGGATATTTGCAGTGCTGTCTGTTCAGAAAGGAGTGGCAGAGCTGGACTGAAGGAAAAATGCATGTCCACAGATCACAGACAGAAAAGTAGGTGTTTTGAAATACTTTGATGGTAACAAGAGTGTTGTCTCCTCTCCAGTGCTGGGGTTTTTGAGCTCACTAGGCAGCAAAATGAAATGTTTTATGGCTTTATCAAGCGCAGCGCAGCCACTGATATTGTACTTGCAATTTCATGACCTGGTAAACAGATACCTTTGTGCTTAAGGGTCTAAATGTCAGCGGTGTAGAAAACTGATGATTATTCTGCTTTGTAAAATAGGAGCTTCTTCATGAGAAATGTATCATACCTGAAGCAGCATCACTTGATATCTGGCCGTGTAAAGCATGACCTTGTGACCAGTGAGATAAAGAGTGAAGGGAGCTGGTGGGGCAGCTGAGCTGGAGATACATTTATCTCCTGCACCATGGGCTGTGTGGAATTTGTGTTGCCTCTTTGAAGGCACTGACTCAGCATCACACACCAGTATTGGATTCTTGTCTTGGTCCAGTGTACAAACTTTTTGGGTCTCAATACAGTTTCAGCCAAATCGAGCCATTTTGTCTGTAAGAAAGACTTCCAAGGACAGCCCTCTTCATGGCTGTTGGCTCTGAAGGGATGGTGTCTAGCAAATGATGAGGTTCCCTGATGGCTGCATCAAACCACCTGCAAGTCCTGTAGATCTGGTGTAGCTAATTTTATAAATTAATCAGGGATAGGAGAACGTGGCTGTGGGAGAAGGGAGCCCCTGGCTGTGAGTTTCCACAGAAAATCCTTTTGCTTTCAGCAGGGAGTGGTGGCTTTATGCTATTCTCACAGTGTCTTATCTAATGTGTTATTGATGCCATTGCATTTGCTTTCAAACACAGTCATTAGAACATTTAATTTGCAGCAGCTGTAATTTATATTTGTAATTTTGTCTAAGATCAATAAAGGAAACTGAAGAGATTTATAGTCCTAGTTTCAACTAAGATAAATTGGAACAGACTCTCTTTCCCTGAAAAGCTTTATTTAACCAGCATTTTAAAAGAACAAAATGAATTAGATGAGATATTTGCATGCAAGCGTGGGTAAATAATCCCCTGTGTCTGGAAGAAATATTGGAAAGAGTGAACATGGTCAGTGTGTTCTTCTCTGAAATACAAATAAACTCCCGGGAAATGTTACCTTAGTGTAGGATCTAATGGGAGTCAGGGAAGCATTTCAGAATGCTTCTTAGCAGCAGCAGTCGATAAATATCCTTGAGATCTGTTGTATTAATACTGCATAATAAGCCTGTAGCTGCATGTTTTAAATACTGTCAGGATCAGTCTGAGAGTGGAAAGCGAGACCCTGAAAGCACAGCTCTGCCTTATTTTACAGCCATCCTTGAACATGGGTTGCAGAAATGTGTTAATAAATTTTGAAAAGTCTGTGTTCATTTATGAAATATTCATGTTCCAAGCACTGCCTCATGCCTGGGAAGAGGTGCCTCTCCCATGCAGCAATTAGCTGAGGGATTATGTTGAGCAGAAGAGACGTGAGCAGTGTCAGGCCAGCTCATGGCTGTAGAAGTTTCAAGAAGAGCCTGACAGAGGGAAGGCAGAAATTCCTAATGAACCCTTTTCCTTCTGCACAGCAGCAGGACAGGATGCTGGAGCAGTGCCTGAGAGAGCTGAAGTCTGGGACTGGGGGATAACTCTGCATCTGGCCCAGGACAGTTTAGCAGCTGCTGGCTGTGCTCATCCCTTTTGCTCTGAAGCCTTTCACACGTGCCCTGGGGGAAGGCAGAATATTCTTCCTCCACCTGCTGTTAATTTGGTTTATGCCTAATCCAGCTGCCTGTTTCCAATAGTGCTGTGCCAGGGCACGTGTTCCTCTACTCTGCCATGCAGCCAGGCTTGGAATTTCTGTTGTTTTTGCAGAAAGCTTCACTTCATGCTGTCGTGTGATCACATCATAGTGAGGGAAAAGATAATCTGTGGCGTGAAGGACAAAGTTCCACAATAAGACCTTGACTGCCTCCACTGGGAAGTTGGGGTTTTTATTGTATAGGTTTTTCAATATTATGGTGTTTTGACTTGGAGTTTTGCCAAAGTGCTGCTTCCTGGGTTTCCTTCATATGCCCCGAGCCCCCAGTTGTGTCAGAGGTGCTGGATGTGTGGTGTTTATGGATGAATCTCACCTGTCAGTCTGGAAAGATTCATTTCCAGCTGACACATTCTGTAGGCATTTATCCGTGAGGGGAGCGATCCAGGCTGGGAAGTGGTGAAATGAATCTGTGCTATTCTTAGATTGCTCAAGTGGGTGAGGGTAGAAGAGGAAAAGGCCCTGTTTTCTACACTTCCACTTGTCTCCTTCCATGAAGGTTCCAGAGAAAGTCAGAGAAGGACCTGCCCCATCTGTGTGCGTGTGCTGCACTTCATGAGGAGGATTTGTCTTTAAACCCTAAATGTAAAGGCAGCTCCGCACTGTTCTCCTTTCTGGTTTTGTGGCTGGTTGTTTGAATTCAATTAATTTAATATGTTTTTAATAGTGCAGTGCTGCCATCTCTACAGTACCTTGTAAACAAAAATTTTTGCTGGAAGCACTCAACCAGCACCCCGTGTCTACTCATCACAGGGGCTGAATTTCACCATTATGATCTTGGACTTGATGTGACAAATGTCTGCACTGCAACAAAGTGTTACATGGGCCACGGGATTGTAAAATGCAAAATTATTTCTATTCTTAAAACTGCTATTAGCAATATTTGTATAGATGTTAAGAGAATTACTGGATATGCCATCAAGGGATCGTGGTGCTTGGGCCAGAACAGAGACAGGACATCTGTGGAGGAAGACAGACCTTCTTCTGAGGTCCTTGTCTTGCAAATGAATAAGAGAGAAGCAAATGTAAAAGAAGCTGGGAGTCAAGGCTCAGCATCACACGGTGAATTTAATAGAAGAACTGAGTAGTAGCCTGTAATCTTGGACCACTGCTAGGCTTACATCATTATCCTGTTCATCCAAACAAAGCTGTGGCACGCTGGAGCCCCAGGTGCTTTGTTTATTGCGTGCAATCAGTTCAACTTGTCATTTCACCTACACTTTCCATTACCCAGTGTTTTCCTCAGAAGCTTCTAACAAACAGTTCAGGTGAAAGATGTCTTGAAATGAATAGCTATTTGTGAGTCAGTGCATGGTATTGGATTTCACCTGCCGTGGGTTTTGGAAGAGAGACGTTTAGAAGGAGCAATAGATAGATTTAAATGACTGGTGGGTTAGTTTGAGGACTTGCCAGTCCCAGGTAATGGCCCTGTACCTTGCTGGCAGCTTCTCTGTGTTCCAGCTTGCAGGGCTAGAGCCTCCATGGAGGCAGGATGGTCTGTGCTCTTGTCACCACTGATGAGACTGGGGGAGTTGATTTCCTTCCAGTGTTTGATGGCTGTCTATCCTTAGAGTCTGTGCTCTCCCATGTGGGAGTGCAAGGAGGGATGATGGCCACCCTGAAACTGCAACAGGAGGGATCTTCTGCTGAGGAGGGCTTGTTTCTACCAGGAGGTTCTTCTACCAAGCTTCAGAAGAGAAGCTTTCAACCCACGCTGCAGCACAGCCAAAGCCTCTGTAGTGTCTTCTCCACTGCATTGTACCTCTGAATTTGGGGGTTGTGAGATGAGTATGACCGAGGAAAAGGTCCCCAAATTTAACACCTCACTAAGATGGGCTGCTCTTTTTCCTAAGGGCTTTCACTGGTGGGTGAACACAAGGCTGACCTGAGGCTTGGAACCCACCAGTTCAACCCTCCAAACACCAGTGCTGGGAGTCACAGCTGCAGCCTGGAGATTGGCAGCCCCCCACACTTCCACACACCTCTCCAGTGGGCAGGGTGGGATAGGGAGAGGGGAGATCCATCCCCATGCCTGGGGGTCCCTGGGGTGAACAAATGAGAGGCAGGGATGTTTAAGAGATGTGTGCCATTAAACCAGCGTTTCAAGTTGCTACATAATAGGCAGCATTGTGAAGCTCCTCCAGGGAGAAAGCTTCTTTCTGGTGGTGGCTCTCTCTGTGCCTCCCTGCTGTGAGTCATTGTGAACTCAAGTTCAGAGGAATTGGTGCCAAGGAAAAAGCATTGAGATAATAACCTTGAAAAAATCAGAGGGGTAAAGGAGGGGGAAAGGAAAAATATATTCACTGAAAGCAGGAGAACTACCCCATCCTAAAAGCATTCTGTAAATCATGGAATCAGGCTTCCCAGTGATCTGCCTTTATCAAAGACATCATCCTCTAAGGGGGGAGAGACGAGTGCTTTGGGATTTAAGGACTGTCCATATGGTGTCACACAGCCTAAGCCAGTGGTTGGTGTGCTGCCAGTTTGCAAACCAACTCATCAAGGCAATGAAAAGGTTTTTAAATCTTGTGCTTGCAATTATAAGGAACAATAGTTTGTAGTGCCTCAGGAGAAATGGTGTGCTGTGATTGCCTTTCTCTAAGCATGCAGGTCTCTGGTGTTAAGAACACCGACATCTATTCAAGCATGTTTTACCTTTCTGAGAGCCATAGACAATGCCATGTTGTGTGGGAATTTCGTGGTGTTTGCTGGCTGCTGGGCCTTCTTTTCTTGGAGATAAACATGCATTGTGTTATTAAGAAAGAACCTTCAAGTTGCTGTTCTGATTTATATTCCCTTCTACACTGGTGCATGCATTTATTGTTTGTTAAGGGCTGACAGCCCTGGAAACCTAAGCTCTCTATTTATCCACAGAGTGAAATTCTTCTCTCTGTAGAGGGGATGCCAAAGGCACTAATTGTCAATGACGCTGTTGCACACACAAAAAAATCCTTTCTCTATTTTCCGGCTTGAATAATTTTGCCGTGTGAAGGAGAACTCCTGAAATGGAAGCTGATTTGGAGACTATGCTTGATAAAGACAATGGGGCTTCAGCTTGGGAACCTAGAGAAGCCCAAGAGAAGGTGAGGAAAAGCACGGTGTGCTGTCAGATAGGAGATTGGTCCACATGATTCATCCCTCCTACCCTTGCACAGCCAAAAGTGATGGTGAGCCTATTGCTATTATTCCAGGGACACAAAGAAAGGGGGAGAGGGAGGTTTTGTAACAGTAAAAGATGCTTTTCTCACCTTGCACGTTGATTTTAAATGTGGTCTTGACATACGAGAATCACAACTTGCAAGAAAGAATTCAGAGAAGTGAACGACTGGTTGCTGCCAGCCTGTAAAGAATAAAAAAGGCTTTTTTATTTACTCGTTTCCTTCTGTAAGAAGAAGGTGATGCTAGGGAGAAAAACTAAATTTAATAAAAAGCTGAATTTTTATCTCCTCTGTTGCATTCCTTTAAGAAATTAGGCTGCACCTTCCAGCCTTAGAAATCTCTGAAATCCCAGACAACAGGAAGCTCCCATTTAATCTGAGGAAAGATAGCTTTGGCCCAGTGTTTGTTTTGCAAGGCATCTACTTCAGGAACATAACAGCAAATTCATTTTAATTATATCAATTTATGTTCATTAAAAAGTCCTCTCCATAACTAACCCTGCTATTGAATTGTTTTGTATCTCTTCCTAATTCACTCTCACAATGTTTATTCAATTTAATTGACAGTAAGGGTGAATTTATAGGACTATAATTCACGCTTCTGGTGAAAGGAAAAAACAACGTGGAACTGTATTATTTGCTGCAAAAATGAAGTAGGGAGATTCATCAGAGCAAACTGTATATTCAATTTTAATGCTTTCCCTCATCAGGGTCTCTTAATAGGGTTTCTTTTGCAGTTACTTTAGGGCATTTGAAACTGCTTATTGTGAGAAGTTGCCAAACAGCACTGAAATAAATCCAAATATTAGAGGAGTTTTTAAGAGCGTAACCTGTTCGCTTCTTTCTTTTTTTGACACCACTTTATCTGGAATAAAAAATACTGAATTTCCAAAAGTTCTCCACTTGCTGGAGAGCTTGTGTGGGTCACAAGTGAGGAAGGTGCCTCCAGCTAAGCTGTTGATAATTCTTGCTTAGCCTTTCTAGGCATGGGTCCGTGGAAAAAAATCTTCAGATAACTTGATAACCAAAGGGCAAAACCCCACCACCCTTCCTGCCTGAGGAGCGTTTGGTGTGTGAAGGTGACACATCCCAGTGATGAGGGGGGTGATGCCCGAAAGATAGGCTGGAAATAAATCCCCATAGACCGATGTCTATCGAGCAGGTATTTGTTTATTGCAGCGCTGGTGGTGAGGGGGATTTCTCCTCCTAACTCACCCGCCTTTGTTGAGTGCAGTGGNGTCTAAATTCTTGGTTTTGTGGGTAATTGGCTCGGCTTGCCAAATTCTCATTAGTACTACACTTACTTATCTCTAAAATACACCTGGTAAGTTTTTTATTTCTTTTCTTTTTCTCTATTCTGCATATAAACAACTAGTTAACTATATGCTAGCTATTACATTGTATAAGAAGTTATTCTTAATAGATTATATGGATATTAAAAGTTATGATTCAGGTTATAAGCATCAGGTTATAGGTATAGAAACTATGATTTAGGTTATAAGTATCAGGTTATAGGTATCAGGTTATATTAATATTCTTCAAGTTATATTGATAAAAGTGATGATTTGGGTTATATTCATATTAAGGTTACATAGATATCTTATATCTCAAGCTGTGTAAGCACTTTGTTGTTGTGACCTGAGTTACATAGACATCAGGGGGCTGGTTTTGCCTGACCCCACATCACAGATTCCTCTGAGAAGCCCTGTGAGGTGAAAATCAGAGTCTCAGAATGAGTCTGATCTTTCCAAGGGGTGAGCAACCAACTGCAGCCACGTCCTGGCAGTCTGTGAGCCTTTGGGCAGAAGGGAATTCTGTGGGAAGTGAGTTCCAACAAGGAGTAAAGTGGGATCTGAGCACACAACCTGTAAGCAGTCTGTGTTTAAGGGGTTTTAAGAAATTGTTTTGTTGCCAGCTGGGTATAGTACCTTTGAAATGACGAGATTTTTTTTTTTCTTGTGTTGTAATAAATAAAGGTAATATGATGCTAAGGATTAATAAGTGGAGTTTATTTGTCCAGGTAATCACCCTTCAGTATAAAAATCAAAGGCACTGATGAACTGTGGCCTCACTGTGTGAAGATTTTACAATATCATGATTGCTATCAGATCTCAATAACCTCCAGTAACATGTAAGTAGCATCAACAATTGCTATCACACAGTTTCATTGGGCTTTCAGATAAGTATCTAGAAGTAGAACCTGGGTTTTAGAGGTATAAAGAATGCAATTACCATTTTAATATCTCTGCACAGGGAACAGGAAGATTAATTTTTGTAGGTCTATTTTTGTGATTTTTTTCACAGGTTGGGAGAGATATGTAAAAAGCTGGCAACAATACACTAGAAATAAATTAAGTGCTGGTGATAGCTAATTAAAGCAGCACAACCAGATAGCAGAATTACTGGAAAAATCAGAATCTCTGGTGCCTTAAAATGATGCTGTACTTGTGACTGGGTTTTCAAGAAGAAAGAGGAGAAATTTTGATATTTTTGGCTCTTGTTTCTTAATGAATTCTAAACCAACATTTTCAAAGCAAGGCTGTGTCTCAGAAGTCCAGAGAACAGGAAAAAAAAAGTCTTTCTTCCCCTTTAGGCTATATTTATTGTTGTAACACTTGTATTTATTGTTACCTGTCAATTCCTGTGTTATAATAAGTGGATGTAGTATGTTTCATAGCTTAATTTTGGGCTCATTCACTGCTTCCTGACAAAGCTTTTAGAGCTGGTCCAACAGAAAATGAACTCCATTTCTAAACAGCGTGGATACGTGACTGCTTTATTGAGATCCAGTTTAAGAAAAGAGGTGTAAGCTGGCAAATCCACCAGAGAGCTGGACTTCTTCTGGGGAGAAGCAGCGCTGTTTTGGCACAGCATCAGCAGGAGATTTGCTGGTGACCTTCTGTTTTCCTTCACAACTCGATCTGAGCCGAGCAGTAGTAGCTGAGCTCCGCCTGGGGGGTGCAGCGGGGACAATTTATGGGGGGGACACAGTGGTGTGCAGCATCGTGTCCAAATCAAGATGGACTTGATAACTCTAATTAGGATGATGTCCCTGCAGCGAGCTGCCAGCTCTGGTGCTGGGATGCTGCGTGGGGCAGCGAGGTGGAGAAGCAGCAAACGGGATCAGCAGGAGGAGCGCGCACAAACCCCGCTCGGGGCACGTTCCACCTTCATTCCCTCTCTCCAAAGCGTTAGAGATATCGAGCTTGTGCTTTAGACTGGAGAATAAGGTATGGAAACCCCCTGGCTTTTTAGATCTTGCTCCAAATGAATCCGTTCACCAGGCAGAAGGTTTTAAAGTGGGTTCAGTCTCGAGGCGTGGCGGGAGCGGAGCTGCAGCGCACAGCTCCCTGCAAGGGCAGAGGGCAGGTGGCACGTTTTAATGGCTCATTGATGTACCTGGCCACGTTCCTATAAGTGCAGGGAACATCAGTGTCTCCTGCAGGGTATTTCTGAGGGGGTTTAGTGCCAGAGGTGTTGAGGTTGTCACAAGTATTGTGTAGAATTTTCTGGTTTGGGGGATGTGGGGTGGGATGGAAGAAGAAGCATGCAAAATATATATATTTATATATATATACATATACTTGGGAACTCCAGAATGCGTAGCTGTGTTGGTCTGTACTGGGCTTGTCTAGGGGTAATGTGAAGGCCATAAACTTCTTGCCAGAGTAACCTTAAAACAATAAATCCACACAGCTGAATATTTTTATTACGTTTGTACGCAAAAAACCCTCTGTGATTTTAAACCAGCCTTACTCAACTGTCTGTCTGCAAGGAGTTAGATTTATGGTCACTCCACTGACATCTGTTTTAAAGTAAAATTTAATGAAATAAAATTAGTTTTTAGCTAGTGAAAGAAAGTAAGGAACTTTTTCTCTCTGTTCTCTTTCTAGTGAAGAGGATAGCACCAGCTTCCTGTTGTGATTATGACCCACGACTAGAAATGATATTTCTTGGCACCCTTTTCCTGCTGCTGCTTTTTCCCCTAAGCATCAATATTAGATGCTCAAGAAGAAAACCATTTCAACAACACAAAGTCTTCTAGAACTGGGAAAAGATGTGGAATTTTTTTCTCCCAAGTTTTGCTGATGACACTTCAGAAACATGATTTATTTTAAATGCATGGATCTGAGCTTTGCAGTTTATTCCAGAGCAGGGGCACCCCAGCAGTTAAGAGACACAGTGAGGGAGCCAGAGAGTCCAGAATTACAGCACACATCATTTCTGGGCAGCACCTGGGTGCTCCCCCACCCACTCCTGCATCACCTTGGGGTTCACCCCAGCTCCTGTGGTATAAAAACCTGCTGGGAACCCAGGCCCTGCCTCGGCTGTGCCACTGAGGAGCGTGTTTGCAGTCAAACCACCAGGATAACTGTGTGGGATGTGTTCTCCGTGAAACGTCCTAACTCTGCAGAGACAACTCTGCCTGTGGGTTGTCATCCTGCCTTGACATTTTGAAGTGTTTCAGCTCTGCAGTCTCACAGTGAATTCTCCTCTCTGCCGGCGCTGTTGACGAGCTGCTTTCTGCACAACTCTGCACCTCCACGAATCTTTCTGGGAGTTGGGTTTTAGTGATCAGTAGCAGCTCCCTGCAGGATTGACAGCCACTGGCTCCTTGCAGAGCCCACCTTTACCCGTGCACTGGGGTTAGGAGCTGCCCCAGCCCTGCAAGGCAAGGAGGGGCTGGCCAGAACCACGGGCTTGGCTGTGACTTTGGGTAAGTCCCTTGCCAGCCCTCCCTGTCACCTGGAAAACAGAAATAATTCCATCCTCCAGCCCTAAAGAGGGTTGCTGATAAATGTCTCTTCCTTTTGGAGAGCACTTGAGTTTCACTTAGTCTTATTAATACAATTAGCTGGAGTGCCTGGTCAAAAGCTGATGGGTATCCCTTGCTCTGATGGAATTATGTGGCCTCGTGGTGCTGAGCATTCTGCAGCCCACTGCAGTCACTTTAACAGAATAAAAAGAGCTGATTTTAACTGCTTAAACCACAGACAGAGAAACAGATACTGGGTGTACTCAGAAAGTCTTTATTTAAAAAAAAAACGTCGCAAGGAAAGCTACAAATGCAAAAGAATTCTATAGTTTCTATTTAATTTCAACAGACCTTTGAATCCCAATACCCATCACTGCTTTTAGGGTTTTTAATCATGGCACGGATCAGTGTTGTCACTGGGGATTTCCAGCTAGCACATTAGGGATACAAATTTAAAAAAAATTCTCTTGCCAACTGTGTTTTACTTTTTTAGCTTCACAGGAGGTTGTGCTTTAAAGAGAACTTTGACTTATTACGATACCAGAAAATTTTTTAATTAAAAGCAAAAACAAAAAAAAGGGAGAGGGGGAAAAAAAGGCTTAGAAAACTCTTTCAAAATGAAAAATGACTTTCTCTGTGACTGTTTCTGTGGGCCTCTTTCATGTCCATGCTCTCTGGAGGTCTCAGCAGAGCGTGAGGCTGGCAAGGAGGATGGGAGAGCAGTTCATGGTTCTGCCCCACCTTGCACAGAGCTGTGCTGGAACCACGTGGGAGGGAGGCTGGCCAGGTCCATCTCTGGGCTAATCAGAAGGGAAAAATGCCACACATCTGAGATGAATCAGCAGGGAAGAGCAAATTTTGACAGTTATGCTAAAGTAATTTGAATTAGACAAAGCTTTGATGACTACAAAGCTGGACTTGAAATCCTGGTGGGAGCAGATTTTCCTGTTATATGTTCATTTAATATTTTTTTTTTTACTCTGGGCAGAAATAAGGAAAAAAATGGCTTTTTGACAGACTCATATGCTTGATTCTGAACTCCCAAGGAATGCAGAGAATTAGCCAGGCAAAATCCTGAAGAAGAAGTAGCACCAAACTGGGACTTTTATTCTTTGATTGCTTCTTTATTCCTTAGGTGTCTGTCTGCGTGGAAAAGGTTAATTTTTGAAAAGTAACCCCAACTCCTTACTCATGTTGCCATCTGTAATAAACGTGATTTATAAAATGGGCAGATCTTCAAACGATGCAAGGGATTTGTTGCATATTTGTGCACGCATTTGTTGCATATTTGTGCATGCATTTGTTGCATATTTGTGCACGCATTTGTTGCATTGAACGTGCGAGGTTCTGCCTCAGGTAGATGTAATAATCTGTGAGGAAGGTCAACACGGAGCAGGCAAAGCCCATTTTTAATTTACACACCTATGTGCTCGTGGCAGGTGTTAAAACTGGCATCACCTCTTTCAGAAGGGAAAACACGATACAGGAGGGTGTCTGGCACGATCAGTTTTAAGCCGTGCACTTGAAAATGATCCAATGTGAAGTGCAGAGTTTGAACGCCGAGGATTTTATACTTGAGCAAGAACGCTCCGACCCTGCTGATGAGCTGACATTTGCGCTCACTTATTTCCCAGAGCTACTGGCAGATTTATAATGAGGCCCTCAGTTAGCAATGCCTTTCTGCTCCTGCCTCACCCCACACGGATCTGCAGTGGTGAGGTTTTCAGGTGTGGGTGTGAAGTTTGGCTCACACTGACCAGAAGAAACCGGAGGAGAGGAAGAGCTGGGATTAGTGCGAGCGTGTTTGTTTAGCACCGAGGATTTTTGAAGCATGCTTCCACTTCAGCGAGTTCCTCGGGGTTGTGAAGTGTTCATTAGATCAGTGGGAAGATGTGTACTTGCAAGAAGTCTTTTGTCACCCTGGGATAAGGCAGGACCCTGTTGCCTGGGGACACAAGGGGAATGGCCTCCCTGATTCCCACTGTGCCAAGAGCGCTCAGGGGATGCAGCCAGAGCTGCTGGCCAAGAAACATTCTCCTCTTATAACAGTTTCATTATTTCAGATATTTTACTGAAAGGAAATGACTTGTATGGAGTGAAAGCTTCCATTCCAGTGTCACAAAGCAGAACTGTGCTGTCGGGTTTAGTGCAGGTTTGTTGGCACTGTGTTGCTCCTCTCCACCACAGAGAGTAAGCAGTGCCCATATAACCCAGAGGTGACCTCATCAAGGTGGCTTTTCCCTCTGCTCACCCTTAAAAATGCTGATTCCTGCCAGAGTCCCATTCTTAGTGTTTTCTTCAATGAAAATATGAAGTTTTCTCACAGATATTTCTTACTCTGCTTTAATGAGACTTTCTCCTCAGTGGGATATGGGAGACCTGGGCTTTGCAATCTGCACTTGCAGAGCCTGGACTTTATAGTCACTATCAGAGATCAGGTCTCGTACACAGGATTAGAAAGTGCCACCTTGGTAAAGCTCAAGATAAGCAGAAAGAAGAAAAAAAATAAAGGTAATAGTGAATTATTTCCATTGTTTTCATACCACAGTAAGTTTGCAGAAATACTCAAACAAAATACGTGGTTTGTTTATTTTTTTTCTCAAATGGCTTGTCAAGTTATGGCAAATTGTGAGTGTGCAGAGACAAATTATTGGAACATTTTGTCTGCATTTGCACGCATAGATATGCATGCACACATTTATAAACGTGTATAAGTGTGTGTGTGCACATGCAAGCAGATAAATGATGTATGGGTGTGTGTTTGTGTGGATATATATGTACACATAATTATATACACGTATACACCCAAGAAAATAATTTTCCATAGCCTTTCTGTTGTTTAACAATACTGAAATGCTGGCATTCAACAATCTAAATCCTCAAAAGTGTTGGAGAAACGTAGATTTTAATGGTGTTAAATGAACCATTTAGCACAGAGGGCCTCTCACCTTCAGTGGCACGCTCTCAAAATGAAATCCAGTGTTCAGATACAATAATAAAAAGAAGAAAAACAATATTACCTGTTTAAAGAGAATATAAAAATCCAATTAAGTTCTGAATTTTAATTTGCTTGCAAGCATGGGTTTGTTGCTCTGTGAAAAGAATGAAAATGTAAATGACATTTCTGTGTGTTATCTACATAATCCAGAGGCTAAAATATCCTGTCATGCTTATTTTGTCTAGTGATGATAAAACTAAACAGTTTTAACTGAATTCCCTGTAAATGGGCAACTAATCAAAAATGAACATCTTTATATTCTGATCTTTCGTTAATTTATGTGTAAATGCTGCTCTAAAGAGATTAGCTTCTGCAAGAGAGATTGAATTGTGCCTGGCAGCTGCCAGCAGCGATGGGCTGTGGCCCTTGGAGTGCAGTGGGTGGGAGAGGCTGGAGCCACCACTCCCTTCTGAGCTGTGAACTCAGCCAAAGCCTCGGGGGCAGCTCTGAGTCCTGGGGCCTGGGTGGCACCAGCCACAGCCACCCAGAACCTTGTGCCCAAGTGTCACCACCCTCTGTGACCCCTCGGGGCTGTGGGTCACTCGTGGCCATTCACTAAGTGGCGTCTCACAGGGATTGGTGGCACATAGTGAGGGTGGCACCATGAGAAGGTGGTGGCCTGGGGGTGCAGGAGAGACTCAGTGTGGCAGGACACAGCACGAGTGAGCCTGTTCCAGCTGTGCCTGGGGCAATAATCTCAGTGCAGGAAACTCTGCTTCCACTGCAGCTGAATGTTCCTGCCTTTTCTTCTGCCCTTGGGTTTGCTTTGTTTGGGCTAAACAACGTGGAAAAAAGCATCTGTGTCTGGACTGTGAGTACCTAAATCAGCAATTAAATTTGTGGCTATATAAGGCTGTCGCCCACAAACCTGGTCTAGTAAAGAGAATGTCCTAGGGGGGAAAAATTAACAAAATAAACCTTAATGCCACCATGCCTCTGCAGGCTGGGGTTATCCAGGCATGGCACACCCTGTATCTGTGCTCTTGCTCTCCAAGGAGCATCGCCTCCTCCAGAATAAATCAGCACAACTTCAGATACTGAGAACACAGAGAAGCGAGGTCATTTTGGTCCATTGTTTGGGTATTTAATACATTGTCAGGGAAGGGTATTTGAGAAATTGCCAGTTGAGCAGCACAGAACAGACCTGTGCAAGTGGTACCTGCAGAGGAGGAGGTGCTGCTTCCAGGTTGGTGTAAGTCAGGTTACTCTCAGACAGGAACTTTGTGTGTGATTTATAAAGATAATTTAAAACTGGCAAAAGGTGAAATGTACAAACCCACATTATTTGAACAGACTTTTGTGCCTAATGGTGGAATTAAAGATTTGAGCAAAGGAGTCTGTTGGGTGTTGATCAAGACTGAAAATTTTCGGTGTCTGATTTTTTAAACGCCAGCCTCTGTAATGATGGGTGCCCAGTCTGAGGGGTATCCAGCCCTGCAGTGCTGGGAAATCTGCTCCTTCTGAAACAGTCAGAGGCTGTTTATAGCATCTCCAGGTTTGGATATCAGATCTAGAATAAATTATTAAATTGCTCTTGTGAGCTAAGATCGTACAGAAAACAGGGCTGTAAAACTACCAGATCCAACAGGTGATAGGAAGCAGCTTTGTCTGTTTTTTCTCTTTTTCACAAGCTGTATGTGCTGCTCCTGGCCTTTCATCTCCCTGCAGACTCTGACACCTTTGAACTGTTCATTATATTGCAGCTCTACGGCAGAGATGGGAACAGCATCACCTGAACCCAGATCCTTTTGTGCTTCACAAGGTTATGCACCCATCCTGCATTTCTCCCAAATTCAGAAAGGTGGCAACTTTTATGGCTCTTTTGTGTCCTGTAAAGTGATTAAAGGACAGCCAGGTAAGTTTTAGATGGAAGTAAAAACTAATCTTGCCTTTATTTTTCTGCATAGAGAATTTTATTTGTATTATTTATATTGTCTCTACTGTGGTCCTAGAGCATGTCTGTTGTTCAAAGTTGTATTATCTGTGAAAATGAAAAGAATTCTAAGTGTGTGTAGAGACAGAAAACACATTTAACCTGACAAAGCTAACACTGCGTGGTTTTAACCTTGTTTCATTTCAAGCCTCAAACTCATCTCAGGGCCTCATTCAGTTTCTTACAAGCAATTTATTATGCAAGAAGCATCACCTTCAGCATCTTGTGTGAAACCACCAGGTGTTGTTCAGCCCATCCATGTTAACCTTCTTCATCCCTCTTCAAAGGCAGTGCATGAAAATTATCCACACATGTTTGTAAACATACTATAAACGAGTTTTCATGCTCATAAAAGTAAAATTACGAAAATCTGAAAAGCTGTGATGATGAAAACAGAATTTTCCCCAGCACTTGGGTGTTTTTTGTTCCTGCACACGCTCCCCAGGAGTGGTGCGTGGCAGCAAACCCCAGCAGGTGCAGTCAGCAGAGCTGCTTTGCAAGCACTTGTCTTGCTGTTTGTGCTCCTGGAATTTAAGAACTTGAGCGTGCCCTTATTTGAAAAGCCAAATGCTGAATTCAATCAGTGAAAGATTAAGCCAGTGCATTCTGATACAGCTGAAAAAAAAAAAAACCAAAAAAACCAAAAAAGAAGCATCTCATATGAGTTATTTGTGTTTGAATATTGAGTCCTGAAGGGGGGTGGTAGCTATTTGTTGTAATTCTGTGGAGATGGAGCACGGGGTTCTGAACAGCACAGTGGTAGAACAGGACTGATTACCAAACTCCATCCCATCCAAACCAACTCAGTTTGCCAAAAAAGTCATGCAGAGGGACTTGTCCATGTACCCAGCTCCTTTTAAGTCCTAACTCAAATGCTGCACAGGAACCAGCAGGTCTGGAAGGATTTCAGAAGAGCCCATCTCCATGTGCCACCTCACACTGCTTTCACCACAGCCTGCACATCCCTCTGCACTGGGTGTGACACAGTTTGTACAAGTGACATCTCACCCTGCTCACTCGCTCTGCAGCCCTGGAGGTGCTTTCCAAGAAGGAGCTTTAACACTTCACTGGGGCTGTGTTTAGTCTGCAGGGCCCCCAGAGCTGTCCCAAGTGCAGTTAGGGGCTGGGGTCGGGACACAAACGCAGAGGACTCTGTGCTGTGTGGACTCAGTGTAGATCATCATGGCTCGGGCTGGGCTGGGCTGTTACTCCTCCAGGAGGTTTGGAGCGTGCCACAGCTGCACAGTGCAGCTTTTGGTGTGATTTGAGGTCCTGCAGGAAGGACAGACACACGATGTGTCTGCGGGAACTAAACCCAGGGGACCGACCCCAGCAAACAGCGCTGGGAACTGGGGTTCCACTGGAAGCTGTGTGGGCAAAGTGGTTTTAAAAAGCCACAGGGGAGCTCTGTGGTCAAAACCAGCTCATGGCACCGTGCTGGCTCTGTTCATTTGCTGGTTCTGGCTGATCCATTCCTTGATGGCTCCTGGACCCACATCTCTGCCCACAGGGACAGAGGTTTCTGTTTTGTGCAGAGGCAAAGACCTGGGATGAGACAGAGCTGCTGCCACCTCTGCCCTCCTGGCAGAACCAGCCTGAGTGAGCTGTCTGGGATGTCTCTGGAATAATCTCTGATCTCAGACCCTCAACCCCTGCAGCTGAAGTGTGAGTTCACTGCTGAGGGAGAAGATGTCAGTGTCCTGCATTTTGATGTCAAGCTGGGCAGTAAATGCAGGGACTTGACAAACTGAGTATTCTCAGCCAGTAAAGCCTGATTTCAATCATGGATTTTCCTGATATTACAAAATAAACTCTAAAGCAAATAGATATGAAAATCTATATTTGATCTTACAGAACTTCTCAAGTGCTTGAGACAGTTTCAGGCCCAGTGGCTGAAGTTAAGCTAAATTAAGCACTGTTGAAAAGAAGAGTAGGCAGGGAACAGCTTCCCTTTTGCAGTCCTGGCAGTGCAACTGCCTGTGCAAGGGGAAATCCTTTTCAATATCAGAGAAATCATTGGCTTTGAAATCTCCATCATTTGTGTTATCTCGTTTTAATCTATCCATCCATTCCTTTAGCAGTGGAGTTTCAGTGTCACAGTACATCCTCCCAGCCAGTTCAGGTGTCAAATTTTCAATATCAGTTTCTGAGTTCCGGTATGTTTTTAGCTGCCTTTTTGTTTATTTTTTTTTTAATGAAGCTGGGGTTAGATTCATGTATGCTGCAATGCATTCATATATAGATCACAAATGACTGGTCTCTAATCATGGTACTGCTTTTGACATGAAAACATAGAGGCAGCTGTAATATTGATACTGCTGAAGAAATCTGAGGTCTTTGGTGCTCTTCAGATTTGCACCATTTCAGGACTAAGTGCTGTGAGCATCTGTTTATGTGAAGACAGAGGGTGATTACAGAAGAAGCCTTTTCCACATAAGCACATACTTTTTTTATGCTGCTTCAATCTATTTTCAGCTTAACTATACCATTTTACTATATAAGCACAACTTCTGGAGTTTATTTTAAGAGTCTTGTAACTACCTGATCCTAATGTACCTAAAAATGTGTTTGCAGCTTTCAGCTTAACACTGTGGGACTTCAATCCCAGCACGAAGCTCACCTACCTCAGAGCTCAGCATCTCTCCAGGTGAGTGCAAGCTGACACAGTTTTATCTTTTGTGAAGAACTCTTATTTTTTCCTTGCCAAACAGAGAGTGAGAGGCAGGCTGCCCACAGAAGTTGTGATCAGAAATGGATGTGTCAGCTGTTATCACCAAACTCGCACTGCTGTAATCATCGCTGCTTCTGTGTGCCAGAAGAAATCGGAATGTTTACAGCTTTTCAGTGCAGCAGGAAGGAAACAATCGGGGGTGAAATACAAACACACAGTCACATGTCAAAATACACGGGGAAAGCACAGAAGTGTGCACAGACGTGTGTGCTCGCACTCAGATAAAGAGGATGTCAAAGGGAACAGGCAGAAAATGTGTTTGCAGGTAGAAAAAGTGACCAAAGAGGTGGAATATAAAACCATATTGATGCCTTAGGTTTTAACTTTTCTATTTTCAAATTCTGTACTGCTTAGAGTGTAACTCTGAAGTTCCTTGTAGCCTGTAATTCCTGCTCTCTCCTACTGGGCAGACATAACAAAGCCTCTCCAGGCTTTGCCTTCAAGGACAGCCAGGCTGTTTTTAGGCCCAAAATGTGTAAACCAAAGACTCTGAGGGGGGGCAAGCTGAGGGGAATTACATCATTAAACTGGGGCTTTAATTGGAGAATTAACCCTGATATGCAAATGATCCAAACCTATAAAAGAGTGAAGAACTCGTGACCTGGGGTCCATCTTGGGGTCCAATTTTTGGAAGCAGCCTCTGGCTCCCCCAGGGTGTACCTTGAAGGCCCTTCAAATAAATACCTGTCTTTATTCCCTTCCTCTTGTCTAGTCTCTGTTTCTAGGTGGCTGGAGGAGGCATCATATGGAAGCAGGTTGAGTGCCAGCAGAGCAGAAGTGATGGCAGCAGCTTTTCTGTTCCAGGGTTGAGCACAAGGGTGTGAGGGTGAGTCTGCCCCAACACTTCTGGCTCTGGGCTGGGGGGAAGCTGCACATACCCTGTGTGCTGTGCACTCTTATTATGGAGACAGAAAAAACCAGGAGGAAGGTTTTGTGTGGATGGAGAAACACCCCACAGTATTTGCCAAGCCTAACGGGAGCGAGCTGCTCAGGAACGCTGCTCTGTTTGGTGAAATCGATGCTGCAAGCAGGATGAAAGGGTCTAAATGGAGATAGAAATTTTCTAAGGGGTAATACCAGGTGTGGGGGTGATCTGTAGGGTTCGTGTCTCCCTGCCACCATCCCCTTCTCTCTTTTTTTTCCTGAAATTGTACAGCCTCCTGTGCATCCTCACGTGGTCTGACCAAGTCCTATCCCCTCATGTGCACAGTAAGTTCCTGCATTTCTTCTGACAATGAGGGTAGTCCGAATTGTTTAGTTTTATTCCTGCTAGGAGGTTTTTTTTGTCTATATGCTTCTTGGGAAATCAATGCTCAAAGGAGCAACCTGTCTATCTCTGGCTTACACACAGTTCCAGCTGAACAGCACTAGGCTTCCAGCAGAAGGATTGAAAGAACAAAGAAAAAGGTTCATTTAATTTACCTTGAGGGATAGTTCATTTTTCAAACAGAGACAATTTGAAAAACACAAAGCACTATGCCAATATCCTTAGTCACTCTCAAAAACAAAATTAAGTCTTTCTTGGTAGGAAAATAAATGTCAATGCTATGTACATTTGCATCCAGCAGCAATTCTGAAACTAATTTCATAGTAATTGATATGCTTCTATATTGTTTTATTATGAGCATTGAAGCTTTAAGGCATTCCTGTCCAGGCCAGGCTTGGCCTGACACCAAAGTGGTCATTTGCCATGTACCCTGCAGGCTGTACCCAGCAGGCTGACCAGTGCACAGCAGCAATCAGAGCTGGCACAGAGCTTAAACACTGATGTTCACTGGTGGCTGAATATTACTCAGAATATATTCAGAATATTATGGGACAAAAATCCTAACTTACGCAGGGCTGCTTAATGAAACCAAGAACTCACCTGGACAATACAAAACCATCCATCAGATTAGAAAAGAAGCTGCCCTTCAAGCAAGAGGCCATTAGGTAGCTGATAAATTGATGTTTCTATGAGTGGGTTTTCAGGATGCTAAATTTAAACCAGTATCTTCTTTTTTGAGTGGTGCTGATAAGTATCTTTATTACATATGAGAGTGAATGTGAGAATAGCCTCCTGAGAAAGGTGCATGGTGGTTTAGCTATCTGTTAGGAGGCTGTGTCTAGGCAGGCTTCATTCAGGCACGCGTGATAACTTGTTTTTGAAAGCAGAACCCCCCTCAGCTGGGGTGCAGTGGGTTATTTTCATTGTCTGTTCTCCCAGAACACACCCAGTGATGTTGCTGGTGCTGCAGGGATGCTCAGGGGGCTCTGTGTGCTTGGTGCCTGATGGTGCAACTCAATCTGTGCCCTCAGTACTGCTCTGCCCACTTCGGGCTCCTGCGAGGAAATTCACCTGTTTTCTCCTGCTGGGAATTTCTACCAGGGGCTAATTCCTACCAGAGGATCTCGTTATTCTTTCTACAGCCCATCAGCTGGACATCCCAGACTCCACACCAGTGAAGCCTCCTGCTGACCAACTCATCCTTTTATGTTAACGAGGTGGCTTCAGAGTGACACTCCTACTGCAATTCCAGCCACAGCCTCGGCACCTTTAGGGCTGGGATGGAAACAGCCCTGGGCCACTTGCTGCAGTCTGTGCTTGAGGAAGCCCAAAGTGAAGGACAGAGAGGGTTTTTCCTTGCAGGACACAGAAGGAGATGTGTGCTTTGGGCACTGCTGGGCTCCACCTGGGCTCTGTGGAGGGGCTTTGCCAGATGCCACTCAAAGCACTTCCACTTGGCTCCTGCTCTGAACTGACACCAGGAGGAGGCTGTGTCTCCCCGTGGACTCCAGGTGAGGCTTTGGGAACCCTCCTGGTCACGTCCATTGTCGCCCTGAGTTTTGCAGTTCTTCGATGTTTTCACTTCTGTATAAGAGTTCCTCACGCCCTGTTCTGTAAACAGAGTTATGTTTCCAAATGTCGCACTTGGACACGAAAGGAACACGCAGACACCTGTTCAGGAGAGAAGCAGAAAAGGAAAAGGCCGAGAAAACCTCGGACTTTATTCTATATCTTCTCAATAATCACCTTGGATTGGAGGGAGAGGTTTACACCCCTCAACCACACTGGTCAAAGGAAAGTCCATCAAACATCTCCACTCAGGAGAAAAGAATGCAAACAATAGAGCAAGTTACAAAAACATAACTATGTTTACAAACAGTGCGTGAGAATCTCTTATACAGAAGTGAAAACATCGAAGAACTGCAAAACTCAGGGCGAACAAGCAACAGGGACTTTGTAGCTAAAAAAGGACATCCACGAAGCCCTGCCCACAATCTGGACCAGCCCAAGGATGGCCCATGGGATTTTTGTCACATTTGCAGAGTGCTCTTCACCAATTCACGCAGTTTCCCTCCAACTTAGCAGATCCTCTTCAGCTTTCTGCAGCAAGCAGGTGTTTCTCTGTATTTCCAGTCTGTGAACTTCAAGAAATCCTAAAATAATTTGTCGTTTTATAAATAAGTTATACAAGCTGCCACCACAAATCTGTCACCACACAGACAGATGCAAACATGCGCAGTGTGCACTGGTACTGAGACCAGAATAAAGGCCACCTAAAAGCAAATTACACTTCCAGGTATTAGGCAAACACAATTATTTCAATTGCTAGTCAAACACAGTTGATAAAATAGATAATTAAAAAAGATTGACCTAAAGCTGAGTTTAAATTATTCTGTAACGTGCACATAACTTGTATAATTGCTCTCTCATGACCCAACCCCCATTAAAAAGGACTTTCACCGAGAAAAAAAAAAAATTACATATGCAGCACACGGTGATTAAAATAAATACTTATTCTCTTGAATGTTGGAAATTATCTGAGGAACTGTATAAAAAGTAGTAAGAAATTAGCCCTGCACTGAAGACTGTAGTGTGGTCTGTCATTTTAATAAATCACACTCAGGTGTTACTGAAATAGAACATATGACAATGCATTAGCCCACAGAAATAGTAGATGACCTAACACTTGGAGATATATAAAAATTAAGCTGGAAAAAGACTGAATAAGATCATGGAATCTTTTAGTTTGGAAAAGACCCTTAAGATTTTGCAGTCCAACCACTAAGCCAGCACTGCCAAGTAGATGCTGAGATAATGGGGGACTCTGTTTTTCTTATTCAAAGTAAAGGGGCTCCTAAATGACAGTGGAGCTCCTGCCATGAGCACAGAGCTCGGGGGGCAGCAGCTGCCATGGAGGGATTGCATTTACACTGCCCTAGACAGAAAAGAGGCAAAGAGGAGCAGGAACTGTGGCACAGGCACATTGAAGGCCAGATTTCCAAATATGTTTAGTGCATCTTGATGAGGGAGATGGAAACCTTGGAGGAGTCTCAGGTGCCCTTTGTGACCTGCTGGGGTCACAGGAAGATGAAAAGCAAGAGTGTGCAGGCCTGAGGCCAGATTTGTGTCCTTGGTGCTGGGAGGGTTGTGGACCTGGCTCAGCTGGACACAGTTGGGGTCAGCAGCAATTGCTGGAGAAGAAAAGCAGCTCTGGTGGCTCCCTTTGCACTTAGCACCTCTCCCTGCCTCGTGTGCCGTGGGAATGGCTCACAAACACGGTTGGTTTGGGCAATGCTCTCGTAAAAGAAGAAAATCTTACACTGCCTCTGTTGCAGGATGATGTTTCTGAGTTAGCTTTTAATGTCTGAGTGCCCAGCTGGAGCAAAGAAACTGTTGAGACAGTTTCTTTTTAGACCCAGTTCTAATGCTTTTGTTCTTCTTCATTTTGGTTGATGCTTTTGGCACCTATGGCCAAATATAACCATTGACAACAATACCATTAAATGAAAAATAAGTGACTTTTGACCTATGTCTACAATTTGCAGAACCTGTTTGAAGACATGACCAGCACCAAAGAATATTTCTTGAGGAAAAGCCTGTAAGACTCTGGTTTTAATAGCAGGTAGCTCTGCCAGTCTCATTGCAGAAACATGAGAGCTTTCCATTTAAAATGCTCTCCTGCACACAAAGTACTTCTCCAAACCTGTCACTGCTCAGGAGGCTCTTTCTCAGGCAGTCTGCATTTTAAATTGAGCAGTTATGACAGTTTTCACTGCAAAAGGGGACAAATTAGTGAAAGCAGAATATATAGAAACTCAGTTATGGTAACAGCTAAACAACAGTAACCAGCTCCTGGGAAATAACTGGCTTGGATTTTTGCAGTGACCATGCATAGGAAGGAAAGAAAGTCATGTAGGACTAAACAAGCTCACCAGCTTTGTGCCTAAAGTAATGAGTTACAGAATGGCACAAGCTGAGATCATTAATCCTGAATTTATCGACAAGTTTGAAAGCCCTGGGTAGACATTTGTTAGAAATTCAGCTGACAGTGCAGCCTGCTCCTTTGTCTATGGTATTTTGAAGCCCTCTGCAATTTTAGATACATTTGTTTTCCCGGGAAGTCTTTGAGACAAGGTGATGTGGATCCCATTTTTGGGGATGGGATATTGAAGCTCACAGGCAGGTACTCTGAAAAATGACTCAAAGCCAAATTTTCACCAGCTCACCTCCATGCCCCTTCTTCCCCTTTGCAGACAACTGCACTTGCAGAGTGGACACAGCTAATTTCATATTGCAGGTTTTTTTATATGAATTCAAGGCTCAGTCTGTGACTTACTGAGCACCATTAGAATGGAATGGTTAGGAAGCAGCTTTTTTACTAATCTGCTTTTAGAGTCCAATTTTCACATCTGAGTCTTATGATAGGAGATCAAAGTCCCTCATTAGGGGACTGAAGCCAATATTTAATACACTTAATGCCACTTTATATACTCATCAGATAGTCTGATTTCCGCATAAAACAACATCCCAGCTCCTTGTGACACCTAATGAAGGGACAGAAGGAGTGTTTTTAAGCCCTCATTTTCCATGCTGTTACATGGTGGTGGAGCAGGACTTACTTCAGCAGTTAGACTGTCATACAAGCAGCCTGTCAAAAGCAGGATCAGCCTCCTCTGCTTTCCATGAGGGGATACAGAAGTATCCTTATTACTGCATCTGTCTTTCAAAAACTGTGCTGTGATATCCTGCACTAACATCTTTGAAACATCCCGGACTTGGGGAATGTCAAAACTTAGGATCTGAGTGCACACTGTTGCCCTGTAAGTTGTATTGGAAGTGATTAACCTATCAATCTCTATTATTCAGCTACTGGAAACAAGACACATGCTTCTCCTGGGGGTTTACCTGGAGTGAGATCAAAAGGAAACTGCTCTCTCCCTTCCCTGCATAAAGGTTCAAAATTTGTTTTGACTGGTGCTGTTGAAAATAAATAAATATATCGAGTGACCTGAATAACTGGAGACATTCCCTTGTGATTGAGGCGGGAAGCGTTTGAAACATGAAAAGTTGCACCCGTGTTCAAATGAGAGAGGCCCTGGTTAATTATTTAGAGCAGCCGAAAGCTCATCAAAAATTTAACCAAGATATATTTCTCTATGATTGTGCAGGCACCACAATGTGCAGAAATGGAGGCTTTAACTCTGTTAAATGAAACCCTTGAGTTTTCACCTCCCAGCTTTCCATTGCTGGCTCGGGGCAGGGGGGGGAAATGCATCCTTTTCTCCCATCTTCCCTCTTCCCCAAGCTCCGACAGAAAATTGCCTTTGGCAGCAGTGATGAACATTACTAAGGTGGATTTAAATAGCATACCCTGGAAAATAAATAGCTTAAAGCATTGGAACTGCTGCTGGAGGGGGTTGCCTTGGCCCACAGCAGAGAGTAGCTGCAGCTTTCCAAGGCCAGGGCCATTCCCCCTTGGTAGACAATGTCAAATACAAGCCAGGCTGCAGCAGAGCCTGGTTCCTCTCCCATCTGTGGTGTGGCTGCTATTTCTGAACTTGGCAGAGCCTGAGGAAGGGAAGGAAAGCATGGAGTGCCTTCCCAGTGCCCTATAGAGCAGTTAGTGTCCATATTCCCTCCTCCTGTAGCACTGTCGGGAATTTAAATGTTCTTGGTGAAGGTGAGGAGGGCATTTTGCAGGCTCAGAATAAGCCCCAGGGGTGATAGTTCCTTGGTTTTCCACCCACCATAATGTGATAGGTGCTGCACTGAACGGCATCTCTTTTTCTATTTCTCTTCTTTAGACTGTATTTTTTTTGTTTGATTGGTTTTTGTTTGTCCCATTGACTCTCAATTCCCACACATGAGAAGTCAAAGCCTTGCAACTCGCAGACTGTTTAAAATTCCCTCCTGCTGAGGTTTCCCTGTCCAGGGGTGAGTGCAGCTGCAGGAGCAGCTCTGCAGACAGGTCCCAGGTACCCCCAGACCTCGAGCCCGTGCTCCCTTCAATAGCCAGTGCTGCAAACTGGAAGCTGTTTTTAAGCAATTTGGTTCAGATCTCACCAATTTCGTGCACGCTGCCTCAGAGCCAGGTCTGGGCCATTGCCCTTTTCTTTGAAGTCCATTGCATTTGTGATTTTCTTTGATCATCGCTGTGGAAATGATGGAAATGTTTTTCTCACAGGTTTCTATGCACACAGGCATAAGAGGGCTGAGAACTTCAGTGAAGGTGAAATATCTGACCTTATCTTGACTTGGTTAAGATTAAAGTAACATTAAGTAGGCCAAAATTGTGTACTAAGTGCCTTGAGAGACTGATGAGGAGGGAGCAACAGTATTCTACTTCTATCAATATACTCAATACTTTAAAGAGCTTTGCCACTAAGCTTAGCGAGTTTCGGGGATTTAAAAATGCCAGACAGTACCTTAGGATTTCTAGGGCATCTTGTTACACTGAGCTTCCAGTGATGGCTCTTGATACCTGATATCCCCAAAGAGACAAAAGGTCCCTGAAAAAGAAAGACAGAAAAAAAAATAAGAATCTATCCTTCTACTTTTTACGCTATCTCTGAGCAGAAAGGTCACAAAAACCAGCAAATGGGGTTTCCTGGAGGAGTCCTGGTCTTGCTCTATCCTCGCAGATTTCTGGAGCTTCCCAGAAGTGCTCTGTGCACTGAGCCACAGGAGAGAAAGAAACAACTCTGCCCCACCTGATTTGGTTGATTTCTTATCCCACAGAGCTTTGCTACAAAAACTTATTTAGGAGAAAGATCTCTGAGTCCTTGTGTATGGTTCCTGCAAAAGCCATTCAAAGATGAGAGGTGATCAAGAAGGGGAACTGTGATGGGAATAATGTGCAAAGTGCTGGAGAAGAAAATAATGGCATTTCTCTGCTCCTGTTGTATCAGGCTGTGGAGGACCAGCTCATAAACCCCACTTGGGATCATCTTCTCTGGAAAAGATGAGACAGGAACAAAAATGGATGGAGATCAAGAAAATAAAGGGAGTCTGGAAGGAAGAAATGATCCATAAAAGAGTGAACATCAGACCCTCCGGACTTTCAAATTGTGAAAGATACTGAGAACATTAACAAGGAATAATTGTTCATCCTTTCTCACGATACATGAAACACTTTTTACACGGAGAATATTTTTCGTGAATAGCTAAAATAAACCCCCAAAATCAAGCTGAATATTTTGATGCTTTGCGAGTGGTAACTGGGGAAAGAATCTGTACAAGAGTTGAATTTTCATTTGAAGTATTACTGTATATTTTGATTCCTTTGTCTCAGTTCATGATATAATGGAGCATAACTGATATAACTTGGCTTGATGTGTCTCCTTGTTACACACACTGGAACAATATCTGCAGCAACATTCGAAATTACACATTTTTACAGACATCTATTTTAAGGATCAGTAGCTTCAAACAAGCAGAGCACTTAGGCATACTTTAAAGGCTTATTTCCTGCAATCATGCATGGGTCATGGCTTAATCCTCATCAGAAAGCACACTTTGGGATCCTGATTGCAGGAGGGGGCAGTGAAGGAAGGACATGGACAAGCAAAATTAGCAGAGTTTTCAAAAAGAGCTGAGAGATCTTGTACCCAAAGCAGTAAATCTTTGATGCTAATTTAGAAGAGAGCTGATTTTTTAGAATTCTGAAGGAGGGAACCCAAGAGGCAAAACAAAGTTGATGATTCAAAGTATCTGTTAGAATTAATGTCAGTGCTCAGCACTGTGACCATGTGGGACACAAAGGACAGGCTTTGGAAGAATCACCTGTCCTGGCAGGGAACAGTCTAATGGGAGAAGCTGCTAAATCCAGTACTTCTTGCTAAATTATTGAATTCCTCCAGTGCTTTTTAATATGGTTTTTAAGAAAAAGGCAGGTCTGTGAATTATTTTGGAGTGAAAAATTACAGGGTGGCTTTGCTTGACCTTGTACTTCTGCCAAATGAGATGGGGTGCAAAATGATCCTGGTGTTTTACCCGAGAGAGGTGGGAATCCAACAGCTTTCTGCAGCAGATAAGAACTTGATTCTGTGCCACTTTAAATAAATTAAACAAGTAATTGCCTGTGAATAAACTACTCAGGGAGAAAAATATTAAATAAAATAATACATACATATTTTTTTTTACTTTTTAACAGAAGGTTCATTACAGTACACAGCTATATTCAACAACTCCCCAGTCACCCACATTTTATAGTACTGGTTTGTAAATTGAAGATTCAAATATTTTGATTTTGGAGATCAAGTTTAATCTCACTCCTGTGAAAAGCCTATTTCTCCCTACCTGTTACACTCAGGAGCACTTCTGCAGATGAAAACCAGCTTTCCATCCTGCAGCCTCCCACAGACACATGCACACACATTATGTCCCACATTTAATTGCCATTCAAAACTGTCTTATCTTGGCACAGACTTGTCTTTGGTTTATCTCTGCTCAGGATAAATGCATACCTAATCTTATTACTGGATGCACTCAGAGCAGACAATCTCATTAATAGCTACCCTTAAGGGATTTTTATCCACGGATCAATTTCATAATTGGAACACAGCTACATGAAATATAAATATATCCCTTCAATGGCACAGCCGTTCTCAGGCTGTTCAGTCTTGCACATATCATGAGAAATAAAAAAAAAGAATGTAGGAAGAAAGAATGTATTTTTCAAAGAGAGATTCTTCTTGGAAGCTAGTTAGGTTTTCAGATCACACCACAAGCTTACAAGCTTGATTTGTCAGATTCATGATTGTTAGTGGATATGTGAGTTCTATCATTTTTAGCCTGGATAGTCACTAAGAATGATTTTCCTTATTCTTAGTGGCATTGTACTGCTTTTTGCATGCTGTTTGTTGTAGCATATAGAATTCTATAATGGGAAAAACCTATCGTGTTAGCTACATATCATTTTCAAAAGCAGCAGGAGCTATACAGCTTTTAAGAATTAAATTATATTCATTTATTCAGTGACTGCAAAATACCCTACTAAGAGTGTAATAGCTAAAAGGCTTCCTGATCAACTTTACTTCATCATTAAATAATTATGCTTTGTGTATCTGAACTACACTTTTGTCACATCTCATATACAGGCTAGTTAGTGAATATGAGTCATTACCAGGGCTGAGTGAACCATTCATCATTAAACCTGAACCAAGCAAAACTGCCTGGTTTCGAGCTGTGTGAAGCTTTTAGCATGTCTGGGCTAATTTTCCAACAAACTTCAATTGAATTATATCCAAGCCCCAGCAAGATAAAACATACATTTACTGCACAGACCCAAACCACAGCAAGAATTATTGTTTGGTGGATTTTGCCCTCACCTCTGTCCTTCTCTCGGGATGGTTACACCTCTGATCCAAAAGGATTCATTGTCTTTCTCCCTCCCATTCCGTAGGCACACAGCGAGGATGGGCATCACTGAGGCTCTGGGAATGCAAACACAGGAAATTAGTGAGCAAGTGTTACAAAGTTTTACCCATTTGTAGCTGCAAGTCTTGCAACTGTACACAAGGTTTTCCACAACGACACCGCTGGGCATTGTGAGCCAGCTGGTCAAAGTGGGAGAGAAATTACTGCTATAATTCAAAAAGTGAGCAGTGATATCAGTGATAAAGATGATAATTTAAAAAAACCAAAACAGCAAGAAGTGTACATTCATGTGTGTGATTATCAGCAGATCCCAGATCACTCGGAAAATCACCCTCCTCAGCTGCCCACGGCCATCTCTGGATGTTGTCAGCAGCAAATCATCCTGTTTCTCGTGGTGTGGTGGGGAACAGGCTGCAGTGAAGGCAGAGACATTGGTGGATGTGTTTTGTTGTTGCAGTCAGTGTGGGGCTCGGCTGTGCTCACTCGAGAGGCACCGCTCTGAATCCACATCTCAGGAGATGAAACAGCCCCATACCAGCAGTAACACACCCAGTTTAAATTGTGATGGCACCTCACCATCAGACTGACATCCTTAGGGACATGATGGAAAACCTGCTGCTGGCTGGCTGCAAATCAAACCAAAACAAGAGCCACATTTCAAATAAAATCACTACCTAAAGCACACGGGAAAGATGAAAGTGTTGGGAGGACATCTGATTGATAGGGAGATATCTTTGGAGTGCACCATTCAATTGCATCATTTATATTTCATTAAGCATGAAATTATGTTTATAATTGTATTAGACAACTCTGTGAGAGGTATTAGCTCATAAGCCCAGACTGAATTAAAACAATTATTAATTATTACTCTGTTTTTTTCATTTTTAATGAAATTATGCTTCTGAATTCAGAGCACTAGTGAAGGTGTCTTACTTTAATTCATAAAAATATAATTTTGACGGGCTATTGGGTAACTGAGAAAATAGGAGGGGGTGTTATTTAATACAAGCACTATTTCATCCAAGGATAAACTTTGTGTAATCTGTATGGAGAATGGAGATTCCCTGCTCCAAAATAGACAAATGGTCAGTGGCAGGGAGATTGTGCAGCCTCAATAATGGGGTGACCATGCAGTGTGCAGAGAAACCAGTGATGAGGGACCAAAAACACAGGAAGAGTTTATTAAAAAAAATAGAAATATGAAATAAAAAACCCCAAAACCTGCAAAAAATTATGGGAAGCAGAAAACAATCTGCAGCCACGGGAGGTGTGAGAAATCAGCAGGAAGCACCACAGAGGGAGGCAGAGGGCAGGCATCACCTGGTAGCTGGAATCTGTGTGTCTGTGCTGGGGGAGAGTCTCAAGCCCATTGCAGCACCTCCCTGCTCTGCTGTGCCTTCAGCCAGTGCCATCAGACCTTGTGATGGTGTGTCACAGCGCCAAAAGTGACAAAAATGGCCAGCTGGCAGCCAGCCCTTCTTGCTGGGATCACTCACAAACCCCTGTGAGATGGAGAGGGAGTGAGGGCTTATAGCAAAATGGGACCTTCTCTGTAGCTCGTCCAGAAATCAGAGCTGAGAGATTTTGTTTCATCCAAAATCTACCGAGACTATGGCTCCCTGTTAAATTGTTCTGCTTCATCCAGTGATATTAATCCATATGCAAAAAAATCCCTAGGACTTCAAAAGGCCGGACTCACCTGGTGTAAGAGCTGCAGGATGTTTTCTGAGGTGTTGCACGTGTGGATGACTGACATAAAAAACCACTCAAATCTTTGTGCCGGTGTCGTGGCACACAAAAAGTTCTTCAGTTCACCTTCATGTGTTTTCCTGTAGCTTTCCAGCTCTCATACTTATTCCACTAATGATTAAGCATCTCAAGCACTTTAAAACATAGCTTTCCACCTTTAGATATTTTTTCCCCTCTGTATGAGAAGGACAGATTCTTCGCTGGCATTTATCTTCCAACGTGCTCTCCTGCACCCTGACCAAAAATATACTGAAACACGTTCCTTTTCATCTCAGAGCTTTGTGCGTGCCAGGCAACCCACTTTTTTTTTTATTTTAAGGTTTTTTTAGGGTTTTTTTTTCGCTTCTCCTTTTCTATTTTCTTCTCCTCTGTGTGCAGCTGACCACATGGTTTCATTCACTGGAAGAGCCGATTGCAAATTTAGACAAACACTTTGACTTTGCCCCTGGCTTTCGTGGTTGCTGTACCTCCGAAGACTCCATTCACCTCTAATTACACGTCCATCGAAATCCTGCCGAGAAGGAGCCGTGTAAGTCATTAGCCCTCCTAAATGAATGCACAGCTGAGTGGCCAACAAAGGGATTAGCACTTGACAGGGGAAGCATCGCATGCTGAAGGAGAGGGTCAGGGGGTGACTGCCTATTACACAGAAATAATTGTCACCCAGTGCTGGGGGAAGCGGGGCTGTGTTTGCTGCAGAGAAGCTTTTCCTCTCAACTCTTACCCCTCTGCCTACTCTGCCTTTGCACAAATCAAGGAGACTGAGCTGTTAGTGGGCAGGGGAGCTGAGAGCTGGGGCGTGGACTGGCTGGGGAGCATGGAAATGGGTGGTGGAAATGCAAGGTGATCAGGAGTCCAAGAACCTTCCTGTTAGACAGAGGTGGCTTCCAGCCCTAAATAAAAGCTGTACTTAGTTTTTAAAAATACCACTTTGCTTAATCCTTCATTGCCTTAATACGGCAATGTTTTTTGTTTGTTTGTTTTGAGGTTGGGATGTTTTTTTTAGACCTTTAACAAAAGCAATATAAAGACACTGTGCAAAAATATCTTCTTGCTCTACCTAACCTTTTCTTAACTAAAAGCACTTCATGATTCAGGACAATATTCACACTGCAATGAGCCCTCCATAGATTAAGCTGTCCCCAGACAACTAATATTTTACCTTTTTAGGAATACAATTCTTATTCCTGGAGTTTAACAGATCTGTGAGTTCTGTGGCCACTAAGGAGGAGCACCTGTGGGAGATTTCAAAGTGCAGTAACAATTTTTAGGTGCAATGAGTTAGGGGATCGTGGTCATCGCTGTCACTGCGATGCTGGTGACAAATTGTGCTCGCTGGAAACCTGCCACTACATCAGCATAATGTGGCATGGAATATCCTGTTTAGCAGTGAGAGGGATCTTGCAGTTAGGAAAGATTCTGGGCAAGACTTCCTGCTGGAATAAATGCTCATCACTCCTCAGTGCAGCTGCTGTGATTCAAATGCGCTGAGATTCGCTCCCTTGTCTTGAAGCAGCCAAGGACAAAATAACAGCTAAAATGATGGGGGAGCATTCAGCACGTGTTTGGGGTTGAGCAGAAAGGGGCTTTATGTCCCATTTCTGAGTAGGATGACTTTTTCTTTACCTTGAATTGCTTGCTGAGATCACACAGAGGATTTCCAGGTGAGCAGGTGCTGGGTCTGGAGTCTGGCTGTTTTAACCTCGCCAACAACACATGGTGGAAACCCTTTTGGCCTATTTTGGAATAAAAGACACCATTTTATAGCAAGTTAGCTCAGTCAAAGTAATCTAACTGGACTATACATAACTAAACGTTGATGTCTTTAGCCCTATTTAAAGACAGTGAATTTTAGAGCAGGCATTTTAAGTTATCGAATCAGCTCCAAGAAGAAAACACCTTAAAGATGCATAAGTAAGTCTGAGAAAAGACACAATAGCAGTAGGGTGATATTGTGCAATGTGAAAATGTTGTTTATATCCAAACATCACACGCACAGTTGAGCATGAATTCACATTAAATCAGCTTGAGCTTCAAACATATATTTATGCGATATGGGTAGAAAAAACTATTTTTCACTCATGAAGTCCTAATATCACAAAGGTTTTAATCTGGTGAAATATATGACTTCTGAAAACCTGAACATGACTAATATTTCCAAAGACTTGTTGAACAAAAAATATCTGAGCACAGGGCTGATACCTGGTTGCTCTTACTGTGAATCCCTTTCGTGGCTTCATTTCTTTATCTTTAGTGGTTTATCAGTTTTGCCATGACGAGTGCTGCAGAGGTTTGGAATGACTGAAGCCAAGGACACCAATCCACGTTTCTGCCTCCTGCCATTTTAATTCTTCACTGTGGTGCACCAGCCCAGCAGCTGAGGTGAGGCATCACCTGTGCACAGCCATCCCCTCCTCAGGGCACGTGGCCACTGGCCCAGCTGAGCCACAAATACACAAATGGGAGCCCTTTCATCTAATCATGCTGCTCACGAGCAAAGGCTGGGGAAGGACCACAGAAAAAGCGATTATGGGAATAAAAGGAAATTTTTGCATCAGCTAATAGGCATCCCACAGACTGTCTTCCACTCACCGTGGAATACTCCTTCCTCTTGTCTGATAAAGTGACATCTGGTTAGTATATTTGCCTGATTATTCAGTTCTCTGCATCACTGGGAGCAAAATAATCTCTCTAATTGGTACAGAGAATTTTTTCCAGTATGGTTGAAACAGCAGACTCTGTGTTGGGATTCCTTCATGGCTGTTATTGCTATCAGCTTCAGAAATCATGGAAAAGGAACCTAATTTTGTGTTTATTCATTCACAGAGTTAACAGATTTGCAGCCTCAAAAACAGTATATAGGTCTATTTACGAAGGAAATCAAATGCCCTAATTAATTTTCTGCATCACTGAGATGGATCTTCAGTCAAATGGGGAAGGCACACCTTGTGGATGTCAGAGAGCTGTCCTAGGACCAAGCCTCCAGCACTATTTGGGAGCAAAAGGTAAAATCAGACAGTAGATGAGATGAAAATGCTAATTAGAAGAGGGTTTTGGATGAGATAGGCAAATCTCCTTGTAATCTCAAATAAATCTGAAGTCTCCTTGCTGTGTTCTCACCCCATCCCAAGTTTTTTTGTGCATTTTGTTCCTGAAAACATCCTTTGGTCTATTTGGATCCTTCAGGCAGTAACAGCCTGGCTGAAAAGACAATTCCTTTTCCTTATTCGTTAAAACCCTAAAGGTTATTTCCTAGAGATAAATAAGAGGGTGGTTGCTGCCTTTACAGTAGCACAGGTTTTCTTTAATATAAACAGGTCTGATCTCTTTGGTCTGGAGTGATTTTCAAAGGCCAGGCAGCAATCATCCCCTCAAAGGTGCCTGTGTCTTTCAGAGCTGGATCACAAATCCATCACTTGGCTGGAAAACCTCTTGGTCAGGAACACGCTCCCAAAAGGAAGACCTGGAGACAGAAGAATAATGCAAACCTGCTGGAGGTAAAATGAGCAGGGTTGTGTATTTTGGGCTGTTTTCCTTTTTGCTATAAGCAGCTGTGTTGAAGAATGGAAACGACTGGTAAAAGTGGTATTTCTCAACAGACCGTATTTGCAGAGTTAGACTTCTTTGTACTTTGACTGCTTAAAATTCCCTCAGGGGGCTTTTATCCCAGTATTTCTGAACATTTTAGCAACATTCATTAGGCAGGATGACATCCCAGTTACTAAGAGAGTTTGTGATGCCCCTTCCCAGAAGTGGTCATCCAGAAATATATTTAGTTGGTGAGAGAGGGACAGAAAAGGCTAAAGCACCTCTGGTTCCAGGAGAGCAACAGGCATTATAAAGAAGTTAAGAAAAAGTTCCTTTTCATAAGGATAAATCTGAGAGTGGTGAATTTGTAGAGCTTTAAAATAAAAAGACGTGATCATGGTCTTCTAATTCTCAAAAAGTCTGCAAAGAAGGTGCTTCTGAAATGCTCTCTTGGTCACCAAAGGGGCAAAAAAGGTTCCTGGCTCCACATAGAGCAAAATTTTAAATTAGAGATTTGGAAAAGCTTCCTAATGAAGGATATTTAAACAGTGAACCTGGCTGCTAAGGGAAGCTGTAAAATCTAAGTTAGAAAAGACCAATTAGACTAAGACCTGTCTGGAATGGGCACAGCAGGATTCTGCCTCTGTGCAGTGAAAATGGACTTCAAGCCACTATCACGCTGTGGTGCTGCTTTTTATCCTCCAGAACCCCACTCAGGTCCTGTGATTCCATTTTTGCTACACACACATATCTCCCTAGAGTGTCTGTAAGTCCTTCAAGCTCAGCTATGAGGGCTTTCAGTCTGTCTCACTTCTGTAGCTCCAGCCTGTCCAGAAAAAAAAAAAAAAAAAATCATAAAGCTGAAGTATGTGAGATCAAAGTCTTCTCACGAAGCCATGAGGATTAAAATTAATTTCACTACTGTGGGTAGAGAGCAGCTTTCCCTAGGGAAAAAGGTGGCTTTTTGGCTCTGTTGAGTTGGTACCTCAGCTGACCTCAGTCAGGGGGAAAACTCCACCCCATAACCATCTTTTGGAGGGGTTGGTGGTGAAGGGGGAGGATCCTTGAGGAGAGGGGATGTTTCCCTACAGTCCTCAGCGAGGCGTGCAAAGGTTCCCCCGGTTTCCCACGGACACTGTGGATCTGTTAACTCTGGATGGTTCCCTCCCTGGCACACCCTGAGAAGTGTGGACACGGAATTCACAACTCTGGATTCCCCTCTGGAAACCGGGATCCTTCATGCCACAGTCAATGCTGCTTCCTAGGGTTCTAAATTCTTGGATTTAATCTTAGCTACGAGATGCAAGAAGGATGCCCAGCACTGTAAGTCAGCAGTATCCCCCAAATAAGTTGATAAAGCAGCTGTGTTGGCTCTAGAGCAGCTTAACTTCAGGCTTCTGAGTATGATGAATTATTGTTTAAGGAGATGTATTCATAATTCCGTTCCTTCCAAGCAGGTGGTTGATATTTTGAGATCCCTGCTGTATCAGCACTATGTATATTTGGCACAGAAACTGCATGAATATTATAAATTCTATATTTAATTGAGTCTCATAAAGAAATCCTGTAAATCATAGTCATCCCATCAAACAAACCGGGAAACTGATGTGGTGAGGTATTCAATAACACAGCTTCTTTTTGTCCCCAAGGGATAGACAAAACTTTGTTGTTTCCCTTAGAAGAAAAAGAATGATGATAGTCAGGTATCTTTGATGTAGTTCTGTTTATCTGAAAATAACATAAAATCCTAATTTTTAGTATAAAAATCAAGTAATATGAGAAAATACTTTTATACCCAACTCCAAGCCTCCATGAGCCAGCCCTCAGCCAGAAAGGCTCTCTGTTTAGGCTTTCAGCAAGACCACAATGCCACTGTTTAGTCAGGTCGTGTCCTAAGCTTTCTTGCTTCTTTACATCTTCCTTGAAATATTTCCTTGTGTTTCTCTGTCTCACGTGTGGTGGTAGAAAATATCACAGCATCGTTTGCTACGCAGTAGACAGTGAAACTCCTTTGTTGACGTTTGTGGATGTTTGGTGATATTATATCTGCTGGGGGGTGAGAGTTAATGTTGTGTCAACTTTCTGGGACTGCTGAAATCCCAAAATCCTACCGTGCTCTTCTTTTCCTGAACGAGAAAGAGTCTAATAGATCTTTCCATGAGATAGGCTCTGGGGCTTTGGTAAAGGATCTAAATCACAATAAATTAAAGAGGGACAGTTGAAACAAGCATGGGTCTTACCTAATAACAAGGGCAAAGTACACACAGCAATGCAAGCAGAAGGAGATTTATACCCACTTTCCTCAGGTGGCTTTGAATCCGCACAAAGCTGAAACTGCTTTCATTATTAGTGCGTTGTTTCAAGTTCTCCGTGCCATTGACTCACAATGAAGCAATGTTTGCACCTGTTTTATCTGCAGTACATCTATTACATCAAATCAACGGGAGGTGAGAGAGGCTGCTACTAAATGAATGTGGTTCATTATTTAGCTGGATCTGCCCAAGTGAACAAAGGCAGCGGGGGTTGATTTCGGCACCTGACCTGCTCTGGCATCTTTTTTCCTGCAGAGCCCTCGTCGTGGGAGAGAACAGTTTGCTCCAAGGAGCAGCAGACAGGCCAGTGAGCCCTCGGAACGCCCTCTGGAACGCATGCACGGCCACGTTTTCCTGACAGGCTGCTTCAAGTGCTCTCCAGAGCTATTTGATCAGGTCCTCCAAACCCTCTTCACAGCCCTTCTCTTCGCCGCTCTCGCTGTGGCATTCATCACAGGCTGTTTTATCTGGGCGAGAGCTGAGCATCCGCTTGGGTTTGAGTCCACGCAGTGCATCTACAAATAGACTGCTAGACAGCTCCCTGGCCTCGCTTATCACGGTGATAAGCTGGGGACTGCTCTCCTTGATAGGCAAAGGTTGTCCTGGGGCATTGTACCCCAGGTGAGTGCGAGCCCTGGCAGGTAACAGAGGATGTGTGCCCTCGCTCATCACAGGGCAGGGACAGGACTGTTTCATAGATCTGTGCTGAAAAGCTTTTGTGATAGGACAGGATTGTCCAGGGCTGGCAGGAAGGGCCCTTGTGATAAGGTTTGGACATGGCAGCTGTGTGGCACAGCACGACAGAGATGCTGAGGGAAAGCCTCTGACGTTCACAGCTCCTGTGCTGAGTGTGAGGGGAACACCTAGAGCTGTCCAGAAAATCACTGCACCTGCCAAGGCCAGGACTTGTCACTGCCCCGCTTCTCCTCCTCCACCACAAATGAAAGCCAGTGACAAGTTGCAGTTCTGTCTTTTTCAGGTGTCTATTTCGATCTTGTTCAGCAGCAAAGTGCACCCCCTACCCATAAATTGGCGGAAGTTTTAGAGAGGAAAAAAGCAATTAAGGAAGATCCAAAGGAAGCTGGTGAGAGAATGAGCACGGGAAATGGTGCCTGCTGCTGGTTTCCAGTTTGCTCAGGGAAGTGGAATGGGTAGCACGGTCTAAGAAATTAACATGGTTCTATTAAGTAATAGACATTATTTACTGTATTTTCCCTCCTGTCCAAAATCATCCACTAAAATTGGCCAACAGCTCCCTTTGCAGGAGCAGGAGTATTGTCATATGTACCAAAGGGTTCACTGAAAGTAAAAATAACTCTAGAATTAAGCAACTGTGAATAAGATCCTTTGAGCAACCAGGATTTCATGAACATGGCCGAAGGAGGCCTGAAACGCATTGGAAAGTTACTGAGCTCAAATGCAATTTTCACATTTTCCTATTACGCAAAGTAAAAAATACTTTTCCCACCAGAGCTTTACTGTAATAGAAGTTGAGAAGTAACTCTGCTGAAGTCATTGGTGTGAGCTAATGAGCTGTGAATATACTTTAATATGTGAAACAATACCTGGCCAAGGTTTCCTGTTGATTTCAGAGGGACTATTTGTACAGCCAGTTACTGCTCTGTGCAAGTCTATGAGCATGTGAGTTTCTGCTAAAATAAGATTACATGTCTATTAGGCTATCCAGAAGCTACAACACTGCAATATATGGTATTACCATGCACCGAAGATAGGTCCTTGGGAAATTATTCAATAGAAATATGTAGGAGACCAATTTCCTCAGTAACAGCAAATCTTTCAAGCACTGCAGTTTAGGTGACGATTCAGCTCTTGGAATAGAATCCATTTAACTTTGGATTTGGAAAGGACAGTGCTGGAAGTTAGGGAGCAGCAGATTTATGTGTCACTGGATTATAGTGGTGAGGTTATTTTGCAAATAACCTGCCCTCTGAAACTGCTGACTGTAAGATGCTTTAGGAATATTGACATTTTGCCACAAGTAAAGAAAGCTCACACTCAACTCGTATCATCACATGACTTAATAACACATTTTCCCTGCATAAATGAAACAATCCCCATGTCCTTATAACAATTATAAAAACATCTTTGAGTTATTATGCTGCCCTGCAGCAAGGAGAAGGGTATTGATCCAGGCCTACGTTACATTTACAAAAAGAGATTTTCTGGGGAGAAAACAGAGGATGTGAAATACTCTAAAACATTAAGCAAATGGCTTCATCTCAAAGAAGAAACATCCTTTGAAGAAAAGTAAAATGCTCAAAGTATGTTAAGAACAAAGAAACACAAGCACCTTGGCCTATGAACTGCTCTGGAGTAAAATGTTTCTTTCTGCAGTTGTAACAGGGGCTCAAGCAAGGGGAAATCTTCCTTAACAAAAAAACCAAAATCCTGGGAGGTCACTGCAGCGAGTTTTATGTGGTTTATGCATGGGGAACCGAAGAGAGACAAGCTGCATTTTTTTCCCTGTGAATCACAGGGCCCTTGCTGGCACTGTGAACTGACTCAAGAATTCCAGAGTCTCTGTTCAGTCCTGCCATCCCTGCTCCAAAACCTGGGCCTGGCAGGGGCTCTGTGACGACAGCACAGTTTCCATATGAGTGCTTTGATGTTTTTTCCAGCGCTCTACAGCATTCACTCCTGAATTTGCCTCGTTGAAGGCAAGAGGACAGTGCACGTGCCCTGGGACACGATCCTCTTGATTCTCTTCTCAGACTTGCTCCTTCTTGTAGCCAACTCCTTTTGTCATTGGATGAGAAAATCTGTCTCTGAGCAGGGACAATGCTGCTGCAGGTGCATTTAACGCAGGAAAAAGTTGAGTTTCACAGCTGAAAGGGCTGATGAGAAACCTGAGATCTGTCACTCCTTATGTCACTCCTGACACCGATGTCCTTCTGAAATGCTGCAAATTGTGCCCTGCCTTCAGCATTGCTTCCATCCACGGCACGTGGGCAGCCGTGAGAGCACGAGGGAGTGCTGCCTGCCTCTTCTCGAGGGCTGATTTATTCCCCCTCATCCAGAACGTTCCAATATTTTTATACTCGCTTTCTGTGTTGTCTTTTCAGGTGTCCAGCTCTCAAGGAGCACTCTGGGCTCCAGCTCCTCAGTGTCACTCTCTGTATCACCGAATTCTAAAATCACAGTTGCTACAGCTTTCCTTGAATTCAGCTTTCCTCTTTTCCTGAGGTTGAGTTGTTTAATTTCCTGAAGCTCAGTAACAAAATCAACACAGAAGGCCCGAGCTGTTCCTTGTGTTCTAAATACATATGCAAAAACTCTCAGCTAATTAGTGCTAAATTAAAATTCAAGAGGAATATCCTTTATTTTTAGGTTATATGGATAAATCACTTACTTCCTTTACTGTTTCTGAAGAAAGATCAGCCCCTGCATGCTGCTAGTGCCACTGAGAATAATAAAAAAGTCATCACAAAATGATATCTTGATAAAACACAACGACCTTTAAAGCTGAAACTGTGGGAGCAAATCAGATGAAAAATGTTTTCGGAATGAACACAAAAAGGTCTGCAATGAAAGGAAAACTGATTATTCTCATATTCTTAATTATTTTAAAAGATTGATGCAATTAAATTAGGTATTATTTTAAAACAGTGGGATTTCATACCATGCTGGCTACATTATTCATTTTTGAACGAACTTTTGTTTTTTCTATTTACGAAACAATGCTGATTTTTATACGCACGCTTTTCATTTCTCCACACACGCTGTAAAACAAGGACAAAAATTTTCACAGCAGGAATTGATTCCTAACTGGTCACTTTAAGCCATGTGGCCTTCCTCCCTTGTAATTACTGACTACGTCCTTATCCATTTGAAAGGTTTCTAGCAGCATTCAACAGCTGGGGTCATTCTTATTGCTCCTGAGTAATCTCGTTTGGTACAAATACCCGAATTCACAAAGGAGCCAGCCACTGTCTCAAGGTTTCTGTGTACAGAAGCTCTCATGCAGAGAAAAAAAAAAAAAAAATTAAACCCCAAAGATCTTTGCAAGCATTATTTCATTTTCTTCTCTTCAGATCCTTGTCCTGATTTTTAAATTACACACAAGTGGTCTCAGAGCTCTTCAGCCAAGGTCAAATTTTTTCTATCTTTTTGCATAATGCCTTAAAAAATGAATTTCTAATCTCTTATTCCAACTGGGTAGGTCATCTGCCCTAAATATAACAAATAATATTAAAATTCAGGCTTTACTGACGCTGAAATTAAATGAGAGACTGTGAGGATGAGCAGGGTTGAGGGGGTGCTTGTATGACCTTTTTCAGTAACCCCAGTTTGGATCTATAGATTAAATCTATTCTCTTTGAAGAAATACATCACCACAAAACCCCCAAATCAACCAGAAAATACACAGCATCAGCATTACAGGGTTAAAACTTGAATTAGGTTGTGGAACCAAGTCAGTGGGAGGGGGTCTATTCTTAATTGAACTGAAATCCTGCTCACAGCGAGGAGGAAGCGTGTGAAACACCCAGCTAGGTTTTAAATGTTAGTCACATTCCACAGGGCTTTGCTGGCTCTCGTGGATTGACAAGGCAGGGGAAGGGTAATGAAGGACTGAAATGTGGAACTAAGACCCACATCTCCTGGAAACTGCAGAATTCCTGGGGCCAAGGAGCTGAAGGACAAAAAGCTCACCCCGTGTGTGTCATGGCAGGGAAGAAATACAGTTTTGTGAGCACTCCACGTTAATTACTTTTGGAAGAATCTGGAATTGAGTCACAAATAAACAGCCAGTCAAATATATTGGTGTGTCCTACCTTGAAGTTCAATGCTGCTGGCATGAAGATTTTCCTGGAAAAATTTCATTTTTATGTCCTTCAGATGAGCTGCTACAGAACTCAATTACCATCTGGTTTCTGGATTGAGGGAATCCTTGGATGAAGTCCTGTTGCTTGCTTTCCGTTTCCTGGAAGGATTTCTTGCCCTTTTCCTCCCTCTGAGCCCCATGGTACACCTTGAACTCCTGCTTGGCCAAATGAAGCTCACCAATGGGATTGCAGGAGGGAGAAAGATGGGTTGTTTATCTATTAAAAAACACCTGTGAAAAGAGTAGGGAATTCTCCATTCCAGGGCAATAAGGAGAGAAAATGAGATATTTTTTCCCCCATAAAACTGAACAGAAATTTCCTTCTTACCTGGATGGGAGGAGAATCTTGGTCCTTGTTGTTTCTGTTCCTGCTGGGCTTTCTCAGGGCCACACACAAAATCAATTTCTTGCCTGTCCCAGGAAAATGAAGGCTAAAGCAAACTTCTCACGCCAGGGATCTGCATATGATGCCATCCATTTACCTGGTAAAGAGAATTTGAGCTTTCTAGCCCCAAAGTCTCAGGGATTCCCACAGACCTTTGAATGTGGAACAGTTGGTGGGCTTTCAGGTAAACAAAATTTAATCTTCCTTGAAAGGCTAAACCTTCCAGCTTGGATCGCTTTCTTTGCCTCTACTCTACTTCTGTCTGTGTTTAAGGGCAAAGTGAAAAAAAAGAGAGGGAATTATCGGAGGAATTTGAAATTGGGGCATTTTTACTCTCTTCAGCTTATTCCAGGTAAAGATGCCAATGTTAAAACAGGGGAAAATCTTTGATGAATACACAGAGATTTCCAAAGCAAATGTCTGAAGTGCAATTGCAGATTTTTACTCAGGGTCAGATTTTGAGAGGAATGGCAAGTGCTCCATATCCCTTTCCAATTCAAGCTTAAAGTGAAGGAGTCTAATGAACAGCACTGAGCTAAATTAACTCTCTGATGTTAAAACTCTGATTAGCTCTTCCTGTCCACAAAAGTGGAACTTGAGAGTGGCTGAAAGGGAAAAGGCTCCTTCTGAAGCTTGTAGCAGCTCCATGGAGAGACTGATGGATGACGATTTGCATTAGTTTTGGAGGAATTCCCTTGGGATTTGGTTTTATAGGACCAGTTTAAAGGGTCCCGGTTTGTTTCCCTCTCTTTCCTATCTCTTTGTACAATTTCCTGAGGAAGGGACCAGTCTCAGCTGATTCTGCTGGTTTGTGCAGCAGGATCTCAAATCCCAGAGCAGTTTGTCACAAGCCCCAAGGCACCCACAGACACCTGCAGAAAAGACACTTGTTACATCCAGCCAAAGGCAGATTCTGTAGATAATCTCGCCAGAAGCAAAATTCTTGTTAATTCTCCTATTTCACTCCACATTTTATTAAACATAACATATCAGCACTGTACAAAGCTCACAAAAGAACAGAGACATTTTTAAGATGCTGGGAAAAATAGGTTCACTTAGGTAATTACTGAATTCCTGAAGGAGAGGCAGCATGTTTTCTGTCTTTCTACGTATTTATTCTTTCTCCTCTGCTCTTGTTGAGCTGTTCAAACAAGATAGAGAAAATGTTCATCTGAAAAAACAGAAGATTTTATCCAAATTTTTCTTCAATATAAATTTGTGAGAAAGAGTCTTTGAACACTCCCAGTTGCTTGGTTTTATTTTATTTTTTTTAAAACATTGATGTCTTCCTTTCTTCTTTAACTTCTCTGCAACAGCTGGCAGTACTACTGCCAGATGCCACCAAAGTCCACAGTGTATTAAAAGCAGGCCAGCCCTAACCCTGGGCTTGAAAGAGTGATGATTTCTCAGCAGCCAGAGGACACAGAGGAAATGAGTGAGACAGAAGGAGCTTGTCAGAGAGCTACAACGTCAAACTAACAAAATAACAGACCTGAAATTCAAAATGCGGCTTGGTAGCTCCAACAACAGGCAGATGTACTCACACATTCCCTTTTTTTTGTCCTTTGGTGGAAGTTAATTTTCTTGAACAATTCTTGGACTTCACACATGACTGCAGAATATGTCTGAATTGTATAGGTAAGAAAAAATTGTGTCTGAAGTCACCGCGAACAGGAAAAATCCAAGCACAGCGTTTTTCCTTGCTGATAGCCAAGGCAAAGGCATGATCTGTAGATGAGGAATGCAGTCTGGCAGATGGCCATTCCCACTCTGGATACCTTTCACCTCTCTGGTGAGGTTAAACCATCCTGGTCCTGCAGTCAGTGACATCCAACCTGATACAAATCCACAGCTTCGTCCTCTCTTAGTGGAATCAGTGGAATTACAGCCTTTAGCACAAGTCCAGAGTGCTAAACCCCCTCCAAATCTGTGCATCCTGATGTCTTCTCTGCTCCATCAGGAGCTGCTGTGCTTACATCTATTAATGGCAGCCACAAGATAGGGCAATGGGATTTTCCAGCAGTTGATTTGAATTGAAGATTAATTTTCACTTCCAGAGGTTTCTGGAAGCTTCCAAAGGGGCAGAGTTGCCCCTTTTAATCCTGTCTCTCTGAGTTGCATCTCGTGGTGCACTGTTGAAGCCAAGTAGCCTGAAATGGAGCAGGGGATGATTTCCAGGGTGTTGGCCATTCACTGAGAGTTAGAGCTGAGGCAGTGGCCACTGAGGAGCCAACTGGAATTGCTGATGGTAAGGAGCTGAAGCCAAAGCAATCCAAGCCAACAGAATCATTGGAAGCCAGCAAGACCTGTCTCTGGGGTCTGTCCTACTGAACATATGTTTGGAACTGGAAAAAGGAAAGGAGCATCTCAAGGGATGTGAATCAGACCAAGTTGAGCAACACTGGAAACTTGAACATTGCTACGAAGCCAAAATGTCTTTGTTTTAGCATTTCCAAAATTTATTAAAGCAAGATCCTGCAAAATAGCAGAGAAACAAAATCTGATCCAAATCGATATTTGGAAGAAAATGTTGACAAAAGGGCATCATCTATATGCCAAGTGTTCCCTTAGGAGCAGATTAATGTTGTGCAGACATTCCTGAATGGGAGACACATTCATAAAAATGTCTTGTCACTGGGTTTCAGCACAGCATGGGAACTCCTCACTGAATTAGTTTCCAGCCACGACTCAATCCCCTCCTTTCTCTCCCTGTCCCTCTCCTGCTATGACCAGTCAGGAGCAGCCACTCCCTCTCAGTCCCTCCACAGGGGTTAATTCATTCTCCTGTGTTATGCAGCTGCTGGGATTGCCCTGAGAGTTTCCAAGGTAGAAAGAGAAAGTAGAAATAAAAAGCAGCTCCCTGCATGATTTGTGAAACATGCAAAATACAATAGTAATAAAAATAGTAATGAGCTTATTATAATAGAAATGGTCTCATTAGCAGTGTGAATACCACTCACATACGTGGCCAGGTTCCTGATGGTGCAGGGAGTCCTTTAAACACTGTCCTTCCCTGCTCCAGAAGTATAAATCCTATTTAAAAACATCTCATTTGTCCCATTCTTGGGCTGCTATCCCTCGCTTTGCTCCCCAGGAGGTCACTGCAGTGTATAATCCCTGGGAATATGGGATAAGGGGGGTGAGAGGCACATCCCTGTGCCCTGCTATGGCCAGTGCCTGCCCTTCCCCTCCAGGCTTCCCCTGCCACAGGAGCAGGGAGAAGATAACTCCATTTGCTGGCAAGAAATGTCTCGAGCATACAATGGGGAAATGTCTCTGGAAATATTTTTCATTAGGAGGAAAACAGTTTCCATCAACGTGCTGGTAATGAATTTAGGGCATTTGCAGATGCACAGTGAGAATGGGGATAATTACGAGGCTGCAGATGTTTTGGGCCAGTTTGGAGTGCAGTACTCACGGCTGTGCATGTCCTGCTGCTCCAGACATTCCTCCCAGGAAGCTGCAGGGTGGGATGATGGCATCTGCCTGTGGCTGGAGCGTGGCTCATCCCTCCCCTCCACTCCAGACAGGTGCTGTGGCTTCTTCCCTTCCAAAGTTTCAGGCAGATAGATCACCTTGGCTGAGAACATGCTGGCCATTGGTCGTTCTGGGGGAAGAAATTGCCAGCCAGTACACCCTGCAGACAAAACTCTTGTTTTCATTTGCAATCTAGGCTACCAGAAATGTAGAACTCCATCACGATCTGCCAGGTAATGATGAGACACGCTCTTCAAAAATGTACTTAAAACTGAAAGTGATTAAAGATGCTCCAGCCTGCAATTGCCTGTTACTCACTTGTGCTCTAAATGGTTCGTTTTTCACATCGTTCCAGGAAGCTGTAACTTCTTAAAGCAATGTTCCTGGTAATTAGGGGAGAGCAGCAGCAGCAGCCACTGAGCATTATCTCAGGGTCAGGAGTGCTGCCTTCTGCAGCTGACAGAACAAGTGTGACAACGTGGCAAAGAGAGGCAGCACCTGGTCCCACTGCTCAGCATCTCATGGCCCAGGAAGTGACCACTCACCAGGACTTCAGCTCCATCAGAGAAATGCTGGAGCTGGGGAGGCTTAACCTGGCTTGGTCTGAGCTTCTGAGGTCAGTTTTGGACTCAGAACAAGGGAGCTCCTGGTTCAGTTTGGCAACACAGCACTGCCTGTAGTCTGAGCAAAATTCCTGCCTCTCTGAAGTTGGCCTAGGAATAAGAAAAGGCTTTTAGTAATCTATTTTTAGGCTCTCTACTTTTTAATTTTGAAGCGTAGTTAAAGTAGATTCAACAGACAGACACATCCTGCCACTAAACCTCAACACTCTGCCTTTGCCTTCATGGCCTTTATTCTGCACACATCTCTGATTTACCCACTTTACTTTTCAGACAAAGTTAAATGAGACCTGGGGTTTTTTCTGTTGCAAAAGTAGTGCCACTTTGGTCGATAAATGTATCAGAGCGATACCACAATACTTAAATAAAGTAGAAATATAAATAAATAATTTTTAAAATTCCCAGGCACTTGAGACAAATGCTCCATACCAGACATGGTAATTGCAGGACCAAGGGCTGTGGTTGTCCTGGCTCCATGCACAACCCAGGGCACTGAATGAACCCTAATAATGGCTCAAATAGTTTGTGACAGTGAAGAACATAACTTTTATGTGGATGGGCTCCTTTGGCTGGCAGCTGCCTCCCTGTAGAGATGCACCTACAATACACAAAGAGCATTATTGTACGTGTGCTGTGGGGTGTTTTTAGTTGTGCTTCCCATTTTGCTGCTCAGGTTGCCACCAGGACATCCTCACCCCACCTCTCCTCAGGCTGCTGTCACCTCTGGCATTGTTGGATGGGGCCAAACTTCCTGAAAAGAGCTGTGAATTTTATTGCAATAAAATAGCAGCAATAATTTTTACCTGTTTGGAAAGAATTGTGCACACACAACAGTGTACAAACAGCAAGTGGCAATATTACTGATAATTACCCGTGTTACTAATGACAGGGGCTTATCTCAATATTAATAAGAATAATAAGCTTGTTCAAGATGACTTCATCTCATTTAATCTCGAGAATTTATCTCAGTAATAAGGAAAAATAGGAAGTATAAACAGGGAGATGTATGCAAAGACTACAGAGAAATGGTGTCATAACTGTGGGGAACAAAATAAACGTGCCTTCTTACTTTGATGTGGATGATTAAAAACATCCCAAACCTAAAGTTATACAAGATGTATTTATGCAAGGAAAAAAGCTACAAGGGTGAGGATATTCCTGGGCTTTACAGGAACACTGAGCTCCCCAGCTGGAGGCTGGGACAGGGCACAGCAGCAAAGGGGACACATCCATGAGCTTGGGCAAGGGACAACTTCTCACTTCTGAAATGCCATCCCACAGCAGGAGCTGATTTCCTGGTGAGGAGTTTGTGGTGGCTGGAGCTGCCCCACATCCCAGGCACAGCTAAACACCCCCAGGACAGGCAGCTCTCCCTTCCCACACAGAGCCTGGAGCTGCCTCTCGCTGCTGCCCGTGTGGGTCAGGCAGAGAGATGTGTGCCTCAGAGCAGAGGAGGACAGCTGAGAACACGAGTTAGTGAGAGGAAATGAAAGAACAGCAACTACCAGATGATTAATGGCACCGATATGAACCCTGCTGACAGTGCAGAGCCTGGGCACCTCTGCTGAGACAGATTAACTTTGTCTCTTGAAACATGGGAACTAAAGGAAGAGAAGCTACCCACTGGGAAATGTCTGGATCCATAGAAGAGTAATGAGAATGTTTGGGCTGAAGGAATTGGCTGGAGAAAATTTTTGGCAACGTCTGCCAGTCTTTATCTGAGTGCTTAACATCCACTCAGCTCAGCATGCAGATTCTGGGTTACCAGAGCCGTGTCTCCTGGCTGAGAAGTCAAAAGGCAGTAGTGCAGGAATTGATCTTCATTTTTTCTGAAGTAGTTTGAAAACCTTCCTGAGTTGTGTTTTTCCACCCTGACCTATATTTCTGTGATGATTCATTTTTCTGTTCTTTTTTTTCGAAGGATGGCAGAGAACACAGGCTTTGCCTCAGCTGGGTTTTTCCCACCCTTCATTGCCCATCTCTGCATGGTAAAACCATGGCCACACTTAGGGGCGAATCCCTCCTGGACCAGCAGCCTTCCATCTCACTTACAGGATCAGGGGATGCCCAAAGGCAGAAAGAAAAGTCAAATACACATTGAAATACTTGTTGCCTGAGCACATCTCTGTGTGAGACATGACGAGTTTTCCATCAGGGATTTATGGCATATTTATTCATGTCATAAAAAAAGCTGCTCAGTGGCAAGCAGAAGTCACTTGTGGGTTAGTCCTGGCATGAAATTTCCACAAAGAGTAAATAAGAGCTTTTCCCAGGCCTTGGGGTTATGACAGGGATCTGCCTGTCCTGAGGGTGCTGGACTTGCATTTTCAAGGGATGTGAAATACAGGTCTGCACTCTGGAGCCACGTGGAATTACCTGTCTGGGCTGTAGCACAACGTGCACTTTATAAACAAGGGCCTGGTTTTGCTTTATGTGGCCGGGGCACTTGCACCCAAGCAAAGAAACAGAATATAAATTTTATTACTTACCACATTTCCTTCCCTCGTTACCCTCCGGCTTCGCTCCGCTGAAGAAGTTACAAAACTTTACTATTGTGTCAAAACACTGGAGACCAGCAGGATTTTAAGGCCTGATTCATAACTCATAGAACATCAAAGGAAAAATCCCAGTTTCCCGAGTTTCTTTTTCTCATCTCTGCATTTGGGGTCTGGCTGCAGCTGATTTTTTGATATGCAGAATAAGCAGAGCCCAAGCTGTCCGACTTTGGTGGCATCCTATTGGGCTGAGGCAGGAAAAGCCTTGCACAACATCTTCTAATGATTCATATTTTGGGGAGGAGGAACATCACCTCTAGGAATTCAGCTTTATTGGATACTGTAATCCAGAAGAGATAAAAGCACTTACTAATTACTGCTGGGTTTTGTTTCTTTGAAGAATTGGGTTAAATCTCTTTTGAAAGAAGATGTCTGTTTGTGCTCGTTAGATGTATAATTTAATTTGTTTAGGGTTTTCTCCTTTTCTAGGGTTTTGTTCTAATGATATCTGTGCTTTTCCTTCTCTTCTTTCCTGCTCTTCTCTCCCCAAAGTTGTTTTTTATTGATACCCTCTAGATCTCTAGATTTATTTTCTTAATGTAACAATCATCATCCCCAAGTTGATGCATCTTCTTTGGGGCCTCATTTTTTTCCTCCTTTTTCTCCGTTGAAAATTCATTCTCTTAAGAAAAAAAAGGAGAAAAAAAAAAAAAAAGGGTGCTGCTCTTGCTTGCCTGTTAAATAATTCTGAGATTTATTTGCTTATGGACCTTTCCTGGCTGAAACCCTTATTTGTGCTACACTAAAGAGAGAACTCAAAATATATACTTTAGAAAAGAAAAAAAGATTGTAATATTATAATTTATCTGTCAACCACTACTATGCAGTACTGCAGAAGCAGAGAAAATTGGGCTGAAAGGGAACTTGGGGCTTCGTTTAATTCATAATTCTTCCCCAAGCCAGGACCAACTCTGCCTACATCATTCTTGACAGATGTTTTTCTAACCTGTTCTTAACAGCCTCCAGTGGCACTGGGTACACAACCTCCCACGGCAATTTCTATTAATATGCAACTGTTCCCACCGTCAGAAAGTTTTTCCTGATGTTTAACCTGAATTTCCTGAGCAGCAGTTTAAACCTGTGAGTGCTCACCCCGTTCACATGTATTTGATCTTGTTAAGTCAATCCAGCTGAGGGAAGTGGTTTAGCCCAGCTCCCAGGAGCTTTCTGCACTTGTGTTCCTTTGCCATTTCAGACACATTTTGAAAAATCCACCCACGGAGAGCTACACCCAAAATGCAAAATAGAGATCAGCTGTTTGCCCTGCCCATGTCTGACATCTCCGGAGATTTTGTTGTGTCCTGGGGGAAGAAAAAAAAAGAAAAACCCTGCACTACGTTGCAAACTTAAGTTACAACCTTTGAGTGTTGACCAGGTACTTGTGTGCTGACCACATCAGGATTTGCCTGATTTATTATAAATTAACTCTTTCCTCTTCCCCTCCACCCTGAAAACAACAGCCTGAAACAAGTAACACTCAAAAATAGGTAATGCTTCTATCTTGCTGTACAAATGAAGAAAGGCTTTGATGGACTATCCTATTTCTCATCTATAGGATGGGAATATGGACACTGCTATCGACTCCTAGATGCTCTCATGGCTCTATAAATGAAGACTAATGCTGCAGTCAGCTTTGCCTGGTAGAATCATTTGGGTCAGACAAATAACCCTTCCTTCACCTGACTTCCTACGTTAAAGGGAATTATTAAAATCCTCCAATTTGCAAAACGCTCCGAGATGTAAGCCTGAAGTGTGCTCCATTTTACTGCTCTCAGATTCAGGGATTATCAGGGGAGTTGATAAAACTCCTGGGTGTAAAACACTGCATGAGAGGAAGCAGCTCAAAGGCTTCACACGAGAGTTTCTGACCCCCCTCAGGCAAGAGGGCTGGGAGGGATCTTACTTCTGGCAGCCACTGGTGCCCCCCAGCCTTTTCTCTTTCTCTCTGAAGCAGCAGCAGGAGCTTTCCAGGGCTTTTCCACAGGCAAAGGAGACATCTGCTCACCAGGACACAAAACAGCTGGGTCACAGCTCTTTTGCTGCTCAAGGCAGTGATTTTGCCTGCCCCTGGCACTGGCCCTGTCTGGCTATTACTATTTGTTTTCATCATTATTATTTTTACTACTACAATTCTGAATAACAATGGAATAAATTCCTTCTCAGAAGTGATTTTTTTTTTTTTTTAAGTTACTGCAGCCTGCAGCAATGGAAAGTGAAATATTCTTATTGTATTGGGGTGTGATTCCTTCATGCTGGATGAGGGGGCACAGGGAATTATGGTCAGGAAAAAGTGGATGTTGGAATCAGACAGGACAGGAAGGGGGTGCCTCAGGCATTTGGAAAAGCTGGATTCTCCAGTTCTAGAGCAGTTGTAGCCTTGGAGGCACAAACCCTGAGAATGTGGAGGTCCCACAGCGTGACAGACCAAACTGGTGGGAAAGCAGGGAGGATCTATCAGACCACAAATGAGCGATGAATTGAAAGCTTTTTTTTTTTTTTTTTTTTGATTGATGCCAAATGATTGTGTTGCTGGCCTCGGGAAAATTTAATACTGAACAACAAAACACCATCATTTGGGGCTAATCAAAGATTTCTTGCTTAGCCTCAAGCTGAAACAGTTTTGGTTTTTTTGATCCAGAAAAAAAATGATGAAAAATATCATGGACACATTTAAAAATGAGATATTTTGGACTGGAAAAAAAAAAGAAGGATGAAATTACTTTGTTTTCTCTTCCAAGTTTTGACCAGCTTTCTTGTGTGAAACTGTTTCACATATTTGCCTCCAATAGTTTTTGTCCAAGAAAAAAAATGCAATCACAACACCTCATGTTTCAACTCAAGCTTTTTTCCATTTGGCAGGGCACCATAAATGCATCACAAGGACTGCACTTCCACTGCCCTGAGATCCCCTGGATATCCCAAGGTGATGTGTCAGGTTCCCCTGTGCCCATCAAGGTCCTGCTGTGCCCAGAGTCACGGACAAATAACAAAATAAATCCCAAACCTACGGAGCTCACATTTTCTTTTCACTGCCTGCTGAAAAGAGCGACGAGATTTGGCCTGCACACCCTGAGACTCCTCTCCAAAAAGACGTTTGACTTTCACCTCTCTGCAGAAAACGTGACTGCAGCAGATGCTGTGCTGAGGCTACGGACACAGAGAGACCTTGGCCAGCCAGAGGGATGGTTTATCACTTCCCTCCTCGGTGACAAATCAATAAAACCTCTTCAAAACCAAGCCCCTCAGGTCACACTGCAGCAGCAACTCTGTAAGCACAGGCGTGGCTCAGTCTCACAGGTGGGAGCAGAGACCCAGTGCTGCGATATAAAAACCTCAGAAGCACAGGGCCCAAAGAAAGCAGCATAAAACCAAGAGATGCACACTGATTTCCACAGAAACTGCCCTGTTTGTAGCACACCCCTGAAGCAGGAAGGTGCCAGGTGGAAAATGATTTCTAGAAGGTACCAGGTGCTGGCCTGCACTGCCCAGATGCCCAGAGCATGGGCAGGAGAGTGACTGGCTCAAGGGCAGGTTCAGAAACAAGGTGCTTTTGCAAATAGAGGACCTTAGGCTGGGCCTGAACTTTGAGCAGTCAGAATAATATTTAAGAGGCTGGTGAACCGCCCTGAAGCAGACTGAGAAAGCCCCAGGTACAGCCCAGAGTCAGGCTCTTCACTCCCACCCACAGGGCAGCACCCTACTCGTGGCATCACCCCAAGTGAGGTGGCTCTCCCAGCTTTCTTGAAATTACAGTGTTTAGCAGTCTCTTGTAAATACCGAAATAGATCTAATTATTCATTTAATCAGGGGAAAGGAATCTCCTGCTGTTTTCCAAAGCCAGGCAAAATGGCCAATCGCAGCAATGCAGGCAAGAAAGGCATGTGGCAGCCCAATCCCATCTGGAGCACGTGCAGGAGGGCTCTCCCTCTCTCTGCAGGCATCTGCCAGCCCTGCACCTCTCATCAGAAATGTTTGTACAGCACAGCAGATTTTTCAAGGATTTTTTTTTTTTGTTTTTTGCTACTCAATGAAACACCCGAGCCCCAAACAGAGAATTCTCCAAATCCAAACGGTACCGATGCAGAGCGACCCAGCCATAACCTCTTCCATCAGCTGCCTCAGAGGAGGGTAAATCTCAAACTGTGATGAGGTGCCCAGACAGCCTGGTTGCTGTGTCCTCTTCTTGTGTTGCTTTGCACCTCTGTGGAGCAGAAAACAGGAGTGACAGCAGCGTGAGTGGCACTGCTTTGTGGCTTCCCGGCAGCTCACTGAGGCAGTAATGAATGGGAAGTGAAAGCTCCTTGGGCTGACAGCCCCAAACAGCAGCTGTGGAGTTGCAGGTTTCTCATACACCTATTAGAGGACGCAGGACAGAGTGCAAAGACAACGCTTTTAATCACCTTGTGTGTTATCAGATCCCCTCCTTCTTGCACTGGTAAGATGGATGTCTTTGGGTCGCCAGCTCCTGGCAGTGCTGCCATCGTTCCTCCCTCTTTGAGCTTCCTTTCTCAGTTTTGGGGTTTTTTATGTCGCTTTCTTTCCCTTTTTTCCTGCAGCCGTTTTGCCCAGGTGTGTTGTCCCTACAAGCTCCTTGCTCCACAGAGCCCTTTCCCAAAGGAGCAGCATGTCTGTGCCCACAGGAAACCCTTCCAGCCTGCTGAGGGGGGATTCGGAAAGCCAATTTTTTTTTCTCTCCCTCTCCTTAATGAACTATCAGTTCCAGCCCTTGCATGGCCCGGGATGTTGAGCACCCCCTCATTTTGCTTTGCCCTTCCCTGCCTGTGGCTGAGTGTCCAGAGATGCTCCTGTGCCATCCACACCTGCAGATCCCGGGATGCTCCCTGGGTCAGGCAGAGCAGGGGGAAGAGAAAGCACAAAGCCCAAAACCTGCCATCCACAGGGATCACGAGGCAGGAGCGAATTCCCCGAGCAGCTTACAGGGGTGAAACTGAGGCAGTTGGCAACACAGATGGGAAATTCTCCTTTTCCAGACAGAGCAGGAGTCAGCTCTGTCTCAGCAAGGGACAAGGGAATGGTTCCAGCAGCAGAAAGCACAGACAGTGGAGTTGCCTCTGTAGTAATTACATTAACTCCTTTATGGCCTGTTTTCAAGCCCAGAAATAATCAATAGAAGCTACAGAACATACTAAATTATGCTTTATTTATTTTTCTAAAATTATGAACGACTTTATGAGCTTGCTGTCAACACCTACTGCCAGAAAGGCAAACTAGCAGACTCTGTAATCTCTGCTTTAAGAGTCTGACCATTCCCAAATTTCTTTCAAAGTCATGAATATTTTAAAACTAACAAAGCCTGCGGTTCCTTTAATTTGATTTTGTTGATTGATCTCCCAATTTCTCAGCCATCCACATACCCCTGCATCACGATTTTAGACTTTTCTCTGCAACCACAAGCTGCTTTATAATTACAGCTTTAACTGTGCTCCAGAAATGGGTGCTGTCAGTCAATATTTGAAAGTTCACAGTAGGTTTGTGACAGAGCAATCCTGAATCATCTCCGTTGATGCAGGAATTCAGGCTGTGTTTATTTCACTCCCATCCAGCAGAGCAGATATTGTTATGAGTGTGACCAGCTGAAGTCACAGCTCTTGAGTCAGGGCTCCACGTCTTGCTGGTCACCAGCTGGGGCTGGTATTTCATGGCCAGCCTCAGGTCAGCTCTGTGCTGTTGCAATTCACAAATGCACAAATATTTGTTGTGGTTTGGATCAGAGTCAAGTCTCGGCCAGCATCAGTTGCAGGGTGGTGAAAGACTTTTCCCTATTGCACAAGGGAACACGCACAGGAAGAGAAGTTGGTGCTGTGACCCAGCGTAAATCAGCCCTGGAAATTAAGACTTTGCTCCAGGGATGACTAATCTCTTTGCATAATTCCCCTCTGGATGATTTGGATACAAACATGTTGTGTCTCTTGCAGTGCCAGATTTCAGAGGGTCTTTCTTACTGTTCATGTCAAATCTGGTTGGGCTGCAAGTCTGTCTCAATAAAATGAAAAAATTGCTCATATTTGGAGACTTAGACATATAAATGTTTTCAGAAGAACACATCTCCCATTTTAAAACATATGTTTCCTCCTTTGTGTCTGTTTTGTCTTCGGGTTTTTTTGCAGGCTTCTTAGGAAATGTGTTGGCATGAACAATATGTTTCAACCAAAGAGAGCAAATACTTTCAGAAAAGAAAGTTTTTAAAAGTCAAAATGTTTGATTCATCATGGTAAACATCTGATTTAGTTACTGTCCCTCCAGGAAGGGCATCATAGTATTGCCCAAGACTGAAAGGCCCAGTAAAAACAGTTACAGTCTTGAACAGCAAATGCTGTAAATTATCTGTATCACATGCTACAGCCCAAAAGCTGTTCACAGAAGGGTTTGCTAGGATGACTCATTTCCAGGGAAGCTGTCTTCTGCTCAGTAGAATTTTAGGTGGCCAAAGAGAAGAAAAGATGCAAAATTAATCAAATAAAAATTCCTAAGTATTCACCCTCTTCTGACATCCCCAGAGGTGACCCATTGGCTGGATACACCCCACTGATTCTCTAGAGGCAAAAGCAGAAAAAGACTCCTCTGCTCCTTTGGAGCAACGTTTTATTTGTACTTCCCCAAACCATCCACCTGCCAGTGTGATGGAATCTTATTTCCTAGACTTTCCACCTAAAAGCAGATCCACTTCAGGAAATGGGGACTGAACAGAGCAGCTCATTATTACAGGAGTGAACAGGGATTTCTGAGCCTGTTCTGCAGTGGGTGCTGCTCCAGTCCATGGAATGGCTGAGGTTGGAAGGGACCTGTGGAGATCATCTGGTCCATCCCTCCTGCTCAAGAGTCAGTGGCTAGGACTGTGTCCAGATGGCTTTTGGATATTTCCAAGGATGGAGAGGCCAAAACCTCCTCGGTAACCCATGCCAGTGCTCAGTCACCCTCATCACTGTGCTGCCCACAGTTCAGATTTGCATCAGCCGTGAAAAGCTTGAGACAGAGACAGGATTGTCAGAGAAACTAAAATCACATCTTCAGCCCCACCTTCCCCTGGGAAGCAGGAGCTGAAACAGCCCATGGGCTTTGGTCAATAAGTAAGCAATCATGAATTTAGTGGGTTTAGTGGATTCCTCTTCTGCAGATTGAGATCAAACCCACTTGAGAGGTTTGTTGTTATTCAGGAAATGCCTCTAGGAATCTTTCCTTTAAAATCCTTACAGCTCGTATCTGACATGGTTCAACAAGCCAGAACACAGTCTCTGCTCTCAAAATTCACTAAAAACTTTGAAAAACTAGCTTTTTGTTGTGTTCCAGCCTAAACTGTTCTTTTGTATGGGACAAAGTTTCCCTCTGAAGTAATTTGTACCAGGTCCAACCCAACACGTGTGACCTTTTCCTGTTGATATCCCTGCTCTCCGTGCCCTGGATCACACAGCTGGCTGCGGGCTCAGTGAGCTGCAGAGATGTTCTCTGTGCACCGTTCCCTTGTGAAGAACACCTCAGCCCTGATAGGAACAACTCTGCCATCATTCGTTTTATTTCCACTCTCTGCTCCCGAGTACCTTCATCAGAGGCTTCGCGTTAGGAGTTAATTAAACTGACAGCGCTGCAATTCAGCGCAAAACAATTGAACTTTTATCTGATCCAATTTCTCAGAAGTGAAACCAGGCAGTGCCTGGTGAGAGAGGGAGATCTGGGAAGCACAGTCACGGGTCAGTGGGGCTGTGCTCTCTTTGTGTCACTGCATCCAAGGCACTGAGCACGCCAATAGCAGGAGCGTGGCTGAGCTGGGTGTCGGGAAGTTTGACGTGGAGCTGGTGGTGGCAAAGGGTCAGGGAGAGTGAGGGGGTGTAAATGGGGGAATTCACTTGAGACTCGACCTGGAAAAACCCTCTTCAAGAGAGTTATTCGAGCTCTTAATTAGAATCAGGGAGAAATGCTGGTTCAAATGTTTGTGAGGTGTTGGGCTTTTTTAACAAATTGTTAAAATCACGGAAATCAACATCCCTTTTCTATATTTTTCACTTATTAAAACAAAAAACCAACTTAAATTACATCCTAGAGCCACATCTCAGATAGTCAGGAATTATCTGTTGCCAGCTAACACGGGCATGTCACTGCTGCTGTAAAATCACAGCCTGACTGAGCATGGTGGGGTCACTGTGCTTCACTCACAGCCTCCGTGTCTGGGGCTCTGGCAGGTTGCCTTTGAAGTGAACTTGTATTTCGACTCCGTGGTGAGTCAAAGTGAGCTGACACTTGTTTCTCAAAGAACGGAATGACATGAAAACCTTATCATCATATTGAGATAATAGCCAGTCTTGGGCAGGATACGGTTTTTCTGTCAAAGTGAAGATGCAATTTTATAATGGCAGCTCACTTTATCTGAAAAACAACAAAAGAAATCTTGGTCCATCTCTATCGAGACATAAAATGTGCTTCACATGAATTTCAACTTTTTAAAAAACCCAAATAAATCACTGTCCCTTTCTGCTTACATTTGCTTACGTGCATCTAAAATTTTACTTAAAAAACTTAAAAAGAGAGGAGAGCTTTTCAGGTCAAGAGATCTAGCAGAGAACAGCCTTCTTTGTCGACAAATTGTGTGAGGCAAGAGAAGTTTTTCAAACAGTGCCAGCAACTATGAGTAATTGCTAATACCAATGGTTGTTAGAGCACCAGCAATCAGTGTGATCAAACACAGCCCTAACACAGTCCTGGGAAACAATTCTCTGTAATTTTCACTGAACAAAGCAGCGACAACAATCACAGATTTTTAACTCCATGGAGTAAACAACCTCTCTCCTTCTCACAGCTTGGCCACGAACAATGCAAACAAGCAGCAAGGGGTCAGGTTTTTATGGGCACCTGATAAGGGCAGAAGTGCCACAGTTGTGCTCATTTAGCTCTTGGGTTGTGACCTACCCACAGAGACACCTCAGCCACCACTGCTCTGGGTTATTCACCACGTCTGTGTGGGATGCAAGCTCTCACACCTGAAACTCAGAGAGGAAACCCACACTGTGTTAATGGGTGAATGCTCTTTTAAATTGTTTAACCATTGTCCAGCTCACCTCAATCAATCTATTCTTCCACCCTTCTTGCAGCTGTAAAAACAAACTATTTAAAGAGTGCTTAAGGCTTCCAAGTTTTTATTTCATTTTTTGCTTTATTAAGGTCACATTTTCTCCATAGTTTACTCATAAGGACTTTCCACTGTGCTGTTCACTACCTCTTCTGACTAATTATCATTTTTCCATGGTTGAAGATGAGTGGGGATGAGAAAAAATTATGCCTTGGCCTATTGATATAAGATAGTATGAAAAGATAAAGCTCTATTTTTACTCTGTGCTGGATCCAAGCCTAACAGTCCATAAAGGTAAAGGTACCTTTTCCACTACAGTTACTAATATACAGTTACTAAACAAATAACTGCAGACTAAGATAACAGGTGCATAAATAATGGTTTTGAAGGAAATAGCACAAAAGAATAACAGATTTCTACATTTACATTACCATTTTCACACGACTAGCTCATCCAGCACTATAAATGCCATGTTAGTTTCTTACCACCAGAGGATTTTCCACCACATTGCTCTACAAACTGTACGATTTTTTCCCTAATATAGCATTCAAGTTGTACTAATTATTCATATTAACTATCTGCACAATCGAGTAACAAGCCACTGCAATGGCAAACTACTGAAAAAATACTTTGTTATTGGGTTATAAGCATATATAGGCATATAGAGGCAAATCAGGATTTTCAACTTGACCTCTAGAACATTACAATAAAGGCTCTACCAAGATCATAATGCAGCAAACACAGCCACTCCTCTGAGATGAGACTCTTAAAACACGTTGCTGTTTGGTTGTAGTGTTTCCCCACAAGAAATTCCCGGTATAAAAATCCCTTTGAAGTTATTTTGAGAAGCAGTCAAAGGGATCAGGGTATTTTCTCTAATGGTGCTAGTAAGGGAAGGATGGGTTAGGGCTGTGCTGGGGAGATTTGCTGAGAGGGAGTGATTTCAGCCGCGTTGCTTTGCTGAATCAGGGCCCTAGGACTGGTGAAAATGAGCAATTTGAGAAGTACAAGCTCAGTTTGTACTTCTGCTAATTGACACAACGCTCTTCTTGCTTAATATGGAAAGTCATGAGCTAGGAGATCTCTTCCCTTCTCCATCTTAAACCCAACAGGGATGGCTGTTCTTGTGTGGCCTCCATGAACCCTTTACACGGATTTAGACAATCATTTCCAGACCTTTTCTTGTACTTCCTCGCACAGACTTTCCTACAGATGACCTTTGGGAGCTGGAAACTCTGAGTGTTGTGGAGAGAACATGATTTCCTGGCTGCTACTGTAAGTGAACCTTGAAACAGCAGTCCTGCACCACAGCCCAGCAAATGAAAAATGTGAATAGCAAGAATGAACAAGGAATAATGGGAAAATAAATAAAGTAACTGTGATCAGGGGAAGCTGAAGAGTTTGATCCTGCAAGACAGGAGGAACTGGTGCTCTTTTTCAGACTCCATTTTTGCTTTTGAAAGCAGAATTTCAAGTGCTTTCAAATCAAGATTAGTAAAAATGGGGAGGCACTGTCTCAGGCAAGGGAAAAAAAAGAGAAACTGCAGAAGTCTTTCCCACTGCAATAGAACAGATAATTTTTAAGCCGAAAGATATCTTTTAATACTCATCACAAAGCACTTGGGTCCAGATGAGGGAGATCCCAGCATTTTATACAGCATTTATGCAGGAAATGGGAGAAATAGGAAGGCCTATGGGGAAAAGCTTTAATAGTTCAGTTGAAAGAAGCACTGAAAACTGGAAAGCAGCATGTGGCACCTCCTGTACCAGTGACACTCAGCTGCAAACACACAAGCAGAAAGCACAGGGAGGGGAAGGGGATCCCACAAAGGAGAGGATTAAGCCTGCTGAGGACAGGATGATTTCAATTAAGGAACAGAGCTGATCCAGGCGTGCATGAAAATATCTGTAGCAGAGAGGAGAGTCTTGGAAATTTCTCAGCACATCTTCTCCTGTCCAAGCACAGGCTCTGGTGTCCAGCCTCACTCCTGGGCACGTGGGCTGGGGCAAAAGCCTGAGCAGAAAAACTGATGCTTTTTTAGTGCTTTATTAGTTTAGCCCAAGTTGTCCTTCTCTTGGTCTTTGAGAGTGGTGATGACACAAAGAACGGAGGAGGCTGAGCTAAAAACCTCTGAAAGACATAGGAGGCAAACAGGTGAAAAAAAAATCAGCCTCTGTCTTTGTACTAATGGGTTTTTGCCACTGAGCTAAATGAGAAGTACAGCCAGCCTTCAGAAGTGTGATTAGCATAGCAGGGCAGCAACAGGCAAGCACGAAGGAGGGAGGAATGCTCGTGTCTGCTGAGATGTCTGACTGCACTGGGAGGGTTTTCACTCCCTCTCCTTGAAGTCTCCGTCTTTGAGCACCACAATGGGAATTTCTGCCCCTTTGAAAGGCTGCTTTGAAGAGCTGTACTTCAATAAAGATACCCGATATGTAGCACAGATAACTTGCTACAAGTACGTCCTCCCAAAAGCTCTAGTGTGCTCTCCTAATGAAATAAATGTATTTTTTCCAGGTGTATTTCCAGAGATGCACGTCAGGAGTGTTTAGACACAGGGAATCCTGAGCACACAAGTCAGCTGGGAGACCTGACACAGAGCACGGGTTGTACTCTGCTCCTCAGCACTGGCACCAGCAGCTTTTCTGCTTAACCCAAGGCAGCTCCATGTGCTTCAGGGAGAAGAGGAAAAAAAAGGGTGACCAAAACAACCCATAAATCTATTTGTCACCATGGGGGGCAAAACAATGGTAGACAAATGAATCCATCTCACAAGATTCCTGTCATCATCTTCTCTCCAGCTTTGTGTTTTTCCCCTTTCCCACAACATGTGTGTAGAGAACAGCAGAATGATGAAAGATGAAATAAGAATGACGTGATTGACGAATTCAGTAGATATTATATAGTGAACACGTTCTCCAGAATTGTTTAGCAACAAGATTTATCTTGTATAAGTAAGACAGAGGGGTTCAGCATGGCGTAGAACAATTTCTGTCCATCTGGCTTTGCAAGGATATAATGTGGGGAAAATAGAATTACACTTCAAGCAGAAAAAAAAGAACCACTGAAATGATATCAGTAAGATTAAAACAAACAAACAAAAGAGAATCCTGACTAACGCTGTTTAAAAATACGGAGCTGTTCTAGAAAATAGAAAAAGAAGTGAGAACTGATGGAAATGAAGAACTAAGCTTTGGATTTAGTAAACGATGCTTACTTGATTACACCCATATGCAGTCACTGATGAGCTCTTGAGCAGAACTGATGAAAAATTGGATTGTTTACATGCATCAAACCAAGCAAATGGGAATCTGAACTCAATGTGCCAAAAAACCTTGAGAATAAAAATGCTAGCAATAATTGCTACATTTTATGTGTCAATGGCATGCCAGCAAGGATTCTGCATCAAACTCTGGCCAATGGAAAAAGGTTGGGTATGTGAAACTGTAATATCACTTATCTACCAAGCAGGCCACCTGATGACTGACAACTTTAATTTCAGCGTGAAATTGGCTGACTGGCTGTTGAAACATCCATCCCTTCTGACAGGGATGGTAGTCTCTGGATATTTACTGCTAGAACCTTCCAAAAGTCATCCTCCTGCTCTACTCATCTTCATTCCAAGCAACAAATAGAGAGGCCTTGGCCCAAATCACAGCTCTCCCTCGAGAAGTGGGGCAGTGATGGCCTCTCACGGGCTCGATGTCACGTTGTCCCTGCCTCTGCAGAAAGGTCCTTGTGCTTGTGAGAAAAGTGCTGGGGGGTTGTGGACCCAGAGAACAAAGTGAGGTCTTTGAGGTAAGTGTAGGAGTGAAAATCAAAAAGAGATTTTATTTTATGTTGAATGAATATGTGGATCAAGAGCACAGATTTTGGACCAGAGCTCTTTTTGTTTCCTTCCTAGGCAAATGTAGGCCCACCAGAAGAAAAAAGCTTGACTTTATTCTTGGCCTGTATGTGCATGACCTTGCATGAGAAAGAGATGAATATGATCTTGTATTGGGTCAATAGCACACATTACCTTACAGCACAGAATGTTACAATCTGTCTTTTCAAAATAAATACTAATTGGGAGAGAGAATAGTCAAAATAACCATGACTACTGTACACCTACTATATTACTACATACTTAATATTACAGTGCTCTCCTGCCTGGACAGAAGAGATTTTTAAATATCTAATTATTATCTGTGATTTGGTGAGCTGGAAGAAAAGTGTAGCTCATTTTTAAGCTGCAGTCTCATAGATGGAAAGACCTGATGTGATCCTGAAGCCAACTGCTTTGAATGTATTTTGCTTATTTAGGATCTTCATTAGTACTTGCAATCATTTAATTATTCTGATTTTGATATTTGCCATCCACTCTGGGTTGAGGGAATGTTTACAGCTAAACAATTAAAACAGAAGCCAGAGAGCAGATTCCCAAATCCTTCCAAATCAGCCTTGAATTGTGAGCTCCTTCCTCCAGGGCAGATTTCTACCAGAGGAACCACCAAAAATTCCAGGGGCTTTGCCACAGTACCACGTGCATATTTTGCTTCCCTTCCAATGCTGTATTTAACCACACTGAGAGTTCTCCAGAGCAGTCCAGGCCCTTCTAAAATATTTGGGTTTCACAGTGAAAAAGGTCCATAGAAGACATTCCTCAATTAAGTGCAATGAGGGACATTCCCTCAGCATGTGCCCGAGAGTCCAAGACAGCCATTCCTTGGAAAGAGGTGATCAAATAAACCCCAAACTCGAAAACATATCTCCCTAAATAAAAGCCTTTCTTACAATTTTCTGGCCATTAGGATCCTATTTGCCACTGTGCTTCTGCTGTTTTGGCTGCCTGGTGCCCCAGAGTAGCTGTAAACTTTACCCACAGCAGCTCTGGAGTGACTTTGCTGTGCCACAGCAGGACACAGGATGCTGATGGTGTTTAACTTTCCTAAAAACACCATCCCAACGAGGGCCTGAGGGAATGGTAACGTGCACATGAAGCCTGAACGCTGCATTGACTTTTGGGCTGCAACAGAAGGCTTCCACAGAGCTGAAGGATTACTGCTGATTTTTGTTCAAAAAGGGAGAAATAGAACTGATGAGGATAACTGGTACACAGAGAGCATGCTGAACACTGCATCAGCCCAGAGACTATTAGCACATAATTAATTGAAATGGCTTGGCACTTGGGTTTATGCTACTGACACTGTGAGAGTCAATGTTGGCCCACTTTCCATGCTCATTACAATCCATGTCAGTAGGATGGACACATTTGAAACCATTTCCTTCTCTTTGTTGCAATATTTGCCAAGAGCAGGAGAAATTGATGCTGTAAAAGTGAGGAAATATCTCCAGCATTGCAATGGAGGAATAAATTATTCTCTGGTGCACAATGTAATTGCAGCATAATCTGGTCAGAAAAAATTAACTCCTTCTTCTGATACGGTCCAGGGAATTGTTTTGTGATGCTGTGAAAGGAGGCTTTGATTTGTGGTGCTAAGCAATCATGGGAGCCTTGGCTCTCATAAACACATGCTTGGGGGAGCTCGAGGGGCTGTCTCTCCCTAAGCCTATAAGTTTGTAAATTTGTGAAGTCATCTCTCAGCAAGAATTTTTTCCCCTTTTCCAGAATCACATCTGCAGAGCAAAACTTTCATTTCATCTTTCATTTTTTTCATTCCTTCTTTTCTTAAGAAAAATGGGTTTTCTCTTAAGGATGGGTCTTAAATTTCTTGAAAATCTATTCCTGAAAAAAAAACCCCAAAAACTCCAGGTGTGCAGTTAGCCCTCAGTGCCTCATTAATAGCAGAGGATGGTGGTGAGTACACGAGAACTGCCAGAACTTCTTGCCAGAACATCCCACCAACATCAGCCTTGCACAGAGCTAAGTCTCTCCTGCTTTGGAAAATGAAGCAGGAAAGGTAAATGGGTATAAAAATGAAACAAGGAATTAAATAAGTACAGTCAGGTTTTTGTAAGCTCCACGAGATAAAGTTTCAACTTCTATAGTGGGGTGAAAATTTAGCCCCTTTCGAAATTAGTCAAAAAAATATTTTCTTCCCCACTACTGCTGTCAAAGACTGTGGGAAAACCCAAAGGGCTGTTGCCTCTCAGGTTTAAGGACAAGGGCAGATGGTCAGTGAGGATCCTCTGAAGCCAAGGGGGGCTGTGCTGCTACCCCAGCTCCATCCCCAGCACAACCATCCCAGCCCGTGAGCCTGCACATCACATTAAACCCAGCTCCTGAGGATTTATTAACGTTGCAGTGTCACCAAGAGCTGGTTAATTATCAGGGATTTCTGCGTAGCACCTAGAGGGAGAGGAGCTTTGAAGAGCAGCCCCATCCTCGCCGGCCGTGCGGCAGAGCGCTAATTATTTCTGCTTGTGTCACCATCACTGCCATCAGAGGGGACAGCTGGCACTTCTCCAGCTCCTCGCACTCCTGCTAATAATGAAGAGTGTCTCAGCACGCTGCGTGTTAGAAGGAGGTTTAATGTGCTGGCTGAACATCGTATCGAGTCCCTGATTTGTGTCAGCTAGGCCTGCTAATTCCTGAGAAGAAGCGTCGCCGGAATTTATTTCCCGTGCGTTTAGACACAGGTGAGTCGCTCTGGAGAAAGCCTGGCTGCAGCCATCACTACTTACTGCACATCTTGGCCGACTTGAAAGGTTGCCAAGGGATCCACTGAGGTACAGACAGACCTCAGAGTGCAGCAGCCTGCTAAACACACCCCTCTCAGATACCTGATGGTGTCCTCGGGGAAAGCTCATGCATCTTATTCTTGCTGTGCCTCCTTGCAGAGAAACCTCCTAAGATTCTATCCCTACCAGCCTGTGCTTCCCACTCCTGTGGTCCCTGCACAGGCTCCTGCTTCTGCAGCATCCCTGCACTTCCCAGCAGCTTTGCTGATCCCACAGTGCTGCTGGGAGCAGTCTCAAATGGCTTTTGCATCTCCCCTCACTTCTCCTGTTGGGTATTGTAAAACAAACCCCACATTCCTCACCTAAAAATCATTCAACGGAGGAACTCCACTGATACAAAATACTGTGCTCCTATCTACCACCAAAAAAAGGAAAACTACTGAAACCTGATGTGAGGTGGTGCAGTCGGGTTCCCTCTGGGGGATGGAGGGAGCCCTCTGCTCTGTGCTGCAGCTGTGATGGGCACTGAGGGTCAGACAGAGGGGATGGAGCACTCGTGTGGCTCCGTGCTGGAGCCTCCAAGGCTGCAACGTGTATTTTGATACCACAAAATCCCAGAACCCCTCATAAAATATTCATTGCTTTTTTAATGCCACATCTTCTAATTTTAAAATTCAGCCAGAAAATAATTTAGCAGACTCATGGAAGAAAAAAAAAAAAAAAAAAGAAAGAAAGAAAAAAATAAACAAGTCTCCAACAAACAAAACCCCCATCTAGTTGTGGTACAGTTACTAAACTTGTCAAAGGTTCCCGACATGTTATTTATTTCTTGTGAGGGTTTTTGGCTGTGCCCACTGTCTCCAGGTACTGAGACTTTTTGCTGCCTGAAATCCAGAAGTTAGTACCAATGGTCTGATCCTGCCAAAGGCAGGATTGTGCCTAGGGGATGTGCAACATCGCATTTGCAGGTTGGTGAAAAAGCAGCTGGTGAGGTCTTGCCATCAGCTGTGCCCCAGATCCCACCTTCTCCAGCTGCTACAAACTGTAGTTTGTGCCGTGAATCTTAAAATCCATCTCCTTACTCGATGCCCTGCATTCCTCCCATCCCACACATGTCCTGGTGACAGTCCCTCAGGGCCATCTGCTCACCCAGCCTGGACTCTGTGTTACAGAGATGGAGAGATGGAGAGTCCAGACCTTTCCTCAGAGCTCAGTTGCATAATTAAAGCACCTAATTTGGTCCAAATCTGTTTCTCTATGCTAAGCTAAAAGGCCACTGCACCTCAAACTTTCTCTTTTTCCCTCTACAGGAAATGCTGTCTCACAGAAACAACCCCAAGTGGCCTTCTCACACCTATTTATCAATACACAAAGAGAATCAGTGGTCTCAAAGATGAAATAAAGCTATGAACCTCTCTAGCCTTGTAACTGTTTTTCAATAACCAGATTTTGCCCCTCTGGTTTGTTGCTGTTCAGGGCTGACTTTGGACAGGTTACTCTTCTGAATGCAAACCCAATTCACCTCTCACTGCAAAAAATACAGCATGGCCCCTGAAATGGTAAATATGCCAGCTAGCTTTCCCAATTTAATTAACTTTTCCCCAATGGCCTTGCTTAAATAGACTTCAAAGTTCAAAGGAAGGAAAAAGAAAAAGAATTACATTTTAATAATATTCTTGACAAAAATGAGGAGAAAGTTTCCATTATTCAGTGTTGAAGTCATGGAAACTCCTGTGCCTAGTGGCTGTTTTGCCTTTTATAACATCAATAATTTAACACTTAATTGTTGTGCATTATTTGGTTAAAGCAGATTATGACTCTAACATTTGCATTTATTTTTCAGTAATGGTGAGATAGCTCTTCCTCAGTAAGAATATATTTGGACATTCACTTACCCTGCAAACAAAATCACAGAGTAGCTCGTCTCTAATGTTACTATTTAACCACTGAGAAATGAAGCCTCTCTGTTCTGGTGTATGATGAGAAATGTCTGTTTATTACCAAGCCATCTTGATGACTTTTCTGCAGTGCACTTTCAAACCATTTAAAACCCATATTTTTAGGGTAAACTCCAGGTTTAACAACCCCGTTATATTGCGTTTAAACTAAGTGAAATTTCTTGGTGTATCTTCAAAGGGCAGGAGACATCTCTTAATGCCTTTCATTTATCAGAAGAAATTAAACCCCCTGGAGCAGTCTGGATGCAAAGGACAGCCCTGTCATCCCTCAGGACAGCAGTGGCACCCTGTCACTTGTCACATTGCAGAGAGCTGTACAGACTGCAAGTCTTGGCACTGCTTTCCCTTTGAGTCAAGGACCACACAGAGACCACAGGCTTCATCTGAGAACTGGTGAAGGGCAGGGTAAAAAACCACTGAGCACTTCAAGACTTTTCCAGGGCTGAGAGTGATGCCTTAGGTTTT